>OZ017741.1:68086175-68493970 GCA_963969285.1 Odontomyia ornata | reverse complement strand
TCAAAATTTTGGTCTCATTTTGTAGCTGCCAGTCTATTCTTTACGACAAGTACAAATTTGTAGTATTATTTACAAAAACACTATTTGTATGAAGGTTGAAATAGGCAAAAAAACACCAAGACTTTAAATGGCTTTTTCTCCCCTTAAACGTGCGAATTCGGCGTTTTTACGATTTAATTTAAAGGTTTGGTAGATCTCTAGCTTTGACCGTTCACTGTGCCCACAATTTCTATCCGATTGTCAAAATTTTGGTCTCATTTTGTAGCTGCCAGTCTATTCTTTACGACAAGTATAACTTTGTAATATTATTTATAAAAACACTTTTTTTATGAAGATTAAAATAGGCAAAAAAACACCAAAACTTTAAATGGCTTTTTCTCCCCTTAAACGTGCGAATTCGGCGTTTTGACGATTTAATTTAAAGGCTTGATAGATCTCTAGCTTTGACCGTTCACTGTGCCCACAATTTCTATCCGATTGTCAAAATTTTGGTCTCATTTTGTAGCTGCCAGTCTATTCTTTACGACAAGTACAAATTTGTAATATTATTTACAAAAACACTATTTTTTATGAAGGTTGAAATAGGCAAAAAACACCAAAACTATAAATAGCATTTTCTCCCCTTAAACGTGCAAATTCGGCGTTTTTACGATTTAATTTAAAGGCTTGGTGGATCTCTAGCTTTGACCGTTCACTGTGCCCACAATTTCTTTCCGATTGTCAAAATTTTGTTCTCATTACTAGCTGCCAGTCTATTCATTACGACAAGTACAAATTTGTCATATTATTTACAAAAACACTATTTTTTATGAAGGTTGAAATAGGCAAAAAACACCAAAACTTTAAATGGCTTTTTCTCCCCTTAAACGTGCGAATTCGGCGTTTTTACGATTTAATTTAAAGGCTTGGTAGATCTCTAGCTTTGACCGTTCACTGTGCCCACAATTTCTATCCGATTGTCAAAATGTTGGTCTCATTTTGTAGCTGCCAGTCTATTCTTTACGACAAGTACAAATTTGTAGTATTATTTACAAAACACTATTTTGTATGAAGGTTGAAATAGGCAAAAAACACCAAGACTTTAAATGGCTTTTTCTCCCCTTAAACGTGCGAATTCGGCATTTTTACGATTTAATTTAAAGGTTTGGTAGATCTCTAGCTTTGACCGTTCACTGTGCCCACAATTTCTATCCGATTGTCAAAATTTTGGTTTCATTTTGTAGCTGCCAGTCTATTCTTTACGACAAGTACAAATTTGTAATATTATTTACAAAAACACTATTTTTTATGAAGGTCGAAATAGGCAAAAAAACACCAAAACTTTAAATGGCTTTTTCTCTCCTTTAACGTCTCATTTTGTAGCTGCCAGTCTATTCTTTACGACAAGTACAAATTTGTCATATTATTTACAAAAACACTATTTTTTATGAAGGTTGAAATAGGCAAAAAATACCAAAACTTTAGATGGCTTTTTCTCCCCTTAAACGTGCGAATTCGGCGTTTTTACGATTTAATTTAAAGGCTTAGTAGATCTCTAGCTTTGACCGTTCACTGTGCCTACAATTTCTATCCGATTGTCAAACTGTAGGTCTCATTTTGTAGCTGCCAGTCCATTCTTAACGACAAGTACAAATTTGTAATATTATTTACAAAAACACTATTTTTTATGAAGGTTGAAAAAGGCAAAAAACACCAAAACTTTAAATGGCTTTTTCTCCCCTTAAACGTGCGAATTCGGCGTTTTTACGATTTTATTTAAAGGCTTGGTAGATCTCTAGCTTTGACCTTTCACTGTGCCTAGAATTTCTTTCCGATTGTCAAAATTTTAGTCTCATTTTGTAGCTGCCAGTCTATTCTTTACGACAAGTACAAATTTGTAATATTATTTACAAAAACACTATTTTTTATGAAGGTTGAAATAGGCAAAAAAACAACAAAACTATAAATGGCATTTCCTCCCCTTAAACGTGCAAATTCGGCGCTTTTACGATTTAATTTAAAGGCTTGGTAGATCTCTAGCTTTGACCGTTCACTGTGCCCACAATTTCTATCCGATTGTCAAAATTTTGGTCTCATTTTGTAGCTGCCAGTCTATTCTTTACGACAAGTACAAATTTGTAATATTATTTACAAAAACACTTTTTTTTATGAAGGTTCAAATAAGCAAAAAACACCAAAACTTTAAATGGCTTTTTCTCCCCTTAAACGTGCGAATTCGACGTTTTTACGATTTAATTTAAAGGCTTGGTAGATCTCTAGCTTTGACCGTACACTGCGCCCATAATTTCTATCCGATTGTCAAAATTTTGGTCTCAGTTTGTAGCTGCCAGTCTATTCTTTACGACAAGTACAAATTTGTAATATTATTTACAAAAACACTATTTTTTATGAAGGTCGAAATAGGCAAAAAAACACCAAAACTTTAAATGGCTTTTTCTCTCCTTTAACGTGCAAATTCGGCGTTTTTACGATTTAATTTAAAGGTTTGGTAGATCTCTAGCTTTGACCGTTCACTGTGCCCACAATTTCTATCCGATTGTCAAAATTTTGATCTCATTTTGTAGCTGCCAGTCTATTCTTTACAACAAGTACAAATTTGTAATATTATTTACAAAAACACTATTTATTATGAAGTTTGAAATAGGCAAAAAAACACCAAAACTTTAAATGGCTTTTTTCACCTTAAACGTGCGAATTCAGCGTTTTTACGATTTAATTTAAAGGCTTGGTAGACCTCTAGTTTTGACCGTTCACAGTACCCACAATTTCTATTCGATTGTGAAAATTTTTGCCTCATTTTGTAGCTGCCAGTCTATTCCTTACGACAAGTATAAATTTGTAATATTATTTACAAAAACACTTTTTTTTATGAAGGTTGAAGTAGGCAAAAAACACCAAAACTTTAAATGGCTTTTTCTCCCCTTAAACGTCCGAATTCGGCGTTTTTACGATTTATTTTAAAGGCTTGGTAGATCTCTAGCTTTGACCGTTCACTGTGCCCACAATTTCTATCCGATTGTCAAAATTTTGGTCTCATTTTGTAGCTGCCAGTCTATTCTTTACGACAAGTACAAATTTGGAATATTATTTACAAAAACACTATTTTTTATGAAGGTTGAAATAGGCAAAGAAACACCAAAACTATAAATGGCATTTTCTCCCCTTAAACGTGCAAATTCGGCGATTTTACGATTTAATTTAAAGGCTTGGTGGATCTCTAGCTTTGACCGTTCACTGTGCCTACAATTTCTATCCGATTGTCAAAATTTTGGTCTCATTACTAGCTGCCAGTCTATTCTTTACGACAAGTACAAATTTGTCATATTATTTACAAAAACACTATTTTTTATGAAGGTTGAAATAGGCAAAAAACACCAAAACTTTCAATGGCTTCTTCTCCCCTTAAACGTGCGAATTCGGCGTTTTTACGATTTAATTTAAAGGCTTGGTAGATCTCTAGCTTTGACCGTTCACTGTGCCCACAATTTCTATCAGATTGTCAAAATTTTGGTCTCATTTTGTAGCTGCCAGTCTATTCTTTACGACAAGTACAAATTTGGAATATTATTTACAAAAACACTATTTTTTATGAAGGTTGAAATAGGCAAAGAAACACCAAAACTATAAATGGCATTTTCTCCCCTTAAACGTGCGAATTCGGCGTTTTTACGATTTAATTTAAAGGTTTGGTAGATCTCTAGCTTTGACCGTTCACTGTGCCCACAATTTCTATCCGATTGTCAAAATGTTGGTCTCATTTTGTAGCTGCCAGTCTATTCTTTACGACAAGTATAACTTTGTAATATTATTTACAAAAACACTTTTTTTTATGAAGATTAAAATAGGCAAAAAAACACCAAAACTTTAAATGGCTTTTTCTCCCCTTAAACGTGCGAATTCGGCGTTTTGACGATTTAATTTAAAGGCTTGATAGATCTCTAGCTTTGACCGTTCACTGTGCCCACAATTTCTATCCGATTGTCAAAATTTTGGTCTCATTTTGTAGCTGCCAGTCTATTCTTTACGACAAGTACAAATTTGTAATATTATTTACAAAAACACTATTTTTTATGAAGGTTGAAATAGGCAAAGAAACACCAAAACTATAAATAGCATTTTCTCCCCTTAAACGTGCAAATTCGGCGTTTTTACGATTTAATTTAAAGGCTTGGTGGATCTCTAGCTTTGACCGTTCACTGTGCCCACAATTTCATCCGATTGATAAAATTTTGTTCTCATTACTAGCTGCCAGTCTATTCATTACGACAAGTACAAATTTGTCATATTATTTACAAAAACACTATTTTTTATGAAGGTTGAAATAGGCAAAAAACACCAAAACTTTAAATGGCTTCTTCTCCCCTTAAACGTGCGAATTCGGCGTTTTTACGATTTAATTTAAAGGCTTGGTAGATCTCTAGCTTTGACCGTTCACTGTGCCCACAATTTCTATCCGATTGTCAAAATGTTGGTCTCATTTTGTAGCTGCCAGTTAATTCTTTACGACAAGTACAAATTTGTAGTATTATTTACAAAAACACTATTTTGTATGAAGGTTGAAATAGGCAAAAAAACACCAAAACTTTAAATGGCTTTTTCTCCCCTTAAACGTGCGAATTCGGCGTTTTACGATTTAATTTGAAGGCTTGGTAGATCTCTAGCTTTGACCGTTCACTGTGCCCACAATTTCTATCCGATTGTCAAAATTTTGATCTCATTTTGTAGCTGCCAGTCTATTCTTTACGACAAGTATAAATTTGTAATATTATTTACAAAAACACTATTTTTTATGAAGATTAAAATAGGCAAAAAAACACCAAAACTTTAAATGGCTTTTTCTCCCCTTAAACGTGCGAATTCGGCGTTTTTGCGATTTAATTTAAAGGCTTGGTAGATCTCTAGCTTTGACCGTTCACTGTGCCCACAATTTCTATCCGATTGTCAAAATGTTGGTCTCATTTTGTAGCTGCCAGTTAATTCTTTACGACAAGTACAAATTTGTAATATTATTTACAAAAACACTATTTTTATGAAGGTTGAAATAGGCAAAAAAACACCAAAACTTTAAATGGCTTTTTCTCCCCTTAAACGTGCGAGTTCGACGTTTTTACGATTTAATTTAAAGGCTTGGTAGATCTCTAGCTTTGACCGTTCACTGTGCCCACAATTTCTATCCGATTGTCAAAATTTTGGTCTCAGTTTTTAGCTGCCAGTCTATTCTTTACGACAAGTGCAAATTTGTAATACTATTTACAAAAACACTATTTTTTATGAAGGTTGAAATAGGCAAAAAAACACCAAAACTTTAAATGGCTTTTTCTCCCCTTAAACGTGCGAATTCGGTCGTTTTACGGTTTAATTTAAAGGCTTGGTAGATCTCTAGCTTTGACCGTTCACTGTGCTCACAATTTCTATCCGATGGTCAAAATTTTGGTCTCATTTTGTAGCTGCCAGTCTATTCTTTACGACAAGTACAAATTTGTAATATTATTTACAAAAACACTATTTTTTATGAAGGTTGAAATAGGCAAAAAAACACCAAAACTTTAAATGGCTTTTTCTCCCCTTAAACGTGCGAATTCGGCGTTTTTACGATTTAATTTAAAGGCTTGGTAGATCTCTAGCTTTGACCGTTCACTGTGCCCACAATTTCTATCCGATTGTCAAAATTTTGGTCTCATTTTGTAGCTGCCAGTCTATTCTTTACGACAAGTACAAATTTGTAATATTATTTACAAAAACACTATTTTTTATGAAGGTTGAAATAGGCAAAAAAAACACCAAAACTTTAAATGGCTTTTTCTCCCCTTAAGCGTGCGACTTCGGCGTTTTTACGATTTAATTTAAAGGCTTGGTAGATCTCTAGCTTTGACCGTTCACTGTGCCCACAATTTCTATCCGATTGTCAAAATGTTGGTCTCATTTTGTAGCTGCCAGTCTATTCTTTACGACAAGTACAAGTTTCTAAAATTATACACAAAAACACTATTTTTTATGAAGGTTGAAATAGGCAAAAAAACACCAAAACTTTAAATGGCTTTTTCTCCCCCTTAAACGCGCGAATTCGTCGTTTTTACGATTTAATTTAAAGGCTTGGTAGATCTCTAGCTTTGACCGTTCACTGTGCCCACAATTTCTATCCGATTGTCAAAATTTTGGTCTCATTTTGTAGCTGCCAGTCTATTTTTTACGGCAAGTACAAATTTGTAATATTATTTACATAAACACTATTTTTTTTAAGGTTGAAATAGGCAAAAAAACACCAAAACTTTAAATGGCTTTTTCTCCCCTTAAACGTGCGGATTCGGCGTTTTTACGATTTAATTTAATTTAAAGGCTTGGTAGATCTCTAGCTTTGACCGTTCACTGTGCCCACAATTTCTATCCGATTGTGAAACTGTTGGTCTCATTTTGTAGCTGCCAGTCTATTCTTAACGACAAATACAAATTTGTAATATTATTTACAAAAACACTATTTTTTATGAAGGTTGAAATAGGCAAAAAAACACCAAAACTTTAAGTGGCTTTTTCTCCCCTTAAACGTGCGAATTCGGCGTTTTTACGATTTAATTTAAAGGCTTGGTCGATCTCTAGCTTTGACCGTTCACTGTGCCCACAATTTCTATCCGATTGTCAGAATTTTGGTCTCATTTTGTAGCTGCCAGTCTATTCTTTACGACGAGTGTAAATTTGTAATATTATTCACAAAAGCACTATATTTTATGAAGGTTGAAATAGGCTAAAAACACCAAAACGTTAAATTTCTTTTTCTCCCCTTGAACGTGCGAATTCGGCGTTTTTACGATTTAATTTAAAGGCTTGGTAGATCTCTAGCTTTGACCGTTCACTGTGCCCACAATTTCTATCCGATTGTCAAAATTTTGATCTCATTTTCTAGCTGCCAGTCTATTCTTCACGACAAATACAACTTTGTAATATTATTTACAAAAACACTTTTTTTTATGAAGGTTGAAATAGGCAAAAAAACACCAAGACTTTAAATGGCTTTTTCTCCCCTTAAACGTGCGAATTCGGCGTTTTTACGATTTAATTTAAAGGTTAATTTAAAGGCTTGGTAGATTTCTAGCTTTGACCGTTCACTGTGCCCACAATTTCTATCTGATTGTCAAAATTTGGGTCTCATTTTGTAGCTGCCAGTCTATTCTTTACGACAAAAACAAATTCGTTATATTATTTACAAAAACACTATTTTTTATGAAGGTTGAAATAGGCAAAAAACACCAAAACTTTAAATGGCTTTTTCTCCCCTTAAACGTGCGAATTCGGCGTTTTTACGATTTAATTTAAAGGCTTAGTAGATCTCTAGCTTTGACCGTTCACTGTGCCCACAATTTCTATCCGATTGTCAAAATTTTGGTCTCGTATTGTAGCTGCCAGTCTATTCTTTACGACAAATACAAATTTGTCATATTATTTACAAAAACACTATTTTTTATGAAGGTTGAAATAGACAAAAAACACCAAAAATTTAAATGGCTTTTTCTCCCCTTAAACGTGCGAATTCGGCGTTTTTACGATTTAATTTAAAGGCTTGGTAGATCTTTAGCTTTGACCGTTCACTGTGCCCACAATTTCTATCCGATTGTCAAAATTTTGGTCTCATTTTGTAGCTGCCAGTCTATTCTTCACGACAAATACAAATTTGTAATATTATTTACAAAAACACTATTTTGTATGAAGGTTGAAATAGGCAAAAAAACACCAAAACTTTAAATGGCTTTTTCTCCCCTTAAACGTGCGAATTCGATGTTTTAACGATTTAATTTAAAGGCTTGGTAGATCTCTAGCTTTGACCTTTCACTGTGCCTACAATTTCTATCCGATTGTCAAAATTTTGGTCTCATTTTGTAGCTGCCAGTCTATTCTTTACGACAAGTACAAGTTTGTTATATTATACACAAAAACACTATTTTTTATGAAGGTTGAAATAGGCAAAAAAACACCAAAACTTTAAATGGCTTTTTCTCCCCTTAAACGGGCGAATTCGTCGTTTTTACGATTTAATTTAAAGGCTTGGTAGATCTCTAGCTTTGACCGTTCACTGTGCCCACAATTTCTATCCGATTGTCAAACTGTTGGTCTCATTTTGTAGCTGCCAGTCTATTTTTTACGACAAGTACAAATTTGTAATATTATTTACAAAAACACTATTTTTTTTTAAGGTTGAAATAGGCAAAAAAACACCAAAACTTTAAATGGCTTTTTCTCCCCTTAAGCGTGCGACTTCGGCGTTTTTACGATTTAATTTAAAGGCTTGGTAGATCTCTAGCTTTGACCGTTCACTGTGCCCACAATTTCTATCCGATTGTCAAAATGATGGTCTCATTTTGTAGCTGCCAGTCTATTCTTTACGACAAGTACAAGTTTGTAATATTATACACAAAAACACTATTTTTTATGAAGGTTGAAATAGGCAAAAAAACACCAAAACTTTAAATGGCTTTTTCTCCCCTTAAACGCGCGAATTCGTCGTTTTTACGATTTAATTTAAAGGCTTGGTAGATCTCTCGCTTTGACCGTTCACTGTGCCCACAATTTCTATCCGATTGTCAAAATTTTGGTCTCATTTTGTAGCTGCCAGTCTATTTTTTACGACAAGTACAAATTTGTAATATTATTTACAAAAACACTATTTTTTTTTAAGGTTGAAATAGGCAAAAAACACCAAAACTTTAAATGGCTTTTTCTCCCCTTAAACGTGCGGATTCCGCGTTTTTACGATTTAATTTAATTTAAAGGTTTGGTAGATCTCTAGCTTTGACCGTTCACTGTGCCCACAATTTCTATCCGATTGTCAAACTGTTGGTCTCATTTTGTAGCTGCCAGTTTATTCTTAACGACAAATACAAATTTGTAATATGATTTACAAAAACACTATTTTTTATGAAGGTTGAAATAGGCAAAAAAACACCAAAACTTTAAATGGCTTTTTCTCCCCTTAAACGTGCGAATTCGGCGTTTTTACGATTTAATTTAAAGGCTTGGTCGATCTCTAGCTTTGACCGTTCACTGTGCCCACAATTTCTATCCGATTGTCAAAATTTTGGTCTCATTTTGTAGCTGCCAGTCTATTCTTTACGACAAGTGCAAATTTGTAATACTATTTACAAAAACACTATTTTTTATGAAGGTTGAAATAGGCAAAAAAACACCAAAACTTTAAATGGCTTTTTCTCCCCTTAAACGTGCGAATTCGGCGTTTTTACGATTTAATTTAAAGGCTTGGTAGATCTCTAGCTTTGACCGTTCACTGTGCCCACAATTTCTATCCGATTGTCAAAATTTTGGTCTCATTTTGTAGCTGCCAGTCTATTCTTTACGGCAAGTGCAAATTTGTAATACTATTTACAAAAACACTATTTTTTATGAAGGTTGAAATAGGCAAAAAAACACCAAACCTTTAAATGGCTTTTTCTCCCCTTAAACGTGCGAATTCGGCATTTTTACGATTTAATTTAAAGGCTTGGTAGATCTCTAGCTTTGACCGTTCACTGTGCTCAAAATTTCTATCCGATATTCAAAATTTTGGTCTCATTTTGTAGCTGCCAGTCTATTCTTTACGACAAGTACAAATTTGTAGTATTATTTACAAAAACACTATTTTTTATGAAGGTTGAAATAGGCAAAAAAACACCAAAACTTTAAATGGCTTGTTCTCCCCTTAAACGTGCGAATTCGGCGTTTTTACGATTTAATTTAAAGGCTTGGTAGATCTCTAGCTTTGACCGTTCACTGTGCCCACAATTTCTATCCGATTGTCAAACTGTTGGTCTCATTTTGTAGCTGCCAGTCTATTCTTAACGACAAGTACAAATTTGTAATATTATTTACAAAAACACTATTTTTTATGAAGGTTGAAATAGGCGAAAAAACACCAAAAATTTAAATGGCTTTTTCTCCCCTTAAACGTGCGAATTCGGCGTTTTTACGATTTAATTTAAAGGCTTGGTCGATCTCTAGCTTTGACCGTTCACTGTGCCCACAATTTCTATCCGATTGTCGAAATTTTGGTCTCATTTTGTAGCTGCCAGTCTATTCTTTACGACAAGTACAAATTTGTAATATTATTTACAAAAACACTATTTTTTATGAAGGTTGAAATAGGCAAAAAAACACCAAAACGTTAAATTTCTTTTTCTCCCCTTGAACGTGCGAATTCGGCGTTTTTACGATTTAATTTAAAGGCTTGGTAGATCTCTAGCTTTGACCGTTCACTGTGCCCACAATTTCTATCCGATTGTCAAAATTTTGATCTCATATTCTAGCTGCCAGTCTATTCTTCACGACATATACAACTTTGTAATATTATTTACAAAAACACTTTTTTTTATGAAGGTTGAAATAGGCAAAAAAACACCAAGACTTTAAATGGCTTTTTCTCCCCTTAAACGTGCGAATTCGGCGTTTTTACGATTTAATTTAAAGGTTAATTTAAAGGCTTGGTAGATCTCTAGCTTTGACCGTTCACTGTGCCCACAATTTCTATCTGATTGTCAAAATTTTGGTCTCATTTTGTAGCTGCCAGTCTATTCTTTACGACAGAAACAAATTCGTTATATTATTTACAAAAACACTATTTTTTATGAAGGTTGAAATAGGCAAAAAACACCAAAACTTTAAATGGCTTTTTCTCCCCTTAAACGTGCGAATTCGGCGTTTTTACGATTTAATTTAAAGGCTTAGTGGATCTCTAGCTTTGACCGTTCACTGTGCCCACAATTTCTATCCGATTGTCAAACTGTCCGTCTCATTTTGTAGCTGCCAGTCTATTCTTTACGACAAGCCTAAATTTGTAATATTATTTACTAAAACACTTTTTTTTATGAAGGTTGAAATAGGCAAAAAACACCAAAACTTTAAATGGCTTTTTTTCCCCTTAAACGTGCGAATTCAGCGTTTTTACGATTTAATTTAAAGGCTCGGTAGATCTCTAGCTTTGACCGTTCACAGTGCCCACAATTTCTATCCGATTGTCAAAATTTTGGTCTCGTATTGTAGCTGCCAGTCTATTCTTTACGACAAGTACAAATTTGTCATATTATTTACAAAAACACTATTTTTTATGAAGGTTGAAATAGACAAAAAAACACCAAAACTTTAAATGGCTTTTTCTCCCCTTAAACGTGCGAATTCGGCGTTTTTACGATTTAATTTAAAGGCTTGGTAGATCTTTAGCTTTGACCGTTCACTGTGCCCACAATTTGTATCCGATTGTCAAAATTTTGGTCTCATTTTGTAGCTGCCAGTCTATTCTTCACGACAAATACAAATTTGTAATATTATTTACAAAAACACTATTTTTTATGAAGGTTGAAATAGGCAAAAAAAAACACCAAAACTTTAAATGGCTTTTTCTCCCCTTAAACGTGCGAATTCGATGTTTTAACTATTTAATTTAAAGGCTTGGTAGATCTCTAGCTTTGAGCTTTCACTGTGCCTACAATTTCTATCCGATTGTCAAAATTTTGGTCTCATTTTGTAGCTACCAGTCTATTCTTTACGACGAATACAAATTTGTAATATTATTTACAAAAACACTATTTGTTATGAAGGTTGAAATAGGCAAAAAACACCAAAACTTTAAATGGCTTTTTCTCCCCTTAAACGTGCGAATTCGGCGATTTTACGATTTAATTTAAAGGCTTAGTAGATCTCTAGCTTTGACCGTTCACTGTGCCCACAATTTCTATCCGATTGTCAAAATTTTGGTCTCATTTTGTAGCTGCCAGTCTATTCTTTACGACAAATACAAATTTGTAATATTATTTACAAAAACACTATTTTTTATGAAGGTTGAAATAGGCAAAAAACACCAAAACTTTAAATGGCTTTTTCTCCCCTTAAACGTGCGAATTCAGCGTTTTTACGATTTAATTTAAAGGCTCGGTAGATCTCTAGCTTTGACCGTTCACAGTGCCCACAATTTCTATCCGATTGTCAAAATTTTGGTCTCATTTTGTAGCTGCCAGTCTATTCTTCACGACAAGTACAAGTTTGTAATATTATACACAAAAACACTATTTTTTATGAAGGTTGAAATAGGCAAAAAAACACCAAAACTTTAAATGGCTTTTTCCCCCCTTAAACGCGCGAATTCGTCGTTTTTACGATTTAATTTAAAGGCTTGGTAGATCTCTAGCTTTGACCGTTCACTGTGCCCACAATTTCTATCCGATTGTCAAAATTTTGGTCTCATTTTGTAGCTGCCAGTCTATTTTTTACGACAAGTACAAATTTGTAATATTATTTACAAAAACACTATTTTTTTTTAAGGTTGAAATAGGCAAAAAAACACCAAAACTTTAAATGGCTCTTTCTCCCCTTAAGCGTGCGACTTCGGCGTTTTTACGATTTAATTTAAAGGCTTGGTAGATCTCTAGCTTTGACCGTTCACTGTGCCTACAATTTCTATCCGATTGTCAAAATGTTGGTCTCATTTTGTAGCTGCCAGTCTATTCTTTACGACAAGTACAAGTTTGTAATATTATACACAAAAACACTATTTTTTATGAAGGTTGAAATAGGCAAAAAAACACCAAAACTTTAAATGGCTTTTTCTCCCCTTAAACGCGCGAATTCGTCGTTTTTAAGATTTAATTTAAAGGCTTGGTAGATCTCTAGCTTTGACCGTTCACTGTGCCCACAATTTCTATCCGATTGTCAAAATTTTGGTCTCATTTTGTAGCTGCCAGTCTATTTTTTACGACAAGTACAAATTTGTAATATTATTTACAAAAACACTATTTTTTTTTAAGGTTGAAATAGGCAAAAAAACACCAAAACTTTAAATGGCTTTTTCCCCCCTTAAACGTGCGGATTCGGCGTTTTTACGATTTAATTTAATTTAAAGGTTTGGTAGATCTCTAGCTTTGACCGTTCACTGTGCCCACAATTTCTATCCGATTGTCAAACTGTTGGTCTCATTTTGTAGCTGCCAGTCTATTCTTAACGACAAATACAAATTTGTAATATTATTTACAAAAACACTATTTTTTATGAAGGTTGAAATAGGCAAAAAAACACCAAAACTTTAAATGGCTTTTTCTCCCCTTACACGTGCGAATTCAGCGTTTTTACGATTTAATTTAAAGGCTTGGTCGATCTCTAGCTTTGACCGTTCACTGTGCCCACAATTTCTATCCGATTGTCAAAATTTTGGTCTCATTTTGTAGCTGCCAGTCTATTCTTTACGACAAGTGCAAATTTGTAATACTATTTACAAAAACACTATTTTTATGAAGGTTGAAATAGGCAAAAAAACACCAAAACTTTAAATGGCTTTTTCTCGCCTTAAACGTGCCAATTCGGCGTTTTTACGATTTAATTTAAAGGCTTGGTAGATCTCTAGCTTTGACCGTTCACTGTGCTCACAATTTCTATCCGATGGTCAAAATTTTGGTCTCATTTTGTAGCTGCCAGTCTATTCTTTACGACAAGTACAAATTTGTAATATTATTTACAAAAACACTATTTTTTATGAAGGTTGAAATATGCAAAAAAACACCAAAACTTTAAATGGCTTTTTCTCCCCTTAAACCTGCAAATTTGGCGTTTTTACGATTTAATTTAAAGGCTTGGTAGATCTCTAGCTTTGACCGTTCACTGTGCCCACAATTTCTATCCGATTGTCAAAATTTTGGTCTCATTTTGTAGCTGCCAGTCTATTCTTTACGACAAGTACAAATTTGTTATATCATTTACAAAAACACTATTTTTTATGAAGGTTGAAATAGGCAAAAAAACACCAAAACTTTAAATGGCTTTTTCTCCCCTTAAGCGTGCGACTTCGGCGTTTTTACGATTTAATTTAAAGGCTTGGTAGATCTCTAGCTTTGACCGTTCACTGTGCCCACAATTTCTATCCGATTGTCAAAATGTTGGTCTCATTTTGTAGCTGCCAGTCTATTTTTTACGACAAGTACAAATTTGTAATATTATTTACAAAAACACTATTTTTTTTTAAGGTTGAAATAGGCAAAAAAACACCAAAACTTTAAATGGCTTTTTCTCCCCTTAAACGTGCGGATTCGGCGTTTTTACGATTTAATTTAATTTAAAGGTTTGGTAGATCTCTAGCTTTGACCGTTCACTGTGCCCACAATTTCTATCCGATTGTCAAACTGTTGGTCTCATTTTGTAGCTGCCAGTCTATTCTTAGCGACAAATACAAATTTGTAATATTGTTTACAAAAACACTATTTTTTATGAAGGTTGAAATAGGCAAAAAAACACCAAAACTTTAAATGGCTTTTCTCCCCTTAAACGTGCGATTCGGCGTTTTTACGATTTAATTTAAAGGCTTGGTAGATCTCTAGCTTTGACCGTTCACTGTGCCCACAATTTCTATCCGATTGTCAAAATTTTGATCTCATTTTCTAGCTGCCAGTCTATTCTTCACGACAAATACAACTTTGTAATATTATTTACAAAAACACTTTTTTTTATGAAGGTTGAAATAGGCAAAAAAACACCAAGACTTTAAATGGCTTTTTCTCCCCTTAAACGTGCGAATTCGGCGTTTTTACGATTTAATTTAAAGGCTTGGTAGATCTCTAGCTTTGACCGTTCACTGTGCCCACAATTTCTATCTGATTGTCAAAATTTTGGTCTCATTTTGTAGCTGCCAGTCTATTCTTTACGACAAAAACAAATTTGTTATATTATTTACAAAAACACTATTTTTTATGAAGGTTGAAATAGGCAAAAAACACCAAAACTTTAAATGGCTTTTTCTCCCCTTAAACGTGCGAATTCGGCGTTTTTACGATTTAATTTAAAGGTTTGGTAGATCTCTAGCTTTGACCGTTCACTGTGCCCACAATTTCTATCCGATTGTCAAACTGTTGGTCTCATTTTGTAGCTGCCAGTCTATTCTTAGCGACAAATACAAATTTGTAATATTGTTTACAAAAACACTATTTTTTATGAAGGTTGAAATAGGCAAAAACACCAAAACTTTAAATGGCTTTTTCTCCCCTTAAACGTGCGAATTCGGCGTTTTTACGATTTAATTTAAAGGCTTGGTAGATCTCTAGCTTTGACCTTTTTATGTGCCTGCAATTTCTATCCGATTGTCAAAATTTTGGTCTCATTTTGTAGCTGCCAGTCTATTCTTTACGACAAGTACAAATTTGTAATATTATTTACAAAAACACTATTTTTTATGAAGGTTGAAATAGGCAAAAACACCAAAACTTTAAATGGCTTTTTCTCCCCTTAAACGTGCGAATTCGGCGTTTTTACGATTTAATTTAAAGGCTTGGTAGATCTCTAGCTTTGACCGTTCACTGTGCCCACAATTTCTATCCGATTGTCAAACCGTTGGTCTCATTTTGTAGCTGCCAGTCTTTTCTTGACGACAAGTACAAATTTGTGATATTATTTATAAATACACTTTTTTTTATGAAGGTTGAAATAGGCAAAAAAACACCAAAACTTTAAATGGCTTTTTCTCCCCTTTAAACGTGCGAATTCGGCATTTTTACGATTTAATTTAAAGGCTTGGTAGATCTCTAGCTTTGACCGTTCACTGTGCCCACAATTTTTATCCGATTGTCAAAATTTTGTTCTCAGTTTGTAGCTGCCAGTCTATTCTTTACGACAAGTACGAATTTGTAATATTATTTACAAAAACGCTATTTTTTATGAAGGTTGAAATAGGCAAAAAACACCAAAACTTTAAATGGCTTTTTCTCCCCTTAAACGTGCGAATTCGGCGTTTTTACGATTTAATTTAAAGGCTTGGTAGATCTCTAGCTTTGACCGTTCACTGTGCCCACAATTTCTATCCGATTGTCAAAATTTTGGTCTCATTTTGTAGCAGCCAGTCTATTCCTTACGACAAGTACAAATTTGTCATATTATTTACGAAAACATTTTTTTTTATGAAGGTTGAAATAGGCAAAAAACACCAAAACTTTAAATGGCTTTTTCTCCCGTTAAACGTGCGAATTCGGCGTTTTTACGATTTAATTTAAAGGCTTGGTAGATCTCTAGCGTTGACCGGTCACTGTGCCCACAATTTCTATCCGATTGTCAAAACTTTGGTCTCATTTTGTAGCTGCCAGTCTATTCTTTACGACAAGTACAAATTTGTAATATTATTCACAAAAACACTATTTGTTATCAAGGTTGAAATAGGCAAAAAAACACCAAAACTATAAATGGCTTTTTCTCCCCTCAAACGTGAGAATTCGGCGTTTTTACGATTTAATTTAAAGAATTGGTAGATCTCTAGCTTTGACCGTTCACTGTGCCCACAATTTCTTTCCGATTGTCAAAATTTTGGTCTCATTTTTTAGCTGCCAGTCTAACCTTTACGACAAGTACAAATTTGTAATATTATTTACAAAAACATTATTTTTTATGAAGGTTGAAATAGGCAAAAAAACACCAAAACTTTAAATGGCTTTTTCTCTCCTTAAACGTGCGAATTCGGCGTTTTTACGATTTAATTTAAAGGCTTGGTAGATCTCTAGCTTTGACCGTTCACTGTGCCCACAGTTTCTATCCGATTGTCAAAATTTAGTCTCAGTGGTAGCTGCGAGTCTATACTTTACGACAAGTACAAATTTCTAATATTATTTACAAAAACACTATTTTTTTTGAAGATTGAAATAGGCAAAAAAACACCAACACTTTAAATGGCTTTTTCTCCCCTTAAACGTGCGAATTCGGCGTTTTTACGATTTAATTTAAAGGCTTGGTAGATCTCTAGCTTTGACCGTTCACTGTGCCCACAATTTCTATCTGATTGTCAAAATTTCGGTCTCATTTTGTAGCTGCCAGTCTATTCTTTACGACAAGTACAAATTTGTAATATTATTTACAAATACACTATTTTTTATGAAGGTTGAAATAGGGAAAAAACACCAAAACTTTAAATGGCTTTTTCTCCCCTCAAACGTGCGAATTCGGCGTTTTTACGATTTAATTTAAAGGCTTGGTAGATCTCTAGCTTTGACAGTTCACTGTGCCCACAATTTCTATCCAATTGTCAAAATTTTGGTCTCATTTTGTAGCTGCCAGTCTATTCTTTACGACAAGTACAAATTTGGAATATTATTTACAAAAACACTATTTTTTATGAAGGTTGAAATAGGCAAAAAAACACCAAAACTTTAAATGGCTTTTTCTCGCCTTAAACGTGCGAATTCGGCGTTTTTACGATTTAATTTAAAGGCTTGGTAGATCTCTAGCTTTGACCGTTCACTGTGCCCACAATTTCATCCGATTATCAAAATTTTGGTCTCATTTTGTAGCTGCCACTCTTTTCCTTACGACAAGTACAAATTTGTAATATTATTTACGAAAACACTATTTTTTATGAAGGTTGAAATAGGCAAAAAAACACCAAAACTTTAAATGGCTTTTTCTCTCCTTAAACGTGCGAATTCGGCGTTTTTACGATTTAATTTAAAGGCTTGGTAGATCTCTAGCTTTGACCGGTCACTGTGCCCACAATTTCTTTCCGATTGTCAAAACTTTGGTCTCATTTTGTAGCTGCCAGTCTATTCTTTACGACAAGTACAAATTTGTAATATTATTTACAAAAACACTTTTTTTTATGAAGGTTGAAATAGGCAAAAAAACACCAAAACTTTAAATGGCTTTTTCTCCCCTTAAACGTGCGAATTCGGCGTTTTCACGATTTAATTTAAAGGCTTGGTAGATCTCTAGCTTTGACCGTTCACTGTGCTCACAATTTCTTTCCAATTGTCAAAATTTTGGTCTCGTTTTGTAGCTGCCAGTCTATTCTTTACGACAAGTACAAATTTGTAATATTATTTACAAAAACACTATTTTTTATGAAGGTTGAAATAGGCAAAAAAACACCAAAACTTTAAATGGCTTTTTCTCCCCTTAAACGACCGAATTCGGCGTTTTTACGATTTAATTTAAAGGCTTGGTAGATCTCTAGCTTTGACCGTTTACTGTGCCCACAATTTCTATCCGCTTGTCAAAATTTTGGTCTCATTTTGTAGCTGCCAGTCTATTCTTTACTACAAGTACAAATTTGTAATATTATTTACAAAAACACTATTTTTTATGAAGGTTGAAATAGGCAAAAAACACCAAAACTTTAAATGGCTTTTTCCCCCTTAAACGTGCGAATTCGGCGTTTTTGCGATTTAATTTAAAGGCTTGGTAGATCTCTAGCTTTGACCGTTCACTGTGCCCACAATTTCTATCCGATTGTCAAGCTGTTGGTCTCATTGTGTAGCTGCCAGTCTATTCTTTACGACAAGTACAAATTTGTAATATTATCTACAAAAACACTATTTTTTATGAAGGTTGAAATAGGCAAAAAACACCAAAACTTTAAATGGCTTTGTCTCCCCTTAAACGTGCGAATTCGGCGTTTTTACGATTCAATTTAAAGGCTTGGTAGATCTCTAGCTTTGGCCGTTCACTGTGCCCACAATTTCTATCCGATTGTCAAAATTTCGTTCTCATTTTGTAGCTGCCAGTCTATTCTTTACGACAAGTACAAATTTGTAATATTATTTACAAAAACACTATTTTTTATGAAGGTTGAAATAGGGAGAAAAACACCAAAACTTTAAATGGCTTTTTCTCCCCTTAAACGTGCGAATTCGGCGTTGTTACGATTTAATTTAAAGGCTTGGTAGATCTCTAGCTTTGACCGTTCACTGTGGCCACAATTTCTATCCGATTGTCAAAATTTCGGTCTCATTTTGTAGCTGCCAGTCTTTTCTTTACGACAAGTACAAATTTGTGATATTATTTATAAATACACTATTTTTTTATGAAGGTTGAAATAGGCAAAAAAACACCAAAACTTTAAATGGCTTTTTCTCCCTTTAAACGTGCGAATTCGGCATTTTTACGATTTAATTTAAAGGCTTGGTAGATCTCTAGCTTTGACCGTTCACTGTGCCCACAATTTTTATCCGATTGTCAAAATTTTGTTCTCAGTTTGTAGCTGCCAGTCTATTCTTTACGACAAGTACAAATTTGTAATATTATTTACAAAAACGCTATTTTTTATGAAGGTTGAAATAGGCAAAAAACACCAAAACTTTAAATGGCTTTTTCTCGCCTTAAACGTGCGAATTCGGCGTTTTTACGATTTAATTTAAAGGCTTGGTAGATCTCTAGCTTTGACCGTTCACTGTGCCCACAATTTCTATCCGATTGTCAAAATTTTGGTCTCATTTTGTAGCTGCCAGTCTATTCTTTACGACAAGTACAAATTTGTAATATTATTTACAAAAGCACTATTTTTTATGAAGGTTGAAATAGGCAAAAAAACACCAAAACTTTAAATGGCTTTTTCTCCCCTTAAACGTGCGAATTCGGCGTTTCTACGATTTAATTTAAAGGCTTGGTAAATCTCTAGCTTTGATCGTTCACTGAGCCCACAATTTCTATCCGATTGTCAAAATGTTGGTCTCATTTTGTAGCTGCCAGTCTATTCTTTACGACAAGTACAAATTTGTAATATTATTTACAAAAACACTATTTTTTATGAAGGTTGAAATAGGCAAAAAAACACCAAAACCTTAAATGGCTTTTTCTCCCCTTAAACGTGTGAATTCGGCGTTTCTACGATTTAATTTAAAGGCTTGGTAGATCTCTAGCTTTGACCGTTCACTGTGCCCACAATTTCTATCCGATTGTCAAAATTTTGGTCTCATTTTGTAGCTGCCAGTCTATTCTTTACGACAAGTACAAATTTGTAATATTATTTACAAAAACACTATTTTTTATGAAGGTTGAAATAGGCAAAAAACACCAAAACTTTAAATGGCTTTTTCCCCCTTAAACGTGCGAATTCGGCGTTTTTACGATTCAATTTAAAGGCTTGGTAGATCTCTAGCTTTGACCGTTCACTGTGCTCACAATTTCTATCCAATTGTCAAAATTTTGGTCTCGTTTTGTAGCTGCCAGTCTATTCTTTACGACAAGTACAAATTTGTAATATTATTTACAAAAACACTATTTTTTATGAAGGTTGAAATAGGCAAAAAAACACCAAAACTTTAAATGGCTTTTTCTCCCCTTAAACGACCGAATTCGGCGTTTTTACGATTTAATTTAAAGGCTTGGTAGATCTCTAGCTTTGACCGTTCACTGTGCCCACAATTTCTATCCGCTTGTCAAAATTTTGGTCTCATTTTGTAGCTGCCAGTCTATTCTTTACTACAAGTACAAATTTGTAATATTATTTACAAAAACACTATTTTTTATGAAGGTTGAAATAGGCAAAAAACACCAAAACTTTAAATGGCTTTTTCCCCCTTAAACGTGCGAATTCGGCGTTTTTGCGATTTAATTTAAAGGCTTGGTAGATCTCTAGCTTTGACCGTTCACTGTGCCCACAATTTCTATCCGATTGTCAAGCTGTTGGTCTCATTGTGTAGCTGCCAGTCTATTCTTTGCGACAAGTACAAATTTGTAATATTATCTACAAAAACACTATTTTTTATGAAGGTTGAAATAGGCAAAAAACACCAAAACTTTAAATGGCTTTTTCTCCCCTTAAACGTGCGAATTCGGCGTTTTTACGATTCAATTTAAAGGCTTGGTAGATCTCTAGCTTTGGCCGTTCACTGTGCCCACAATTTCTATCCGATTGTCAAAATTTCGTTCTCATTTTGTAGCTGCCAGTCTATTCTTTACGACAAGTACAAATTTGTAATATTATTTACAAAAACACTATTTTTTATGAAGGTTGAAATAGGGAGAAAAACACCAAAACTTTAAATGGCTTTTTCTCCCCTCAAACGTGCGAATTCGGCGTTTTTACGATTTATTTTAAAGGCTTGGTAGATCTCCAGCTTTGACCGTTCACTGTGGCCACAATTTCTATCCGATTGTCAAAATTTCGGTCTCATTTTGTAGCTGCCAGTCTTTTCTTGACGACAAGTACAAATTTGTGATATTATTTATAAATACACTTTTTTTTATGAAGGTTGAAATAGGCAAAAAAACACCAAAACTTTAAATGGCTTTTTCTCCCCTTTAAACGTGCGAATTCGGCATTTTTACGATTTAATTTAAAGGCTTGGTAGATCTCTAGCTTTGACCGTTCACTGTGCCCACAATTTTTATCCGATTGTCAAAATTTTGTTCTCAGTTTGTAGCTGCCAGTCTATTCTTTACGACAAGTACGAATTTGTAATATTATTTACAAAAACGCTATTTTTTATGAAGGTTGAAATAGGCAAAAAACACCAAAACTTTAAATGGCTTTTTCTCCCCTTAAACGTGCGAATTCGGCGTTTTTACGATTTAATTTAAAGGTTTGGTAGATCTCTAGCTTTGACCGTTCACTGTGCCCACAATTTCTATCCGATTGTCAAAATGTTGGTCTCAGTTTGTAGCTGCCAGTCTATTCTTTACGACAAGTACAAATTTGTAATATTATTTACAAAAACACTATTTTTTATGAAGGTTGAAATAGGCAAAAAAACACCAAAACTTTAAATGGCTTTTGTTCCCCTTAAACGTGCGAATTCGGCGTTTCTACGATTTAATTTAAAGGCTTGGTAGATCTCTAGCTTTGACCGTTCACTGTGCCCACAATTTCTATCCGATTGTCAAAATTTTGGTCTCATTTTGTAGCTGCCAGTCTATTCTTCACGACAAGTACAAATTTGTAATATTATTTACAAAAACACTATTTTTTATGAAGGTTGAAATAGGCAAAAAAACACCAAAACTTTAAATGGCTTTTTCTCCCCTTAAACGTGTGAATTCGGCGTTTCTACGATTTAATTTAAAGGCTTGGTAGATCTCTAGCTTTGACCGTTCACTGTGCCCACAATTTCTATCCGATTGTCAAAATTTTGGTCTCATTTTGTAGCTGCCAGTCTATTCTTTATGACAAGTACAAATTTGTAATATTATTTACAAAAACACTATTTTTTATGAAGGTTGAAATAGGCAAAAAAATACCAAAACTTTAAATGGCTTTTTCTCCCCTTAAACGTGCGACTTCGGTGTTTTGACGATTTAATTTAAAGGCTTGGTAGATCTCTAGCTTTGACCGTTCACTGTGCCCACAATTTCTATCCAATTGTCAAAATTTTGGCCTCATTTTGTAGCTGCCAGTCTATTCTTTACGACAAGTACAAATTTGGAATATTATTTACAAAGACACTTTTTTTTATGAAGGTTGAAATAGGCAAAAAACACCAAACTATAAATGGCTTTTTCTCCCCTCAAACGTGCGAATTCGGCGTTTTTACGATTTAATTTAAAGGCTTGGTAGATCTCTAGCTTTGACCGTTCACTGTGCCCACAATTTCTATCCGATTGTCAAAATTTTGGTCTCATTTTGTAGCTGCCAGTCTATTCTTTACGACAAGTACAAATTTGTAATATTATTTACAAAAACACTATTTTTTATGAAGGTTGAAATAGGCAAAAAAACACCAAAACTTTAAATGGCTTTTTCTCCCCTTAAACGTGCGAATTCGGCGTTTCTACGATTTAATTTAAAGGCTTGGTAGATCTCTAGCTTTGATCGTTCACTGAGCCCACAATTTCTATCCGATTGTCAAAATTTTGGTCTCATTTTGTAGCTGCCAGTCTATTCTTCACGACAAGTACAAATTTGTAATATTATTTACAAAAACACTATTTTTTATGAAGGTTGAAATAGGCAAAAAAACACCAAAACTTTAAATGGCTTTTTCTCCCCTTAAACGTGTGAATTCGGCGTTTCTACGATTTAATTTAAAGGCTTGGTAGATCTCTAGCGTTGACCGTTCACTGTGCCCACAATTTCTATCCGATTGTCAAAATTTTGGTCTCATTTTGTAGCTGCCAGTCTATTCTTTACGACAAGTACAAATTTGTAATATTATTTACAAAAACACTATTTTTTATGAAGGTTGAAATAGGCAAAAAACACCAAAACTTTAAATGGCTTTTTCCCCCTTAAACGTGCGAATTCGGCGTTTTTGCGATTTAATTTAAAGGCTTGGTAGATCTCTAGCTTTGACCGTTCACTGTGCCCACAATTTCTATCCGATTGTCAAGCTGTTGGTCTCATTGTGTAGCTGCCAGTCTATTCTTTACGACAAGTACAAATTTGTAATATTATCTACAAAAACACTATTTTTTATGAAGGTTGAAATAGGCAAAAAAACACCAAAACTTTAAATGGCTTTTTCTCCCCTTAAACGTGCAAATTCGGCGTTTTTACGATTCAATTTAAAGGCTTGGTAGATCTCTAGCTTTGGCCGTTCACTGTGCTCACAGTTTCTATCCGATTGTCAAAATTTTGTTCTCAGTTTGTAGCTGCCAGTCTATTCTTTACGACAAGTACAAATTTGTAATATTATTTACAAAAACACTATTTTTTATGAAGGTTGAAATAGGGAGAAAAACACCAAAACTTTAAATGGCTTTTTCTCCCCTTAAACGTGCGAATTCGGCGTTTTTACGATTTAATTTAAAGGTTTGGTAGATCTCTAGCTTTGACCGTTCACTGTGCCCACAATTTCTATCCGATTGTCAAAATTTTAGTCTCAGTTTGTAGCTGCCAGTCTATACTTTACGACAAGTACAAATTTGTAATATTATTTACAAAATCACTATTTTTTATGAAGGTTGAAATAGGCAAAAAAACACCAAAACTTTAAATGGCTTTTTCTCCCCTTAAACGTGCGAATTCGGCGTTTCTACGATTTAATTTAAAGGCTTGGTAGATCTCTAGCTTTGACCGTTCACTGTGCCCACAATTTCTATCCGATTGTCAAAATTTTGGTCTCATTTTGTAGCTGCCAGTCTATGCTTCACGACAAGTACAAATTTGTAATATTATTTACAAAAACACTATTTTTTATGAAGGTTGAAATAGGCAAAAAAACACCAAAACTTTAAATGGCTTTTTCTCCCCTTAAACGTGTGAACTCGGCGTTTCTACGATTTAATTTAAAGGCTTGGTAGATCTCTAGCTTTGACCGTTCACTGTGCCCACAATTTCTATCCGATTGTCAAAATTTTGGTCTCATTTTGTAGCTGCCAGTCTATTCTTTATGACAAGTACAAATTTGTAATATTATTTACAAAAACACTATTTTTTATGAAGGTTGAAATAGGCAAAAAAATTGTAATGATTTTCTCCTTTTCAGATCGAACGCGGAACCGACCTCTCATCGGTTCTAGACGTTAAGTCTGAGTAGTGCCAACGGATGGTACCAACAGGTCAACCAATCCGTGCACCGTAATCCATTCACGCGGTGACTGCTTGTCGGCCAGCTAGTTCGGAGAGGATTTCGGTCGCGGGTCTCCGAATGGATTACGCTCAATCACAATATTTCAGTCACCTGAACTTGCCCGTTTTTCAAACGCGTCAACAATTACTCATCCAGAACGAGAAACCTACATTACGTTAGTTCTGGATGTGATCTATCCACAGATCTCAAATCAAAAACGCTACAAAATCCCATAGGCGCGTTACCGATTCACCGACGCGGTACCGAAAAATATACTACTCGAACTTAAACCGAAGAAAACTACTCTAAAGAAATGGCGAAACAAACAAAGGTACCGCGTACCGCGCGCGACGCGAAACCGACTTCAGCGGATTTGCAGAAACCCTACCCTCGCGACGGCATACTTACCCTACACTCTCTGTTCCCACTGAAAAAGAAGAGTCACTGAAAAGGAAAGTCGTGGTTAAATTAGCAATTCATTCTTAGTTTATTCAATTCTTACATATCATATATTCTTATATATCCTGGGCAATCTATGTTGAATAATGACAATGAGAGGGGACATAAGAGCTGAACAAAATCAAATTATGATATTTACCCTCATATCAAATATTATTTTTACTTAATTTAAAATATATTTATTATGTGTGTATAAGTGTATTTTGAAAAGAAAAACAAACAGAAAAATGAAAATATTGTATATATATGCGAAAAGCTAATATCAAAAGAACTGTCTTTTCTTTACTTATTTTATTGTACATGATATCCCAGTATATAATTCATTGATTTTTTTTTTGTTCCATATTTTTTTTATTTTTCTCATTAAATAAACCTTAAAAATTCAATAAAAAATTAAGAAACATGGCAAACAATTTTCATTTAAAAGACGGCGATATTATGTAAATATAGTTCTTTTCTTTATGAGGAAGACAGCCGAATGCAAAAGAAGTGCGTTTTGATTAATGTCTGAACATGGAAACATTATACATAAGTCATTCGCGGTAATTAAAAAGATTTAAAAATATATCCTAATATTATCAGAAAAAAACACAGAGAACTTCCCCAAACATGTTGTGAATAAGGTTATACCGATATTATTTACAAAATAAGAAAAAAACTATATGGATACGATTCCGGGATAAATAAGAGGTAAAATAGCTAAAGTAAATATAAGTGAATTGGAGATCGTGCAGTAAAGAAATGAAATCAGGGGCGGCAACTTGTGGAAATTAGTTTTCTGATTATCTTCATAACAGCTAACATCTAGCATCTAATATTATAGTTAGCACTTTTTATTCTCATTTCTTCGAAACTTTTTGCATATCATATCGTTTGTTTAGCGACTAAGTTCAACGAGATATTGCAATCAACTAATCAAATTAAGCTATGTACTAGCAACGTAAGTTAAAAAGTGGAAAATAATGCAGAAACATCAGCTTCCTAGTTTAAGCTATACACAGGGATTTGTCTTCAAAGATGAACCCAAAAATCTAATAACTTAAGGAGAGAGTATCAGTTGCAGATTTGCGATTTGAATTTTGTTCTGTCTTTCGAGTAAGCTAACATGGGTTTATGTGTGTGTAAAACATATGATAAATCGTTTTGATTTAACAGATACGATATGGAAAACGAATGAACAAAGCAAAAATGGTTTTGAACTGTTGAATACTCCGTTGGGCTTGGAAAGTCATTTTATTAGCTGTTTTATCTCTATCGGCAATCAATTCATGAATATAAATCTCCCAACATTTGCGATTCGATATAAAATCTCTCGACTTTCACTAGACTAAAATGCGTTACTGAAGCTCAGTATTTAAAATATATTTTTTTCGAAGAAACCGTGAAAAGCTAGGACTCAAAATACGGACGAAACAAATGATTTAAATCAGTAACATGAAAATCACTCAAAGGAAACAGCGTTAAAGCAAATAATATTTTTGTAGTAGTGAGTTGAATACTATTTACGCCCTGAGCGTGAGACCTCCTGGCGCGCAGAACTTCTGGACTATCTAACAAACGCCTCTTCTATCGGACTAAGAACCAAGCTTGGAACCATTTGACACATTACGTTGGGCTAGGCCTCGTTGAACAAATAAATCAATGGCATTGTTTAATATTATCGTATTCTGTGTTCATATCTTTCAGTGATACCTTGGTCCTGAATATAAGCTAAACTTTCTGAGACTGACACACCAATGTCTTGATTCGATTGAAAACAAAATAGTTTCGAATGTCCTACATATGACAATAAATACAAAGTTAATTTGAATCCGAAGTAAATTATACGAAAATAACGTTCAAAGTTGGGATACATTAAAGAAAATTATGGTGTCATATAAATATTGAAATTGCGAAAGAAAAGTATTGTATGGGTTGTTGAACACTATAAAGACTACTTTTGTGTCTATTACTTTTTCTCAGAAAACTTAAATTGTGCGGAAAACCGGGATTTATCAATAGTGAGATGTATCTGTCTATAATATGATTTTTGATATTTTACTTCTTATAATTATTCCAAGAAAGCTCATTCAATTATCGCATATCAGTTGTCATTTGAAATCATTGATTAAAGTTTTAAAAGATTTCATTGGATTTAAAGAATAATGTTTAGTTGACATTCATGTTATACCATCTTTTGACATGCCCCCGTTTTTCATCTAATAATACATGTTTAAAAATTATAACAAGAAAATCGAACAGTTTTAGTCCGGTTAATACATTTTTGTCTTTTATAATTTGTTAGTAATTTCTTTTGGTTTTTTTTCATAAATTCCTAATCATTGTAAAATTCATGGAATCTGTGGCATGTTTGACGACAAAGGCACGCACCTGTCTCTAGGATCCAACCACGTTGTATCCTTGTTATTGTGGTTAATGTAGTAGACTTTGCCGTCGTAATCGCGGGCAATAACCCAACCGGCTGGCAATGGAAAGTCACCAGTTTGATGATGTTGTCCTTTTGGGCATTTTTCTAGGCACTCGGTTCGTCGCCGTGTTTGCTTGCTTGCTTGTGTCCCTTGCACGATGTCAGCGATGGAAGTAATCCGAAAATAGTTTGATGGCAATGGCTGCTGGTGCTGGAGTTGCGTTGGGCTAACATAAAGTTACACAATCCACTCGAGATTTTCCCTGATTCGCTTTTCCTTGCGACTACAGGCACTGTTTTCCACGTTCCACCACGCTCACCCTTTTCTTTGGTCTTCCAAGTCTCTCCAGTCAAGTCCTCAATCGCGCGTTCCTACAATTATTTATGCATTTTCTACGCCGCGTTCCCAATTCTCTGTTTCATCAAATTTATTTTGAATTTTTATTTCTCAGATGGAATTTTTATTTTCAAATTTATTTAGCGCGCGGCAGCAACGAGGAGAGAGCGGCGGCCGTATTTCGAATTGGACGACGGCGGCGGCGGCTGTAGGGCACATGATTGTGAGTCAATTCTAACTTTCTTTTTAGTTATTAACTAAACTAACCTCTTTCCTAATGTTCTGCTCCGGTGAATGTCACTGCCTCACGAATAACGTTTTCCAAAAACTCTTTACGCACACCACGCGTTTCTTCATAGATTAAACCGGGAATACGTTTCACTCCACCACGTCGCGCCAAACGACGTATAGCTGGTTTTGTAATACCTTCGATATTCTCATGAAGAACTTTACGATGACGTTTCGCGCCTCCATGTGGCTGTCAAAATTTCCGGTTGTCACCTCGGACAAAACATATGTGCGTGGAATGGCACTTCATATGGCGGAAATGTGCTTCTTCAGATGTCGCCAGTGGCATAGTTTTCTCGATGGCCACGGTGGAGGGGCATTTCCAGATGGCTATGTCTCGAAATGTGCCGGGGTTGGATTAATTCTATATTCCGAATATTTATATCCACGGATCTAAATATTTGGACAGAAAAAAAAATATTTTCTGCACAACGATATCCGCACAACAGATGAAGTCCGCTGGCACTTCGAGGACATATCCATCTGGCAGGTTACAAGGGTTCGGGATCGGAATCACTTCGATTCCTGGGCGTAGTCGTCACATTACACATTCCCCCCCCCAAAATCGAAGTAATTACGATCCCGTCTCCTTTGTAAAAGGTCTTGGTTAGGGACGTGGCGGGTCGAAGATCCGTTTCGAAGGATAGGCTACAACCCTGTTCGTGAAGACTCGACAGTGACTATATAGTAGGAAGTCAGGTGTTATTCGGAGGCCTTCGTCTAGGCAGAGATTTGGGATAAGCCAAGGTTTCTCGTGGGAATTAGTTGCACTTCATCGTCTAAGGTCTTTTGCGTGGTAAATTCCCAGGGTCTTACCAGTCATGTCCGCGATGAGGTATCGGGTGGGGCTTATGACTTGTATGACTCGACACTTCACGAATTTCTTGTCTAGTTTGGCATTGTAATGTCGGGTGGCATCGCTCTGTCGGAAGTTTCGACGATATATTTCGTCGCCGGCCTTAAAGCCAGAAGGATGAGATCGCAAGTTGTACCGCTCCTCTCCCATCCGTCTACTTTCTTCAATCTTCTCCCGCAGTTGATCTCGCAGAAGTTGGAGCTTTTCGTGCGGTTCTAGAACCACGATTGGGTCCTCTAGCGATTTCAGCTGCCGCAATAGCCGGTAAGCGCTCCCATGACAGATCATGTACTGGCCGAACACTGCGAAATACGGCGAAATGCCGGTCGTGGCGTGGTACGACGAGCGCAGTGCACTAGTGATGGCGGACAATTTGCGATCCCAGTCCCTCTGATTCGGGTGGACATAGGCGCGAATGGCCGCTATGAGCGTACGATTCAGTCGTTCGGATGCGTTGGCTTGTGGTGAATAGACGGCAGTTCGTTGGTGGATGATGCCGTATTTGGACATTAGGTCTCGGAACTTGCTGGAGGTGAACTGGACCCCATTGTCGGAGACAAGTTTCTCCGGAACTCCAAACATGTGAAAGACTCGGTTCTCCAAAAAGCTGATTATTGGTCCAGTGTGCATGTTACGTAGTGGTTCTATGATAGGGAATTTGGAGAGCTGGTCCAGGACCACGACAGCTCCCGTGTGACCAGAAGCAGATCGAGGGTAAGGACCGATAAGATCAATGTACAAGCGCTGGAACACGCGTTCGGGGACCTCAACCTTACCCATGGGTGGCCGAAGGATGGTGTTGGGCGCTTTAGTGCACTTGCATAGCTCACAAGAGGCTACGTACGCTTTTATCTGTTGGGCCATCTTAGGCCAAAAGAAACAGGTTTTCAACCGCCTAAGTGTACGACCGTATCCGCCGTGCGCACTTGATGGGTGGTCATGAGCCCGTCTGATAAGATCAGTGGTTAATTCTTCGGGCACCCACAACTTCCACTGTTCTTCTTCTTGTATGGGGTCTCCGGATGCGTGTCCCATCCGCTTATAAATAAATCCATCCGTCAACCGCAGTTCAGGAAGCTGGGACAGTTGATTCTGGATAGTGTGAATCAGTTGGGTGTAGCTGGCTGACTTGAAGGCAGGATGGTCCAAATCGATCAATTGGGGGCTGTCGTCCTCTTGGACCAACTCGGCTCCTTCAGGGGCGAACATTCTGGATAGGGTGTCGGGGACTACATGCTGGCTTCCTTTTCGGTGGCGAATTGTGAAGTCAAATGCCTGTAGTTTCAGTGCCCACCTGGCCAATCGGCCGTTGAGATCAGTCTGGCTCATTAACCATTTCAGAGAAGCGTGATCCGTAACGATTTCAAAGGTGTGTCCCTCCACATAGGCTCGGAAGCGTTTCACTGCCAACACCGCGGCTAAACATTCTTGCTCGGAGACCGTGTAATTTTGCTGGGCTGGGTTCAGCTTGTGAGACATGAAGGCTATAGGTCTCTCCTCGCCGTCTTGTGCAACCTGGACTAAGACTGCTCCCACCCCATGTTGACTCGCGTCACAATGGATTGAGAACGGTTTGTCAAAGTCCGGGCTGTGCAGTACGGGGGCCGTAGTCAGACTCTTCTTTAGCTCTTCAAAGGCTCGCAAGCTGGGCTCTTCCCAGACGAATTTACGTCCCTTACGCAGCATGTCGGTCAAAGGAGTGGTAATGGTGGCATAGTCACGTACAAAACGCTGGTACCATCCGCATAACCCTAAGAATCGGCGTAACTGTTTGGTGGTCTTGGGTAGTGGAAAAACGTCAATCGCTTGAGTCTTTTCCGGATCGGTCTTGATATGCCCATGCCCAATGATGTGACCTAAATACTTCACCTCCGTCATCACGAACTGGCTCTTCCTTATGTTGATGGTTAATCTTGCCCTCCGGATGTGTAGAGCCACCTCCTGAAGCAGGTCGATGTGTTCGTCAAAGGTCTCGGTTATAAGCAACAGATCGTCCAAGTAAACGAAAACTTGGTGCCGCAAATGAGGTGGTATCACCTTGTCCATAAGGCGCGTCATTGTTTGGGGGGCATTACACAATCCGAATGGCATGGTCACGAATTGATATAAGGGCCGGCCTGGGACTGTGAAGGCTGTTTTCTCCTTTGAACCGGGGTCTAAAGGAATTTGCCAGAAGGCGTCCTTGAGGTCTAAGCTCGTGATGAAATGGGCTTTAGGCAATCGACTCAAAATGCCTTCGATCAACGGTAGAGGATATGCGTCCTTGACTGTGACGGCGTTCAAGCGTCTGGCATCTAAGCATAACCGGACCTTGTTCGGCTTGACCACTAAGGTGACTGGGGAAGCCCACGCGCTCTGTGATTCTTCGATTACGCCTAATGCTAGCATTCGATCCACTTCGGCATATAACGATTTTTCCTTCGCCGGAGATATGGCGAAATGTCTCTGTTTTATGGGTTTAGCATCCCCCACATCTATAGTGTGGAACACCAGGGCAGTCCGCCCGAGACCTTCCTTCTCGTGCGAGGGAAAAGCCGATATAGCCGAGTCGAGACGCAGTTGCTGAGTTACATCCAGTGTATGCCGTAATAAGTTAGTGGGTTGAGATTGGTCAGGAACGGTGGTGACGGACTCCAGGGTCGAACTGGAAAATAGTGCCGGGGCCAAGTTAAATTTTCGAACGAAATCCACTCCTAAATAAAGATTCTGGGTTAACTGAGGTATGATGAAAAATTCCATAGGTTTAGTTACCCCTTTAAAGGTGACATCCGTCATAATTTTTCCCACTACAGAGTGACGAGTTCCGTCCGCCGTGCTTAACCAGGAGGTGAAATGACGGATTTGGTCCGCGTGCTTTGCCAGTACCTCCCCTGCAAACTCGGCAGATATGCAATTCACACTGGCTCCCGTATCGACTAAGCCTGATACTCGTTTTTGCAGGAGGTGTACTGACGCATATGGCCGAACATCATCCCTCAATAATTCGTCTAAGTATATGTCCTTCAACACTTTCCTCGACTGCCTGACTTTTCTCCAGAAGCTCCGCATCCGACGCGTGGCTCGCTTGCTTCGCGGTGGGACATTTGTGGCCAAATCCTCATGGAAGATGCGCTGTCGAGTAGCCAAATAATTCCGCAACCTGACATGAAAAGGTTTTACATGCCAAGGAACCTTCGTCTCGCTATCATTTCCCTGCGCATTGGCCTCGGCGAAGGACGGCGTCGGTTGTGGAACTTCGGGAGAACTGTGTTTAGCGGTGCGAGTCAGCAGAGTTGGAGTCATGTTGGGAGCTGGGTCATAGCTGGTGATGGGGTCTGGATTGGTTCGTCCGGGGTCTAGGAGTGCCGACGGGTGGTCGCGGCACTCGGTGGCAAGTTTTTTCGCCCTTTGCAATTTGCACAGTCAGGTGCGTATGTGTCGGCCTTCCCGCAGCGGTAGCAGAAAAGCGTCGGCTCCGCTGGACATGCGTAGAACCGATGTCCCGGTTGTCGGCAGTTCCAACAGACCGTCGGGCTTGTAAGTGCTTCAAGGGAGGGTCGATCAATCAATGCTGGGTCCTCAAGCTCCGGTGGTGCTCCGCTCCTCGGTACTGGTACTGGATCAGCAAGCAGGTGGTCTGCTGCCATCAACTCCGCGGTGTGATGATTTCGGGGATTTGGTCCCGTTATGCGAGGTTGTGGGCGGAAGGTACCTCGTCGCTCATCCAAGTGTTCTTGTCTACGCGCATGGAGGCGCAATCCCTGCATGGTGTTGATGGGAAAATGTAGCAGGCTGTTCTGGAGATCCCAGCGCATGTTCTCTCTGATAATTTCTACTAATTCGTCCTCGGGCATGGTATTTCGCAGGCGAGTGCTCAATCTCACTATACTGGTGTAGTACTGGTCGAACGGTTCGTGAGCGCCTTGTTTCCGTTTCTTTATTTGCTCTCTTAGCTCTCTCTCAGTGAAGCCATCCTCAAATCGATTGCGGAAGGCTGCACTGAAAGAGTGCCAAGTGGGACGTGGCGTTGACTCTTTAAAGCTCCAGTACCAGTCGGCAGCGTCGCCGCTGAACAAAAGATGTGCATGCCGGAGGAAGGCCGAAGAATCCCCTCCCAGGGTGCTGGATATCAACGCCTGAATCCGGAAAAGGAACCGGTCCGCCGATATCATATCGTTGAACCCTGTAAAGTTCAGGCGCCAACTCTCCATGATACGAGGCGTTGGGTCTCGGAAAAGTGTCAATGCGTTCCCGGGGGGAATCACATCCTCTACTGACCTGTTGTACTGAACTGCCTCGGGGGCTGGAGGTACCAACGGAGGTCCGGTACTGTGTCGCGGTCTGTATTCGGGAGCTCTGGGATCCATTCCCGAGTTCCTTGGAGGTGGGACCCATTGCTCGGATTGTCGGGAGTGGGGCATCGCCACACTGGGATTTGGCTCCCAGCCAAGCGGAGTTCTCACACGGCTGGGTGGTTGGCTCAACGGGAGATTCTGGATCTTTCCCTCCAGGTTGCCAATCCTCTCCGACATATCCCTCATCAACGCCACGAGGGTGTCAATGGAGTGGGCGGAAGGCATGGTTGTCACCTCGGACACGACACTCGCAGCCGGAACTTCACCGCCTACTGCTCCTTGCAGGTCTAAGAGTGGTTGTGACGGTTCGGCTTCTGGAGCTCCTTTCGCCACTGCTCCACGCGTCGGTAGGGGCGTTCCGATGGGGACGTCTAGGGCAGACCGATCTATGGGTCGCCGGCATAAGGGACACAATTCTGACGTGAGGAGGAGCTGTTGTACACAGGCACGATGGAATAAATGTCCACAATCCAATCGCACGCTGTGTACGCCCTCCACTACGTCTTCGAAGCAGATCCCACAGTTCGCGGGTTGGACCGTTTTGGACCGGGTCCACCGCTTATCGGGCGTCCGCTTCGTTGCCATTTCGTGTGGGTTTATTATGGGTGGTTGCTAGTATGAAATGAGAGGAAGAAAAAAAATTATAAAATATAAAATATACTTATTCCTACTAAAGTTTATAGAATAATAAAAGATTTTAAATATTATCACTAAATTAGTGGCCGTTAGTGGCGAGCTAATAATAGAGGCTGGGAAAAAAAAATTGTTTAAGACACACTTTCCTTTCCAGTGGTCGACCTCTTCAGCGGGAAATGAGAGTGCGTGGTAATCTGCCGAAGAAAGGGTGCTTCGGTCGATTTACGAAATTTAACCCCATACCCACATACATTACAAAAAAAAACCGTCTCTAAACTACGTTAAAGTGACTCGACGAGACAAGTGGTAGAGCTACCGTAACGACTTTGTACGCGGTCAAAATTCCCGACGCGTGGAAGCATTCCGGGCTTCGCAACTCCAGCATACGCCATCGAACGTTGAACCGATACCACTCGTCTAACACGCATAAGAAATAGTTAGAATCCTTCCGCGACATAAAGGCAAGGTAGCCTTCTATTTTCTTGAGAGTCCATGCTGATAGGTAAACCCATCAGACTGGCCGTTCCATCAAGAAAATATAAGGTCCTTACAGGGGTTAACCTGGGACAACACATCGGAAGGATTCTGTCGCGAAAAAAAAATCAAACAAAAGGAGAGCGGAAGCTACAACTCACGTGAAGCGACCTCTAATGTGTATCACACAATTCCACTGCTCCTGATAGTGGGACTCGAGTACCAAAGTACCTTACATCCTCCGTAAAGGACCAACTCGTCAGAAGACGCGAAGTTCTTTCCCCCTTAGGATGTTTTTGGGCCCCACGTTGGGCGCCATTTGTAATGATTTTCTCCTTTTCAGATCGAACGCGGAACCGACCTCTCATCGGTTCTAGACGTTAAGTCTGAGTAGTGCCAACGGATGGTACCAACAGGTCAACCAATCCGTGCACCGTAATCCATTCACGCGGTGACTGCTTGTCGGCCAGCTAGTTCGGAGAGGATTTCGGTCGCGGGTCTCCGAATGGATTACGCTCAATCACAATATTTCAGTCACCTGAACTTGCCCGTTTTTCAAACGCGTCAACAATTACTCATCCAGAACGAGAAACCTACATTACGTTAGTTCTGGATGTGATCTATCCACAGATCTCAAATCAAAAACGCTACAAAATCCCATAGGCGCGTTACCGATTCACCGACGCGGTACCGAAAAATATACTACTCGAACTTAAACCGAAGAAAACTACTCTAAAGAAATGGCGAAACAAACAAAGGTACCGCGTACCGCGCGCGACGCGAAACCGACTTCAGCGGATTTGCAGAAACCCTACCCTCGCGACGGCATACTTACCCTACACTCTCTGTTCCCACTGAAAAAGAAGAGTCACTGAAAAGGAAAGTCGTGGTTAAATTAGCAATTCATTCTTAGTTTATTCAATTCTTACATATCATATATTCTTATATATCCTGGGCAATCTATGTTGAATAATGACAATGAGAGGGGACATAAGAGCTGAACAAAATCAAATTATGATATTTACCCTCATATCAAATATTATTTTTACTTAATTTAAAATATATTTATTATGTGTGTATAAGTGTATTTTGAAAAGAAAAACAAACAGAAAAATGAAAATATTGTATATATATGCGAAAAGCTAATATCAAAAGAACTGTCTTTTCTTTACTTATTTTATTGTACATGATATCCCAGTATATAATTCATTGATTTTTTTTTTGTTCCATATTTTTTTTATTTTTCTCATTAAATAAACCTTAAAAATTCAATAAAAAATTAAGAAACATGGCAAACAATTTTCATTTAAAAGACGGCGATATTATGTAAATATAGTTCTTTTCTTTATGAGGAAGACAGCCGAATGCAAAAGAAGTGCGTTTTGATTAATGTCTGAACATGGAAACATTATACATAAGTCATTCGCGGTAATTAAAAAGATTTAAAAATATATCCTAATATTATCAGAAAAAAACACAGAGAACTTCCCCAAACATGTTGTGAATAAGGTTATACCGATATTATTTACAAAATAAGAAAAAAACTATATGGATACGATTCCGGGATAAATAAGAGGTAAAATAGCTAAAGTAAATATAAGTGAATTGGAGATCGTGCAGTAAAGAAATGAAATCAGGGGCGGCAACTTGTGGAAATTAGTTTTCTGATTATCTTCATAACAGCTAACATCTAGCATCTAATATTATAGTTAGCACTTTTTATTCTCATTTCTTCGAAACTTTTTGCATATCATATCGTTTGTTTAGCGACTAAGTTCAACGAGATATTGCAATCAACTAATCAAATTAAGCTATGTACTAGCAACGTAAGTTAAAAAGTGGAAAATAATGCAGAAACATCAGCTTCCTAGTTTAAGCTATACACAGGGATTTGTCTTCAAAGATGAACCCAAAAATCTAATAACTTAAGGAGAGAGTATCAGTTGCAGATTTGCGATTTGAATTTTGTTCTGTCTTTCGAGTAAGCTAACATGGGTTTATGTGTGTGTAAAACATATGATAAATCGTTTTGATTTAACAGATACGATATGGAAAACGAATGAACAAAGCAAAAATGGTTTTGAACTGTTGAATACTCCGTTGGGCTTGGAAAGTCATTTTATTAGCTGTTTTATCTCTATCGGCAATCAATTCATGAATATAAATCTCCCAACATTTGCGATTCGATATAAAATCTCTCGACTTTCACTAGACTAAAATGCGTTACTGAAGCTCAGTATTTAAAATATATTTTTTTCGAAGAAACCGTGAAAAGCTAGGACTCAAAATACGGACGAAACAAATGATTTAAATCAGTAACATGAAAATCACTCAAAGGAAACAGCGTTAAAGCAAATAATATTTTTGTAGTAGTGAGTTGAATACTATTTACGCCCTGAGCGTGAGACCTCCTGGCGCGCAGAACTTCTGGACTATCTAACAAACGCCTCTTCTATCGGACTAAGAACCAAGCTTGGAACCATTTGACACATTACGTTGGGCTAGGCCTCGTTGAACAAATAAATCAATGGCATTGTTTAATATTATCGTATTCTGTGTTCATATCTTTCAGTGATACCTTGGTCCTGAATATAAGCTAAACTTTCTGAGACTGACACACCAATGTCTTGATTCGATTGAAAACAAAATAGTTTCGAATGTCCTACATATGACAATAAATACAAAGTTAATTTGAATCCGAAGTAAATTATACGAAAATAACGTTCAAAGTTGGGATACATTAAAGAAAATTATGGTGTCATATAAATATTGAAATTGCGAAAGAAAAGTATTGTATGGGTTGTTGAACACTATAAAGACTACTTTTGTGTCTATTACTTTTTCTCAGAAAACTTAAATTGTGCGGAAAACCGGGATTTATCAATAGTGAGATGTATCTGTCTATAATATGATTTTTGATATTTTACTTCTTATAATTATTCCAAGAAAGCTCATTCAATTATCGCATATCAGTTGTCATTTGAAATCATTGATTAAAGTTTTAAAAGATTTCATTGGATTTAAAGAATAATGTTTAGTTGACATTCATGTTATACCATCTTTTGACATGCCCCCGTTTTTCATCTAATAATACATGTTTAAAAATTATAACAAGAAAATCGAACAGTTTTAGTCCGGTTAATACATTTTTGTCTTTTATAATTTGTTAGTAATTTCTTTTGGTTTTTTTTCATAAATTCCTAATCATTGTAAAATTCATGGAATCTGTGGCATGTTTGACGACAAAGGCACGCACCTGTCTCTAGGATCCAACCACGTTGTATCCTTGTTATTGTGGTTAATGTAGTAGACTTTGCCGTCGTAATCGCGGGCAATAACCCAACCGGCTGGCAATGGAAAGTCACCAGTTTGATGATGTTGTCCTTTTGGGCATTTTTCTAGGCACTCGGTTCGTCGCCGTGTTTGCTTGCTTGCTTGTGTCCCTTGCACGATGTCAGCGATGGAAGTAATCCGAAAATAGTTTGATGGCAATGGCTGCTGGTGCTGGAGTTGCGTTGGGCTAACATAAAGTTACACAATCCACTCGAGATTTTCCCTGATTCGCTTTTCCTTGCGACTACAGGCACTGTTTTCCACGTTCCACCACGCTCACCCTTTTCTTTGGTCTTCCAAGTCTCTCCAGTCAAGTCCTCAATCGCGCGTTCCTACAATTATTTATGCATTTTCTACGCCGCGTTCCCAATTCTCTGTTTCATCAAATTTATTTTGAATTTTTATTTCTCAGATGGAATTTTTATTTTCAAATTTATTTAGCGCGCGGCAGCAACGAGGAGAGAGCGGCGGCCGTATTTCGAATTGGACGACGGCGGCGGCGGCTGTAGGGCACATGATTGTGAGTCAATTCTAACTTTCTTTTTAGTTATTAACTAAACTAACCTCTTTCCTAATGTTCTGCTCCGGTGAATGTCACTGCCTCACGAATAACGTTTTCCAAAAACTCTTTACGCACACCACGCGTTTCTTCATAGATTAAACCGGGAATACGTTTCACTCCACCACGTCGCGCCAAACGACGTATAGCTGGTTTTGTAATACCTTCGATATTCTCATGAAGAACTTTACGATGACGTTTCGCGCCTCCATGTGGCTGTCAAAATTTCCGGTTGTCACCTCGGACAAAACATATGTGCGTGGAATGGCACTTCATATGGCGGAAATGTGCTTCTTCAGATGTCGCCAGTGGCATAGTTTTCTCGATGGCCACGGTGGAGGGGCATTTCCAGATGGCTATGTCTCGAAATGTGCCGGGGTTGGATTAATTCTATATTCCGAATATTTATATCCACGGATCTAAATATTTGGACAGAAAAAAAAATATTTTCTGCACAACGATATCCGCACAACAGATGAAGTCCGCTGGCACTTCGAGGACATATCCATCTGGCAGGTTACAAGGGTTCGGGATCGGAATCACTTCGATTCCTGGGCGTAGTCGTCACATTACAAAATACCAAAACTTTAAATGGCTTTTTCTCCCCTTAAACGTGCGACTTCGGTGTTTTGACGATTTAATTTAAAGGCTTGGTAGATCTCTAGCTTTGACCGTTCACTGTGCCCACAATTTCTATCCAATTGTCAAAATTTTGGCCTCATTTTGTAGCTGCCAGTCTATTCTTTACGACAAGTACAAATTTGGAATATTATTTACAAAGACACTTTTTTTTATGAAGGTTGAAATAGGCAAAAAACACCAAACTATAAATGGCTTTTTCTCCCCTCAAACGTGCGAATTCGGCGTTTTTACGATTTAATTTAAAGGCTTGGTAGATCTCTAGCTTTGACCGTTCACTGTGCCCACAATTTCTATCCGATTGTCAAAATTTTGGTCTCATTTTGTAGCTGCCAGTCTATTCTTTACGACAAGTACAAATTTGTAATATTATTTACAAAAACACTATTTTTTATGAAGGTTGAAATAGGCAAAAAACACCAAAACTTTAAATGGCTTTTTCCCCCCTTAAACGTGCGAATTCGGCGTTTTTGCGATTTAATTTAAAGGCTTGGTAGATCTCTAGCTTTGACCGTTCACTGTGCCCACAATTTCTATCCGATTGTCAAGCTGTTGGTCTCATTGTGTAGCTGCCAGTCTATTCTTCACGACAAGTACAAATTTGTAATATTATCTACAAAAACACTATTTTTTATGAAGGTTGAAATAGGCAAAAAACACCAAAACTTTAAATGGCTTTTTCTCCCCTTAAACGTGCGAATTCGGCGTTTTTACGATTCAATTTGAAGGCTTGGTAGATCTCTAGCTTTGACCGTTCACTGTGCCCACAATTTCTATCCGATTGTCAAAATTTCGTTCTCATTTTGTAGCTGCCAGTCTATTCTTTACGACAAGTATAAATTTGTAATATTTTTTACAAAAACACTATTTTTTATGAAGGTTGAAATAGGGAGAAAAACACGTAAACTTTAAATGGCTTTTTCTCCCCTTAAACGTGCGAATTCGGCGTTTTTACGATTTATTTTAAAGGCTTGGTAGATCTCCAGCTTTGACCGTTCACTGTGGCCACAATTTCTATCCGATTGTCAAAATTTTGGTCTCATTTTGTAGCTGCCAGTCTATTCTTTACGACAAGTACAAATTCGTGATATTATTTATAAACACACTATTTTTTATGAAGGTTGAAATAGGCAAAAAAACACCAAAACTTTAAATGGCTTTTTCTCCCTTTAAACGTGCGAATTCGGCATTTTTACGATTTAATTTAAAGGCTTGGTAGATCTCTAGCTTTGACCGTTCACTGTGCCCACAATTTTTATCCGATTGTCAAAAATTTGTTCTCAGTTTGTAGCTGCCAGTCTATTCTTTACGACAAGTACAAATTTGTAATATTATTTACAAAAACGCTATTTTTTATGAAGGTTGAAATAGGCAAAAAAACACCAAACCTTTAAATGGCTTTTTCTCCCCTTAAACGTGCGAATTCGGCGTTTTTACGATTTAATTTAAAGGCTTGGTAGATCTCTAGCTTTGACCGTTCACTTTGCCCACAATTTCTATCCGATTGTCAAAATGTTGGTCTCATTTTGTAGCTGCCAGTCTATTCTTTACGACAAGTACAAATTTGTAATATTATTTACAAAAACACTATTTTTTATGAGGGTTTAAATAGGCAAAAAAACACCAAAACTATAAGTGGCTTTTTCTTACCTTAAACGTGCGAATTCGGCGTTTTTACGATTTAATTTAAAGGCTTGGTAGATCTCTAGCTTTGACCGTTCACTGTGCCCACAATTTCTATCCGATTGTTAAAATTTTGGTCTCATTTTGTAGCTGCCAGTCTATTCTTTACGACAAAAACAAATTTGTAATATTATTTACAAAAACACTATTTTTTATGAAGGTTGAAATAGGCAAAAAAACACCAAAACTTTAAATGGCTTTTTCTCCCCTTAAACGTGCGAATTCGGCGTTTTTACGATTTAATTTAAAGGCTTGGTAGATCTCTAGCTTTGACCGTTCACTGTGCCCACAATTTCTATCCGATTGTCAAAATTTTGGTCTCATTTTGTAGCTGCCAGTCTATTCTTTACGACAAGTACAAGTTTGTAATATTATTTACAAAAACACTATTTCTTATCAAGGTTGAAATAGGCAAAAAAATACCAAAACTTTCAATGGCTTTTTCTCCCCTTAAACGTGCGAATTCGGCGTTTTTACGATTTAATTTAAAGGCTTGGTAGATCTCTTGCTTTGACCGTTCACTGTGCCCACAATTTTTATCCGATTGTCAAAATTTTGTTCTCAGTTTGTAGCTGCCAGTCTATTCTTTACGACAAGTACAAATTTGTAATATTATTTACAAAAACGCTATTTTTTATGAAGGTTGAAATAGGCAAAAAAACACCAAAACTTTAAATGGCTTTTTCTCCCTTTAAACGTGCGAATTCGGCGTTTTTACGATTTAATTTAAAGGCTTGGTAGATCTCTAGCTTTGACCGTTCACTTTGCCCACAATTTCTATCCGATTGTCAAAATTTTGGTCTCATTTTGTAGCTGCCAGTCTATTCTTTACGACAAGTACAAATTTGTAATATTATTTACAAAAACACTATTTTTCATGAAGGTTTAAATAGGCAAAAAAACACCAAAACTATAAATGGCTTTTTCTCCCCTTAAACGTGCGAATTCGGCGTTTTTACGATTTAATTTAAAGGCTTGGTAGATCTCTAGCTTTGACCGTTCACCGTGCCCACAATTTCTATCCGATTGTCAAAATTTTGGTCTCATTTTGTAGCTGCCAGTCTATTCTTTACGACAAGTACAAATTTGTAATATTATTTACAAAAACACTATTTTTTATGAAGGTTGAAATAGGCAAAAAAACACCAAAACTTTAAATGGCTTTTTCTCCCCTTAAACGTGTGAATTCGGCATTTTTACGATTTAATTTAAAGGCTTGGTAGATCTCTAGCTTTGACCGTTCACTGTGCCCACAATTTCTATCCAATTGTCAAAATTTTGGTCTCATTTTGTAGCTGCCAGTCTATTCTTTACGACAAGTACAAGTTTGTAATATTATTTACAAAAACACTATTTTTTATCAAGGTTGAAATAGGCAAAAAAACACCAAAACTTTAAATGGCTTTTTCTCCCCTTAAACCTGCGGATACGGCGTTTTTACGATTTAATTTAAAGGCTTGGTAGATCTCTAGCTTTGACCGTTCACTGTGCCCACAATTTCTATCCGATTGTCAAAATTTTGGTCTCATTTTGTAGCTGCCAGTCTATTCTTTACGACAAGTATAAATTTGTAATATTATTTACAAAAACACTATTTTTCATGAAGGTTGAAATAGGCAAAAAAATACCAAACTTTTAGATGGCTTTTTCCCCCCTTAAGCGTGCGACTTCGGCGTTTTTACGATTTAATTTAAAGGCTTGGTAGATCTCTAGCTTTGACCGTTCACTGTGCCCACAATTTCTATCCGATTGTCAAAATTTTGGTCTCATTTTGTAGCTGCCAGTCTATTCTTTACGACAAGTACAAATTTGTAATATTATTTACAAAAACACTTTTTCTTATCAAGGTTGAAATAGGCAAAAAAACACCAAAACTTTCAATGGCTTTTTCTCCCCTTAAACGTGCGGATTCGGCGTTTTTACGATTTAATTTAATTTAAAGGTTTGGTAGATCTCTAGCTTTGACCGTTCACTGTGCCCACAATTTCTATCCGATTGTCAAAATTTTGGTCTCATTTTGTAGCTGCTAGTCTATTCTTAACGACAGGTACAAATTTGTAATATTATTTACAAAAACACTATTTTTTATGAAGGTTGAAATAGGCAAAAAAACACCAAAACTTTAAATGGCTTTTTCTCCCCTTAAACGTGCGAATTCGGCGTTTTTACGATTTAATTTAAAGGCTTGGTAGATCTCTAGCTTTGATCGTTCACTGTGCCCACAATTTCTACCCGATTGTCAAAATTTTGGTCTCATTTTATAGCTTCTAGTCTATTCTTAACGACAAATACAAATTTGTAATATTATTTACAAAAACACTATTTTTTATGAAGGTTGAAATAGGCAAAAAAACACCAAAACTTTAAATGGCTTTTTCTCCCCTTAAACGTGCGAATTCGGCGTTTTTACGATTTAATTTAAAGGCTTGGTAGATCTCTAGCTTTGACCGTTCACTGTGCCTACAATTTCTATCCGATTGTCAAAATTTTGGTCTCATTTTGTAGCTGCCAGTCTATTCTTTACGACGAATACAAACCCGTTATATTATTTACAAATACACTATTTTTTATGAAGGTTGAAATAGGCAAAAAAACACCAAAACTTTAAATGGCTTTTTCTCCCCTTAAACGTGCGAATTCGGCGTTTTTACGATTTAATTTAAAGGCTTAGTAGATCTCTAGCTTTGACCGTTCACTGTGCCCACAATTTCTATCCGATTGTCAAAATTTTGGTCTCATTTTGTAGCTGCCAGTCTATTCTTTACGACAAGTACAAATTTGTAATATTATTTACAAAAACACTATTTTTTATGAAGGTTGAAATAGGCAAAAAAATACCAAAACTTTAAATGGCTTTTTCTCCCCTTAAACGTGCGAATTTGGCGTTTTTACGATTTAATTTAAAGGCTCGGTAGATCTCTAGCTTTGACCGTTCACAGTGCCCACAATTTCTATCCGATTGTCAAAATTTTGGTCTCATTTTGTAGCTGCCAGTCTATTCTTTACGACAAGTACAAATTTGTAATATTATTTACAAAAAACACTTTTTTTTATGAAAGTTGAAATAGGCAAAAAAACACCAAAACTTTAAATGGCTTTTTCTCCCCTTAAACGTGCGAATTTGGCATTTTTACGATTTAATTTAAAGGCTTGGTAGATCTCTAGCTTTGACCGTTCACTGTGCCCACAATTTCTATCCAATTGTCAAAATTTTGGTCTCATTTTGTAGCTGCCAGTCTATTCTTTACGACAAGTACAAGTTTGTAATATTATTTACAAAAACACTATTTTTTATCAAGGTTGAAATAGGCAAAAAAACACCAAAACTTTAAATGGCTTTTTCTCCCCTTAAACCTGCGGATACGGCGTTTTTACGATTTAATTTAAAGGCTTGGTAGATCTCTAGCTTTGACCGTTCACTGTGCCCACAATTTCTATCCGATTGTCAAAATTTTGGTCTCATTTTGTAGCTGCCAGTCTATTCTTTACGACAAGTATAAATTTGTAATATTATTTACAAAAACACTATTTTTCATGAAGGTTGAAATAGGCAAAAAAATACCAAACTTTTAAATGGCTTTTTCTCCCCTTAAGCGTGCGACTTCGGCGTTTTTACGATTTAATTTAAAGGCTTGGTAGATCTCTAGCTTTGACCGTTCACTGTGCCCACAATTTCTATCCGATTGTCAAAATTTTGGTCTCATTTTGTAGCTGCCAGTCTATTCTTTACGACAAGTACAAATTTGTAATATTATTTACAAAAACACTATTTCTTATCAAGGTTGAAATAGGCAAAAAAACACCAAAACTTTCAATGGCTTTTTCTCCCCTTAAACGTGCGGATTCGGCGTTTTTACGATTTAATTTAATTTAAAGGTTTGGTAGATCTCTAGCTTTGACCGTTCACTGTGCCCACAATTTCTATCCGATTGTCAAAATTTTGGTCTCATTTTGTAGCTGCTAGTCTATTCTTAACGACAGGTACAAATTTGTAATATTATTTACAAAAACACTATTTTTTATGAAGGTTGAAATAGGCAAAAAAACACCAAAACTTTAAATGGCCTTTTCTCCCCTTAAACGTGCGAATTCGGCGTTTTTACGATTTAATTTAAAGGCTTGGTAGATCTCTAGCTTTGATCGTTCACTGTGCCCACAATTTCTACCCGATTGTCAAAATTTTGGTCTCATTTTATAGCTTCTAGTCTATTCTTAACGACAAATACAAATTTGTAATATTATTTACAAAAACACTATTTTTTATGAAGGTTGAAATAGGCAAAAAAACACCAAAACTTTAAATGGCTTTTTCTCCCCTTAAACGTGCGAATTCGGCGTTTTTACGATTTAATTTAAAGGCTTGGTAGATCTCTAGCTTTGACCGTTCACTGTGCCTACAATTTCTATCCGATTGTCAAAATTTTGGTCTCATTTTGTAGCTGCCAGTCTATTCTTTACGACGAATACAAACCCGTTATAGTATTTACAAAAACACTATTTTTTATGAAGGTTGAAATAGGCAAAAAAACACCAAAACTTTAAATGGCTTTTTCTCCCCTTAAACGTGCGAATTCGGCGTTTTTACGATTTAATTTAAAGGCTTAGTAGATCTCTAGCTTTGACCGTTCACTGTGCCCACAATTTCTATCCGATTGTCAAAATTTTGGTCTCATTTTGTAGCTGCCAGTCTATTCTTTACGACAAGTACAAATTTGTAATATTATTTACAAAAACACTATTTTTTATGAAGGTTGAAATAGGCAAAAAAATACCAAAACTTTAAATGGCTTTTTCTCCCCTTAAACGTGCGAATTTGGCGTTTTTACGATTTAATTTAAAGGCTCGGTAGATCTCTAGCTTTGACCGTTCACTGTGCCCACAATTTCTATCCGATTGTCAAAATTTTGGTCTCATTTTGTAGCTGCCAGTCTATTCTTTACGACAAGTACAAATTTGTAATATTATTTACAAAAAACACTTTTTTTTATGAAAGTTGAAATAGGCAAAAAAACACCAAAACTTTAAATGGCTTTTTCTCCCCTTAAACGTGCGAATTTGGCGTTTTTACGATTTAATTTAAAGGCTTGGTAGATCTTTAGCTTTGACCGTTCACTGTGCCCACAATTTCTATCCGATTGTCAAAATTTTGTTTTCATTTTGTAGCTGCCAGTCTATCCTTTACGACAAGTATAAATTTGTAATATTATTTACAAAAACACTATTTTTTATGAAGGTTGAAATAGGCAAAAAAATACCAAAACTTTAAATGGCTTTTTCTCCCCTTAAGCGTGCGACTTCGGCGTTTTTACGATTTAATTTAAAGGCTTGGTAGATCTCTAGCTTTGACCGTTCACTGTGCCCACAATTTCTATCCGATTGTCAAAATTTTGGTCTCATTTTGTAGCTGCCAGTCTATTCTTTACGACAAGTACAAATTTGTAATATTATTTACAAAAACACTATTTCTTATCAAGGTTGAAATAGGCAAAAAAAACACCAAAACTTTAAATGGCTTTTTCTCCCCTTAAACGTGCGGATTCGGCGTTTTTACGATTTAATTTAATTTAAAGGTTTGGTAGATCTCTAGCTTTGACCGTTCACTGTGCCCACAATTTCTATCCGATTGTCAAAATTTTGGTCTCATTTTGTAGCTGCTAGTCTATTCTTAACGACAAATCCAAATTTGTAATATTATTTACAAAAACACTATCTTTTATGAAGGTTGAAATAGGCAAAAAAACACCAAAACTTTAAATGGCTTCTTCTCCCCTTAAACGTGCGAATTCGGCGTTTTTACGATTTAATTTAAAGGCTTGGTAGATCTCTAGCTTTGACCGTTCACTGTGCCCACAATTTCTATCCGATTGTCAAAATTTTGGTCTCATTTTGTAGCTGCCAGTCTATTCTTTACGACAAGTACAAATATGTAATATTATTTACGAAAACACTATTTTTTATGAAGGTTGAAATAAGCAAAAAACATCAAAACTTTAAATGGCTTTTTCTCCCCTTAAACGTGCGAATTCGGCGTTTTTACGATTTAATTTAAAGGCTTGGTAGATCTCTAGCTTTGACCGTTCACTGTGCCCACAATTTCTATCCGATTGTCAAAATTTCGGTCTCATTTTGTAGCTGCCAGTCTATTCTTTACGACAAGTGCAAATTTGTAATATTATTTACAAAAACACTATTTTTTATGAAGGTTGAAATAGGCAAAAAACATCAAAACTTTAAATGGCTTTTTCTCCCCTTAAACGTGCGAATTCGGCGTTTTTACGATTTAATTTAAAGGCTTGGTAGATCTCTAGCTTTGACCGTTCACTGTGCCCACAATTTCTATCCGATTGTCAAAATTTTGGTCTCATTTTGTAGCTGCCAGTCTATTCTTTACGACAAGTACAAACTTGTAATATTATTTACAAAAACGCTATTTTTTATGAAGGTTGAAATAGGCAAAAAAACACCAAAACTTTAAATGGCCTTTTCTCCCCTTAAACGTGCGAATTCGGCGTTTTTACGATTTAATTTAAAGGCTTGGTAGATCTCTAGCTTTGATCGTTCACTGTGCCCACAATTTCTACCCGATTGTCAAAATTTTGGTCTCATTTTATAGCTTCTAGTCTATTCTTAACGACAAATACAAATTTGTAATATTATTTACAAAAACACTATTTTTTATGAAGGTTGAAATAGGCAAAAAAACACCAAAACTTTAAATGGCTTTTTCTCCCCTTAAACGTGCGAATTCGGCGTTTTTACGATTTAATTTAAAGGCTTGGTAGATCTCTAGCTTTGACCGTTCACTGTGCCTACAATTTCTATCCGATTGTCAAAATTTTGGTCTCATTTTGTAGCTGCCAGTCTATTCTTTACGACGAATACAAACCCGTTATATTATTTACAAAAACACTATTTTTTATGAAGGTTGAAATAGGCAAAAAAACACCAAAACTTTAAATGGCTTTTTCTCCCCTTAAACGTGCGAATTCGGCGTTTTTACGATTTAATTTAAAGGCTTAGTAGATCTCTAGCTTTGACCGTTCACTGTGCCCACAATTTCTATCCGATTGTCAAAATTTTGGTCTCATTTTGTAGCTGCCAGTCTATTCTTTACGACAAGTACAAATTTGTAATATTATTTACAAAAACACTATTTTTTATGAAGGTTGAAATAGGCAAAAAAATACCAAAACTTTAAATGGCTTTTTCTCCCCTTAAACGTGCGAATTTGGCGTTTTTACGATTTAATTTAAAGGCTCGGTAGATCTCTAGCTTTGACCGTTCACAGTGCCCACAATTTCTATCCGATTGTCAAAATTTTGGTCTCATTTTGTAGCTGCCAGTCAATTCTTTACGACAAGTACAAATTTGTAATATTATTTACAAAAAACACTTTTTTTTATGAAAGTTGAAATAGGCAAAAAAACACTAAAACTTTAAATGGCTTTTTCTCCCCTTAAACGTGCGAATTTGGCGTTTTTACGATTTAATTTAAAGGCTTGGTAGATCTTTAGCTTTGACCGTTCACTGTGCCCACAATTTCTATCCGATTGTCAAAATTTTGTTTTCATTTTGTAGCTGCCAGTCTATCCTTTACGACAAGTATAAATTTGTAATATTATTTACAAAAACACTATTTTTTATGAAGGTTGAAATAGGCAAAAAAATACCAAAACTTTAAATGGCTTTTTCTCCCCTTAAGCGTGCGACTTCGGCGTTTTTACGATTTAATTTAAAGGCTTGGTAGATCTCTAGCTTTGACCGTTCACTGTGCCCACAATTTCTATCCGATTGTCAAAATTTTGGTCTCATTTTGTAGCTGCCAGTCTATTCTTTACGACAAGTACAAATTTGTAATATTATTTACAAAAACACTATTTCTTATCAAGGTTGAAATAGGCAAAAAAAACACCAAAACTTTAAATGGCTTTTTCTCCCCTTAAACGTGCGGATTCGGCGTTTTTACGATTTAATTTAATTTAAAGGTTTGGTAGATCTCTAGCTTTGACCGTTCACTGTGCCCACAATTTCTATCCGATTGTCAAAATTTTGGTCTCATTTTGTAGCTGCTAGTCTATTCTTAACGACAAATACAAATTTGTAATATTATTTACAAAAACACTATCTTTTATGAAGGTTGAAATAGGCAAAAAAACACCAAAACTTTAAATGGCTTCTTCTCCCCTTAAACGTGCGAATTCGGCGTTTTTACGATTTAATTTAAAGGCTTGGTAGATCTCTAGCTTTGACCGTTCACTGTGCCCACAATTTCTATCCGATTGTCAAAATTTTGGTCTCATTTTGTAGCTGCCAGTCTATTCTTTACGACAAGTACAAATTTGTAATATTATTTACGAAAACACTATTTTTTATGAAGGTTGAAATAAGCAAAAAACATCAAAACTTTAAATGGCTTTTTCTCCCCTTAAACGTGCGAATTCGGCGTTTTTACGATTTAATTTAAAGGCTTGGTAGATCTCTAGCTTTGACCGTTCACTGTGCCCACAATTTCTATCCGATTGTCAAAATTTCGGTCTCATTTTGTAGCTGCCAGTCTATTCTTTACGACAAGTGCAAATTTGTAATATTATTTACAAAAACACTATTTTTTATGAAGGTTGAAATAGGCAAAAAACATCAAAACTTTAAATGGCTTTTTCTCCCCTTAAACGTGCGAATTCGGCGTTTTTACGATTTAATTTAAAGGCTTGGTAGATCTCTAGCTTTGACCGTTCACTGTGCCCACAATTTCTATCCGATTGTCAAAATTTTGGTCTCATTTTGTAGCTGCCAGTCTATTCTTTACGACAAGTACAAACTTGTAATATTATTTACAAAAACGCTATTTTTTATGAAGGTTGAAATAGGCAAAAAACACCAAAACTTTAAATGGCTTTTTCTCCCCTTAAACGTGCGAATTCAGCGTTTTTACGAATTAATTTAAAGGCTCGGTAGATCTCTAGCTTTGACCGTTCACAGTGCCCTTAATTTCTATCCGATTGTCAAAATTTTGATCTCATTTTGTAGCTGCCAGTCTATTCTTTACGACAAGTACAAATCTGTAATATTATTTACAAAAAACACTATTTCTTATGAAGGTTGAAATAGGCAAAAAAACACCAAAACTTTAAATGGCTTTTTCTCCCCTTAAACGTGCGAATTCGGCGCTTTTACGATTTAATTTAAAGGCTTGGTAGATCTTTAGCTTTGACCGTTCACTGTGCCCACAATTTCTATCCGATTGTCAAAATTTTGGTCTCTTTTTCTAGCTGCCAGTCTATTCTTAACGACAAATACAAATTTGTAATATTATTTACAAAAACACTATTTTTTATGAAGGTTGAAATAGGCAAAAAAACACCAAAACTTTAAATGGCTTTTTCTCCCCTTAAACGTGCGAATTCGGCGTTTTTACGATTTAATTTAAAGGCTTGGTAGATCTCTAGCTTTGACCGTTCACTGTGCCTACAATTTCTATCCGATTGTCAAAATTTTGGTCTCATTTTGTAGCTGCCAGTCTTTTCTTTACGACAAATACAAACTCGTAATATTATTTACAAAAACACTATTTTTTATGAAGGTTGAAATAGGCAAAAAAACACCAAAACTTTAAATGGCTTTTTCTCCCCTTAAACGTGCGAATTCGGCGTTTTTACGATTTAATTTAAAGGCTTAGTAGATCTCTCGCTTTGACCGTTCACAGTGCCCGCAATTTCTATCCGATTGTCAAAATTTTGGTCTCATTTTGTAGCTGCCAGTCTATTCTTTACGACAGGTACAAATTTGTAATATTATTTACAAAAACACTATTTTTTATGAAGGTTGAAATAGGCAAAAAAACACCAAAACTTTAAATGGCTTTTTCTCCCCTTAAACCTGCGAATTCGGCGTTTTTACGATTTAATTTAAAGGCTTGGTAGATCTCTAGCTTTGACCGTTCACTGTGCCCACAATTTCTATCCGATTGTCAAAATTTTGGTCTCATTTTGTAGCTGCCAGTCTATTCTTTACGACAAGTACAAATCTGTAATATTATTTACAAAAACACTATTTTTTATGAAGGTTGAAATAGGCAAAAAAACACCAACACTTTAAATGGCTTTTTCTCCCCTTAAACGTGCGAATTCAGCGTTTTACGATTTAATTTAAAGGCTCGGTAGATCTCTAGCTTTGACCGTTCACAGTGCCCGCAATTTCTATCCGATTGTCAAAATTTTGGTCTCATTTTGTAGCTGCCAGTCCATTCTTTACGACAAGTACAAATTTGTAATATTATTTACAAAAAACACTATTTTTTATGAAAGTTGAAATAGGCAAAAAAACACCAAAACTTTAAATGGCTTTTTCTCCCCTTAAACGTGCGAATTTGGCGTTTTTACGATTTAATTTAAAGGCTTGGTAGATCTTTAGCTTTGACCGTTCACTGTGCCCACAATTTCTATCCGATTGTCAAAATTTTGTTTTCATTTTGTAGGTGCCAGTCTATTCTTTACGACAAGTACAAATTTGTAATATTATTTACAAAACACTATTTTTTATGAAGGTTGAAATAGGGAGAAAAACACCAAAACTTTAAATGGCTTTTTCTCCCCTTAAACGTGCGAATTCGGCGTTTTTACGATTTATTTTAAAGGCTTGGTAGATCTCTAGCTTTGACCGTTCACTGTGCCCACAATTTCTATCCGATTGTCAAAATTTTGGTCTCATTTTGTAGCTGCCAGTCTATTCTTTACGACAGGTACAAATTTGTCATATTATTTACAAAAACACTATTTTTTATGAAGGTTGAAATAGGCAAAAAAACACCAAAACTTTAAATGGCTTTTTCTCCCCTTAAATGTGCGAATTCGGCGTTTTTACGATTTAATTTAAAGGCTTGGTAGATCTCTAGCTTTGACCGTTTACTGTGCCCACAATTTCTATCCGATTGTCAAAATTTTGGTCTCATTTTGTAGCTGCCAGTCTATTCTTTACGACAAGTACAAATTTGTAATATTATTTACGAAAACACTATTTTTTATGAAGGTTGAAATAGGCAAAAAAACACCAAAACTTTAAATGGCTTTTTCTCCCCTTAAACGTACGAATTCGGGATTTTTACGATTTAATTTAAAGGCTTGGTAGATCTCTAGCTTTGACCGTTCACTGTGCCCACAATTTCTATCCGATTGTCAGAATTTTGGTCTCATTTTGTAGCTGCCAGTCTATTCTTTACGACAAGTATAAATTTGTAATATTATTTGCTAAAACACTATTTTTATGAAGGTTGAAATAGGCAAAAAAACACCAAAACTTTACATGGCTTTTTCTCCCCTTAAACGTGCGAATTCGGCATTTTTACGATTTAATTCAAAGGCTTGGTAGATCTCTAGCTTTGACCGTTCACTGTGCACACAATTTCTATCCGATTGTCAAAATTTTGGTCTCATTTTGTAGCTGCCAGTCTGTTCTTTACGACAAGTACAAATTTGTAATATTATTTACAAAAACACTATTTTTTATGAAGGTTGAAATAGGCAAAAAACACCAAAACTTTAAATGGCTTTTTCTCCCCTTAAACGTGCGAATTCGGCGTTTTTACGATTTAATTTAAAGGCTTGGTAGATCTCTAGCTCTGACCGTTCACTGTGCTTCATCCGATTGTCAAAATTTTGGTCTCATTTTGTAGCTGCCAGTCTATTCTTTACGACAAGTACAAATTTGTAATATTATTTACAAAAACACTATTTTTTATGAAGGTTGAAATAGGCAAAAAAACACCAAAACTTTAAATGGCTTTTTCTCCCCTTAAACCTGCGAATTTGGCGTTTTTACGATTTAATTTAAAGGCTTGGTAGATCTCTAGCTTTGACCGTTCACTGTGCCCACAATTTCTATCCGATTGTCAAAATTTTGGTCTCATTTTGTAGCTGCCAGTCTATTCTTTACGACAAATACAAATCTGTAATATTATTTACAAAAACACTATTTTTTATGAAGGTTGAAATAGGCAAAAAAACACCAACACTTTAAATGGCTTTTTCTCCCCTTAAACGTGCGAATTCGGCGTTTTTACGATTTAATTTAAAGGCTTGGTAGACATCTAGCTTTGACCGTTCACTGTGCCCACAATTTCTATCCGATTGTCAAAATTTTGGTCTCATTTTGTAGCTGCCAGTCTATTCTTTACGACACGTACAAATTTGTAATATTTTTTACAAATACACTTTTTTTTATGAAGGTTGAAATAGGCAAAAAAACACCAAAACTTTAAATGGCTTCTTCTCCCCTCAAACGTGCGAATTCGGCGTTTTTACGATTTAATTTAAAGGCTTGGTAGATCTCTAGCTTTGACCGTTCACTGTGCCCACAATTTCATCCGATTGTCAAAATTTTGGTCTCATTTTGTAGCTGCCAGTCTATTCTTTACGACAAGTACAAATTTGTAATATTATTTACAAATACACTATTTTTTATGAAGGTTGAAATAGGCAAAAAAACACCAAAACTTTAAATGGCTTTTTCTCCCCTTAAACGTGCGAATTCGGCGTTTTTACGATTTAATTTAAAATCTTTGTAGATCTCTAGCTTTGACCGTTCACTGTGCCCACAATTTCTATCCGATTGTCAAAATTTTGGTCTCATTTTGTACTGCCAGTCTATTCTTTACGACAAGTACAAATTTCTAATATTATTTACAAATACACTATTTTTTATGAAGGTTGAAATAGGAAAAAAAACACCAAAACTTTAAATGGCTTTTTCTCCCCTTAAACGTGCGGATTCGGCGTTTTTACGATTTAATTTAAAGGCTTGGTAGATCTCTAGCTTTGACCGTTCACTGTGCCCACAATTTCTATCCGATTGTCAAAATTTTGGTCTCATTTTGTAGCTGCCAGTCTATACTTTACGACTATTACAAATTTGTAATATTATTTACAAATACACTATTTTTTATGAAGGTTGAAATAGGCAAAAAAACACCAAAACTTTAAATGGCTTTTTCTCCCCTTAAACGTGCGAATTCGGCGTTTTTACGATTTAACTTAAAGGCTTGGTAGATGTCTAGCTTTGACCGCTCACTGTGCCCACAATTTCTATCCGATTGTCAAAATTTTGGTCTCATTTTGTAGCTGCTAGTCTATTCTTTACGACAAGTACAAATTAAAAATATTATTTACAAAAACACTTTTTTATGAAGGTTGAAATAGGCAAAAAACACCAAAACTTTAAATGGCTTTTTCTCCCCTGAAACGTGCGAATTCGGCGTTTTTACGATTTAATTTAAAGGCTTAGTAGATCTCTAGCTTTGACCGTTCGCTGTGCCCACAATTTCTATCCGATTGTCAAAATTTTGGTCTCATTGTGTAGCTGCCAGTCTATTCTTTACGACAAGTATAAATTTGTAATATTATTTGCAAAAACACTTTTTTTTATGAAGGTTGAAATAGGCAGAAAACACAAAAACTTTAAATGGCTTTTTCTCCCTTAAACGTGCGAATTCAGCGTTTTTACGATTTAATTTAAAGGCTTGGTAGATCTCTAGCTTTGACCGTTCACTGTGCCCACAATTTCTATCCGATTGTCAAAATTTTGGTCTCATTTTGTAGCCGCTAGTCTATTCTTTACGACAAGTACAAATTTGTAATATTATTTACAAAAACACCATTTTTTATGAAGGTTGAAATAGGCAAAAAAACACCAAAACTTTAAATGGCTTTTTCTCCCCTTAAACGTGCGAATTCGGCGTTTTTACGATTTAATTTAAAGGCTTGGTAGATTTCTAGCTTTGACCGTTCACTGTGCCCACAATTTCTATCCGATTGTCAAAATTTTGATCTCATTTTGTAGGTGCCAGTCTATTCTTTACGGCAAGTACAAATTTGTAATATTATTTACAAAAACACTATTTTTTATGAAGGTTGAAATAGGGAGAAAAACACCAAAACTTTAAATGGCTTTTTCTCCCCTTAAACGTGTGAATTCGGCGTTTTTACGATTTATTTTAAAAGTTTGGTAGATCTCTAGCTTTGACCGTTCACTGTGCCCACAATTTCTATCCGATTGTCAAAACTTTGGTCTCATTTTGTAGCTGCCAGTCTATTCTTTACGACAAGTACAAATTCGTAATATGATTTACAAATACACTATTTTTTTATAAAGGTTGAAATAGGCAAAAAACACCAAAACTTTAAATGGCTTTTTCTCCCCTTAAACGTGCGAATTCGGCGTTTTTACGATTTAATTTGAAGGCTTGGTAGATCTCTAGCTTTGACCGTTCACTGTGCCCACAATTTCTATCCGATTGTCAAAATTATGGTCTCATTTTGTAGCTGCCAGTCTATTCTTTACGATAAGTACAAATTTGTAATATTATTTGCAAAAACACTATTTTTTATGAAGGTTGAAATAGGCAAAAAAACACCAAAACTTTAAATGGCTTTTTCTCCCCTTAAACCTGCGAATTCAGCGTTTTTACGATTTAATTTAAAGGCTTGGTAGATCTCTAGCTTTGACCGTTCACTGTGCCCACAATTTCATCCGATTGTCAAAATTTTGGTCTCATTTTGTAGCTGCCAGTCTATTCTTTACGACAAGTACAAATTTGTAATATTATTTACAAATACACTATTTTTTATGAAGGTTGAAATAGGCAAAAAAACACCAAAACTTTAAATGGCTTTTTCTCCCCTTAAACGTGCGAATTCGGCGTTTTTACGATTTAATTGAAAATCTTTGTAGATCTCTAGCTTTGACTGTTCACTGTGCCCACAATTTCATCCGATTGTCAAAATTTTGGTCTCATTTTGTAGCTGCCAGTCTATTCTTTACGACAAGTACAAATTTGTAATATTATTTACAAATACACTATTTTTTATGAAGGTTGAAATAGGCAAAAAAAACACCAAAACTTTAAATGGCTTTTTCTCCCCTTGAACGTGCGGATTCGGCGTTTTTACGATTTAATTTAATTTAAAGGCTTGGTAGATCTCTAGCTTTGACCGTTCACTGTGCCCACAATTTCTATCCGATTGTCAAAATTTTGGTCTCATTTTGTAGCTGCCAGTCTACTCTTTACGACAATTACAAATTTGTTATATTATTTACAAATACACTATTTTTTATGAAGGTTGAAATAGGCAAAAAAACACCAAAACTTTAAATAGCTTTTTCTCCCCTTAAACGTGCGAATTCGGCGTTTTTACGATTTAATTTAAAGGCTTGGTAGATCTCTAGCTTTGACCGTTCACTGTGCCCACAATTTCTATCCGATTGTCAAAATTTTGGTCTCATTTTGTAGCTGCTAGTCTATTCTTTACGACAAGTACAAATTTGTAATATTATTTACCAAAACACTTTTTTTTATGAAGGTTGAAATAGGCAAAAAACACCAAAACTTTAAATGGCTTTTTCTCCCCTTAAACGTGCGAATTCGGCGTTTTGACGATTTAGTTTAAAGGCTTAGTAGATCTCTAGCTTTGACCGTTCACTGTGCCCACAATTTCTATCCGATTGTCAAAATTTTGGTCTCATTTTGTAGCTGCTAGTCTATTCTTTACGACAAGTACAAATTTGTAATATTATTTACAAAAACACTATTTTTTATGAAGGTTGAAATAGGCAAAAAAACACCAAAACTTTAAATGGCTTTTTCTCCCCTTAAACGTGCGAATTCGGCGTTTGTACGATTTAATTTAAAGGCTTGGTAGATCTCTAGCTTTGACCGTTCACTGTGCCCACAATTTCTATCCGATTGTCAAAATTTTGGTCTCATTTTGTAGCTGCTAGTCTATTTTTATGATCAGTACAAATTTGTAATATTATTTACAAAAACACTTTTTTTTATGAAGGTTGAAATAGGCAAAAAAACACCAAAACTTTAAATGGCTTTTTCTCCCCTTAAACGTGCGAATCCGGCGTTTTTACGATTTAATTTGAAGGCTTGGTAGATCTCTAGCTTTGACCGTTCACTGTGCCCACAATTTCTATCCGATTGTCAAAATTTTGTTCTCATTTTGTAGCTGCCAGTCTATTCTTTACGGCAAGTACAAATTTGTAATATTATTTACAAAAACACTTTTTTTTTATGAAGGTTGAAATAGGGAGAAAAACACCAAAACTTTAAATGGCTTTTCATCCCCTTAAACGTGCGAATTCGGCGTTTTTACGATTTATTTTAAAAGTTTGGTAGATCTCTAGCTTTGACCGTTCACTGTGCCCACAATTTCTATCCGATTGTCAAAACTTTGGTCTCATTTTGTAGCTGCCAGTCTATTCTTTACGACAAGTACAAATTTGTAATATTATTTACAAATACACTATTTTTTTATGAAGGTTGAAATAGGCAAAAAAACACCAAAGCTTTAAATGGCTTTTTCCCCCCTTAAACGTGCGAATTCGGCGTTTTTACGATTTAATTTGAAGGCTTGGTAGATCTCTAGCCTTGACCGTTCACTGTGCCCACAATTTCTATCCGATTGTCAAAATTATGGTCTCATTTTGTAGCTGCCAGTCTATTCTTTACGAAAAGTACAAATTTGTAATATTATTTGCAAAAACACTATTTTTTATGAAGGTTGAAATAGGCAAAAAAACACCAAAACTTTAAATGGCTTTTTCTCTCCTTAAACGTGCGAATTCGGCGTTTTTACGATTTAATTTGAAGGCTTGGTTGATCTCTAGCTTTGACCGTTCACTGTGCCCACAATTTCTATCCGATTGTCAAAATTATGGTCTCATTTTGTAGCTGCCAGTCTATTCTTTACGAAAAGTACAAATTTGTAATATTATTTACAAATACACCATTTTTTTATAAAGGTTGAAATAGGCAAAAAACACCAAAACTTTAAATGGCTTTTTCTGCCCTTAAACGTGCACATTCGGCGTTTTTACGATTTAATTTGAAGGCTTGGTAGATCTCTAGCTTTGACCGTTCACTGTGCCCACAATTTCTATCCGATTGTCAAAATTATGGTCTCATTTTTAGCTGCCAGTCTATTCTTTACGAAAAGTACAAATTTGTAATATTATTTGCAAAAACACTATTTTTTATGAAGGTTGAAATAGGCAAAAAAACACCAAAACTTTAAATGGCTTTTTCTCCCCTTAAACATGCGAATTCGGCGTTTTTACGATTTAATTTAAAGGCTTGGTAGATCTCTAGCTTTGACCGTTCACTGTGCCCACAATTTCATCCGATTGTCAAAATTTTGGTCTCATTTTGTAGCTGCCAGTCTATTCTTTACGACAAGTACAAATTTGTAATATTATTTACAAATACACTATTTTTTATGAAGGTTGAAATAGGCAAAAAAACACCAAAACTTTAAATGGCTTTTTCTCCCCTTAAACGTGCGAATTCGGCGTTTTTACGATTTAATTTAAAGGCTTGGTAGATCTCTAGCTTTGACCGTTCACTGTGCCCACAATTTCTATCCGATTGTCAAAATTTTGGTCTCATTTTGTAGCTGCTAGTCTATTTTTTACGACAAGTACAAATTTGTAATATTATTTACAAAAACACTTTTATTTATGAAGGTTGAAATAGGCAAAAAAACACCAAAACTTTAAATGGCTTTTTCTCCCCTTAAACGTGCGAATTCGGCGTTTTTACGATTTAATTTGAAGGCTTGGTAGATCTCTAGCTTTGACCGTTCACTGTGCCCACAATTTCTTTCCGATTGTCAAAATTTTGTTCTCATTTTGTAGCTTCCAGTCTATTCTTTAAGGCAAGTACAAATTTGTAATATTATTTACAAAAACACAAAAATTTTTGTGAAGGTTGAAATAGGGAGAAAAACACCAAAACTTTAAATGGCTTTTTCTCCCCTTAAACGTGCGAATTCGGCGTTTTTACGATTTATTTTAAAAGTTTGGTAGATCTCTAGCTTTGACCGTTCACTGTGCCCACAATTTCTATCCGATTGTCAAAACTTTGGTCTCATTTTGTAGCTGCCAGTCTATTCTTTACGACAAGTACAAATTTGTAATATTATTTACAAATACACTATTTTTTTACGAAGGTTGAAATAGGCAAAAAAACACCAAAACTTTAAATGGCTTTTTCCCCCCTTAAACGTGCGAATTCGGCGTTTTTACGATTTAATTTGAAGGCTTGGTAGATCTCTAGCTTTGACCGTTCACTGTGCCCACAATTTCTATTCGATTGTCAAAATTATGGTCTCAATTGTAGCTGCCAGTCTATTCTTTACGACAAGTAGAAATTTGTAATATTATTTACAAAAACACTATTTTTTATGAAGGTTGAAATAGGCAAAAAAACACCAAAACTTTAAATGGCTTTTTCTCCCCTTAAACGTGCGAATTCGGCGTTTTTACGATTTAATTTAAAGGCTTGGTAGATCTCTAGGTTTGACCGTTCACTGTGCCCACAATTTCTATCCGATTGTCAAAATTTTGATCTCATTTTGTAGCTGCCAGTCTATTCTTTACGGCAAGTACAAATTTGTAATATTATTTACAAAAACACTATTTTTTATGAAGGTTGAAATAGGGAGAAAAACACCAAAACTTTAAATGGCTTTTTCTCCCCTTAAACGTGCGAATTCGGCGTTTTTACGATTTATTTTAAAAGTTTGGTAGATCTCTAGCTTTGACCGTTCACTGTGCCCACAATTTCTATCCGATTGTCAAAACTTTGGTGTCATTTTGTAGCTGCCAGTCTATTCTTTACGACAAGTACAAATTTGTAATATTATTTACAAATACACTATTTTTTTATAAAGGTTGAAATAGGCAAAAAACACCAAAACTTTAAATGGCTTTTTCTGCCCTTAAACGTGCGAATTCGGCGTTTTTACGATTTAATTTGAAGGCTTGGTAGATCTCAAGCTTTGACCGTTCACTGTGCCCACAATTTCTATCCGATTGTCAAAATTATGGTCTCATTTTGTAGCTGCCAGTCTATTCTTTACGAAAAGTACAAATTTGTAATATTATTTGCAAAAACACTATTTTTTATGAAGGTTGAAATAGGCAAAAAAACACCAAAACTTTAAATGGCTTTTTCTCCCCTTAAACGTGCGAATTCGGCGTTTTTACGATTTAATTGAAAATCTTTGTAGATCTCTAGCTTTGACCGTTGACTGTGCCCACAATTTCATCCGATTGTCAAAATTTTGGTCTCATTTTGTAGCTGCCAGTCTATTCTTTACGACAAGTACAAATTTGTAATATTATTTACAAATACACTATTTTTTATGAAGGTTGAAATAGGCAAAAAAACACCAAAACTTTAAATGGCTTTTTCTCCCCTTAAACGTGCGGATTCGGCGTTTTTACGATTTAATTTGAAGGCTTGGTAGATCTCTAGCTTTGACCGTTCACTGTGCCCACAATTTCTATCCGATTGTCAAAATTTTCGTCTCATTTTGTAGCTGCCAGTCTATTCTTTACGACAATTACAAATTCGTAATATTATTTACAAATACACTATTTTTTATGAAGGTTGAAATAGGCAAAAAAACACCAAAACTTTAAATGGCTTTTTCTCCCCTTAAACGTGCGAGTTCGGCGTTTTTACGATTTAATTTAAAGGCTTGGTAGATCTCTAGCTTTGACCGTTCACTGTGCCCACAATTTCTATCCGATTGTCAAAATTTCGGTCTCATTTTGTAGCTGCTAGTCTATTCTTTACGACAAGTACAAATTTGTAATATTATTTACAAAAACACTTTTTTTTATGAAGGTTGAAATAGGCGAAAAACACCAAAACTTTAAATGGCTTTTTCTCCCCTTAAACGTGCGAATTCGGCGTTTTTACGATTTAATTTAAAGGCTTAGTAGATCTCTAGCTTTGACCGTTCACTGTGCCCACAATTTCTATCCGATTGTCAAAATTTTGGTCTCATTTTGTAGCTGCTAGTCTATTCTTTACGACAAATACAACTTTGTAATATTATTTACAAAAACACTTTTTTTATGAAGGTTGAAATAGGCAAAAAAACACCAAAACTTTAAATGGCTTTTTCTCCCCTTAAACGTGCGAATTCGGCGTTTTTACGATTTAATTTAAAGGCTTGGTAGATCTCTAGCTTTGACCGTTCACTGTGCCCACAATTTCTATCCGATTGTCAAAATTTTGGTCTCATTTTGTAGCTGCTAGTCTATTCTTTACGACAAGTACAAATTTGTAATATTATTTACAAAAACACTTTTTTTTATGAAGGTTGAAATAGGCAAAAAAACACCAAAACTTTAAATGGCTTTTTCTCCCCTTAAACGTGCGAATTCGGCGTTTTTACGATTTAATTTGAAGGCTTGGTAGATCTCTAGCTTTGACCGTTCACTGTGCCCACAATTTCTATCCGATTGTCAAAACTTTGGTCTCATTTTGTAGCTGCCAGTCTATTCTTTACGGCAAATTCAAATTTGTAATATTATTTACAAAAACACTATTTTTTATGAAGGTTGAAATAGGGAGAAAAACACTAAAACTTTAAATGGCTTTTTCTCCCCTCAAACGTGCAAATTCGGCGTTTTTACGATTTATTTTAAAAGTTTGGTAGATCTCTAGCTTTGACCGTTCACTGTGCCCACAATTTCTATCCGATTGTCAAAACTTTGGTCTCATTTTGTAGCTGCCAGTCTATTCTTTACGACAAGTACAAATTTGTAATATTATTTACAAATACACTATTTTTTTATGAAGGTTGAAATAGGCAAAAAAACACCAAAACTTTAAATGGCTTTTTCCCCCCTTAAACGTGCGAATTCGGCGTTTTTACGATTTAATTTGAAGGCTTGGTAGATCTCTAGCTTTGACCGTTCACTGTGCCCACAATTTCTATCCGATTGTCAAAATTATGGTCTCATTTTGTAGCTGCCAGTCTATTCTTTACGACAAGTAGAAATTTGTAATATTATTTACAAAAACACTATTTTTTATGAAGGTTGAAATAGGCAAAAAAACACCAAAACTTTAAATGGCTTTTTCTCCCCTTAAACGTGCGAATTCGGCGTTTTTACGATTTAATTTAAAGGCTTGGTAGATCTCTAGCTTTGACCGGTCACTGTGCCCACAATTTCTATCCGATTGTCAAAATTTTGGTCTCATTTTGTAGCTGCCAGTCTATTCTTTACGACAAGTACAAATTTGTTATATTATTTACAAATACACTATTTTTTATAAAGGTTGAAATAGGCAAAAAACACCAAAACTTTAAATGGCTTTTTCTCCCCTTAAACGTGCGAATTCGGCGTTTTTACGATTTAATTTAAAGGCTTGGTAGATCTCTAGCTTTGACCGTTCACTGTGCCCACAATATCTATCCGATTGTCAAACTGTTGGTCTCATTGTGTAGCTGCCAGTCTATTCTTCACGACAAGTACAAATTTGTAATATTATTTACAAAAACACTACTTTTTATGAAGGTTGAAATAGGCAAAAAAACACCAAAACTTTAAATGGCTTTTTCTCCCCTTAAACGTGCGAATTCGGCGTTTTTACGATTTAATTTAAAGGCTTGGTAGATCTCTAGCTTTGACCGGTCACTGTGCCCACAATTTCTATCCGATTGTCAAAATTTTGGTCTCATTTTGTAGCTGCCAGTTTATTCTTTACGGCAAGTAGAAATTTGTAATATTATTTACAAAAACACTATTTTTTATGAAGGTTGAAATAGGCAAAAAAACACCAAAACTTTAAATGGCTTTTTCTCCGCTCAAACGTGCGAATTCGGCGTTTTTATGATTTAATTTAAAGGCTTGGTAGATCTCTAGCTTTGACCGTTCACTGTGCCCACAATTTCTATCCGATGGTCAAAATGTTGGTCTCATTTTGTAGCTACCAGTCTATTCTTTACGACAAGTACAAGTTTGTAATATTATTTACAAAAACACTATTTTTTATAGAGGTTGATATGGGCAAAAAAACACCAACACTTTAAATGGCTTTTTCTCCCCTTAAACGTACGAATTCGGCGTTTCTCTTATTTAATTTAAAGGATTGGTATATCTCTAGCTTTGACCGTTCACTGTGCCCACAATTTCTATCCGATTGTCAAAATTTTGGTCTCATTTTGTAGCTGCCAGTCTATTCTTTACGACAAGTACAAATTTGTAATATTATTTACAAAAACACTATTTTTTATGAAGGTTGAAATAGGCAAAAAACACCAAAACTTTAAATGGCTTTTTCTTCCCTTAAACATGCGAATTCGGCGTTTGTACGATTTAATTTAAAGCTTGGTAGATCTCTAGCTTTGACCGTTCACTGTGCCTACAATTTCTATCCGATTGTCAAAATTTTGTTCTCATTTTGTAGCTGCCAGTCTATTCTTTACGACAAGTACAAATTTGTAATATTATTTACAAAAACACTATTTTTTATGAAGGTTGAAATAGGCAAAAAAACACCAAAACTTTAAATGGCTTTTTCTCCCCTTGAACGTGCGAATTCGGCGTTTTTACGATTTATTTTAAAGGCTTGGTAGATCTCTAGCTTTGACCGTTCCCAGTGCCCACAATCTCTATCCGATTGTCAAAATTTTTGTCTCATTTTGTAGCTGCCAGTCTATCCTTTACGACAAGTACAAATTTGTAATATTATTTACAAAAACACTATTTTTTATGAAGGTTGAAATAGGCAAAAAAACACTAAAACTTTAAATGGCTTTTTCTCCCCTCAAACGTGCGAATTTGGCGTTTTTACGATTTAATTTAAAGGCTTGGTAGATTTCTAGCTTTGACCGTTCACTGTGCCCACAATTTCTATCCGATTGTCAAAATTTTGTTCTCATTTTGTAGCTGCCAGTCTATTCTTTACGACAAGTACAAATTTGTAATATTATTTACAAAAACACTATTTTTTATGAAGGTTGAAATAGGGAGAAAAACACCAAAACTTTAAATGGCTTTTTCTCCCCTTAAACGTGCGAATTCGGCGTTTTTACGATTTATTTTAAAGGCTTGGTAGATCTCTAGCTTTGACCGTTCACTGTGCCCACAACTTCTATCCGATTGTCAAAATTTTGGTCTCATTTGGTAGCTGCCAGTCTATTCTTTACTACAAGTGCAAATTTGTTATATTATTTACAAATACACTATTTTTTTATGAAGGTTGAAATAGGCAAAAAACACCAAAACTTTAAATGGCTTTTTCTCCCCTTAAACGCGTGAATTCGGCGTTTTTACGATTTGATTTAAAGGCTTGGTAGATCTCTAGCTTTGACCGTTCACTGTGCCAACAATTTCTATCCGATTGTCAAAATGTTGGTCTCATTTTGTAGCTGCCAGTCTATTCTTTACGACAAGTACAAATTTGTAATATTATTTACAAAAACACTATTTTTTATGAAGGTTGAAATAGGCAAAAAAACACCAAAACTTTAAATGGCTTTTTCTCCCCTTAAACGTGCGAATTCGGCGTTTTTACGATTTAATTTAAAGGCTTGGTAGATCTCTAGCTTTGACCGGTCACTGTGCCCACAATTTCTATCTGATTGTCAAAATTTTGGTCTCATTTTGTAGCTGCCAGTCTATTCTTCACGACAAGTACAAATTTGTAATATTATTTACTAAAACACAATTTTTTATGAAGGTTGAAATAAACAAAAAAACACCAAAACTTTAAATGGCTTTTTCTCCCCTCAAACGTGCGAATTCGGCGTTTTTACGATTTAATTTAAAGGCTTGGTAGATCTCTAGCTTTGACCGTTCACTGTGCCCACAATTTCTATCCGATTGTCAAAATGTTGGTCTCATTTTGTAGCTACCAGTCTATTCTTTACGACAAGTACAAGTTTGTAATATTATTTACAAAAACACTATTTTTTATGAAGGTTGAAATGGGCAAAAAAAACACCAGCACTTTAAATGGCTTTTTCTCCCCTTAAACGTGCGAATTCGGCGTTTCTCTTATTTAATTTAAAGGCTTGGTAGATCTCTAGCTTTGACCGTTCACTGTGCCCACAACTTCTATCCAATTGTCAAAATTTTGGTCTCATTTTGTAGCTGCCAGTCTATTCTTTACGATAAGTGCAAATTTGTAATATTATTTACAAATACACTATTTTTTTATGAAGGTTTAAATAGGCAAAAAAACACCAAAACTTTAAATGGCTTTTTCTCCCCTTAAACGTGCGAATTCGGCGTTTTTACGATTTGATTTAAAGGCTTGGTAGATCTCTAGCTTTGACCGTTCACTATGCCCACAATTTCTATCCGATTGTCAAATTTTTGGTCTCATTTTGTAGCTGCCAGTCTATTCTTTACGACAAGTACAAATTTGTAATATTATTTACAAAAACACTATTTTTTATGAAGGTTGAAATAGGCAAAAAACACCAAAACTTTAAATGGCTTTTTCTCCCCTTAAACGTGCGAATTCGGCGGTTTTGGGATTTAATTTAAAGGCTTGGTAGATCTCTAGCTTTGACCGTTCACTGCGCCCTCAATTTCTATCCGATTGTCAAAATGTTGGTCTCATTTTGTAGCTGCCAGTCTATTCTTTACGACAAGTACAAATTTGTAATATTATTTACAAAAACACTATTTTTTATGAAGGTTGAAATAGGCAAAAAACACCAAAACTTTAAATGGCTTTTTCTCCCCTTAAACGTGCGTATTTGGCGGTTTTAGGATTTAATTTAAAGGCTTGGTAGATCTCTAGCTTTGACCGTTCACTGCGCCCACAATTTCTATCCGATTGTCAAAATGTTGATCTCATTTTGTAGCTGCCAGTCTATTCTTTACGACAAGTACAAATTTGTAATATTATTTACAAAAACACTATTTTTTATGAAGGTTGAAATGGGCAAAAAAACACCAAAACTTTAAATGGCTTTTTCTCCCCTTAAACGTTTGAATTCGGCGTTTCTACTATCTAATTTAAAGGCTTGGTAGATCTCTAGCTTTAACCGTTCACTGTGCCCACAATTTCTATCCGATTGTCAAAATTTTGGTCTCATTTTGTAGCTGCCAGTCTATTCTTTACGACAAGTACAAATTTGTAATATTATTTGCTAAAACACAATTTTTTATGAAGGTTGAAATAGGCAAAAAAACACCAAAACTTTAAATGGCTTTTTCTTCCCTTAAACATGCGAATTCGGCGTTTGTACGATTTAATTTAAAGGCTTGGTAGATCTCTAGCTTTGACCGTTCACTGTGCCCACAATTTCTATCCGATTGTCGAAATTTTGGTCTCATTTTGTAGCTGCCAGTCTATTCTTTACGACAAGTACAAATTTGAAATATTATTTACAAAAACACTATTTTTTATGAAGGTTGAAATAGGCAAAAAAATACCAAAACTTTAAATGGCCTTTTCTCCCCTTATACGTGCGACTTCGGCGTTTTTACGATTTAATTTAAAGGCTTGGTAGATCTCTAGCTTTGACCGTTCACTGTGCCCACAATTTCTATCCGATTGTCAAAATTTTGGCCTCATTTTGTAGCTGCAAGTCTATTCTTAACGACAATTACAAATTTGTAATATTATTTACAAAAACACTATATTTTATGGAGGTTGAAATGGGCAAAAAACACCAAAACTTTAAATGGCCTTTTCTCCCCTTAAACGTGCGAATTCGGCGTTTTTACGATTTAATTCAATTAATTTAAAGGCTTGGTAGATCTCTAGCTTTGACCGTTTACTGTGCCCACAATTTCTATCCGATTGTCAAAACTTTGGTCTCATTTTGTAGCTGCCAGTCTATTCTTTACGACAAGTACAAATTTGTAATATTATTAACAAAAACCTTTTTTTTTTATGATGGTTGAAATAGGCAAAAAACACCAAAAATTTAAATGGCTTTTTCTCCCCTTAAACGTGCGAATTCGGCGTTTTTACCGTTTATTTTAAAGGCTTGGTAGATCTCTAGTTTTGACCGTTCACTGTGCCCACAACTTCTATCCAATTGTCAAAATTTTGGTCTCATTTTGTAGCTGCCAGTCTATTCTTTACGACAAGTGCAAATTTGTAATATTATTTACAAATACACTATTGTTTTATGAAGGTACAAATAGGCAAATAAACACCAAAACTTTAAATGGCTTTTTCTCCCCTTAAACGTGCGAATTCGGCGTTTTTACGATTTGATTTAAAGGCTTGGTAGGTCTCTAGCTTTGACCGTTCACTGTGCCCACAATTTCTATCCGATTGTCAAAATTTTGGTCTCATTTTGTAGCTGCCAGTCTATTCTTTACGACAAGTAGAAATTTGTAATATTATTTATAAATACACTATTTTTTATGATGGTTGAAATAGGCAAAAAAATACCAAAACTTTAAATGGCTTTTTCTCCCCTTATACGTGCGACTTCGGCGTTTTTACGATTTAATTTAAAGGCTTGGTAGATCTCTAGCTTTGACCGTTCACTGTGCCCACAATTTCTATCCGATTGTCAAAATTTTGGCCTCATTTTGTAGCTGCCAGTCTATTCTTTACGACAAATACAAATTTGTAATATTATTTACAAAAACACTATTTTTGATGAAGGTTGAAATAGGGAGAAAAACACCAAAACTTTAAATGGCTTTTTCTCCCCTTAAACGTGCGAATTCGGCGTTTTTACGATTTATTTTAAAGGCTTGGTAGATCTCTAGCTTTGACCGTTCACTGTGCCCACAACTTCTATCCGATTGTCAAAATTTTGGTCTCATTTTGTAGCTGCCAGTCTATTCTTTACGACAAGTGCAAATTTGTAATTTTATTTACAAATACACTATTTTTTTATGAAGGTTGAAATAGGCAAAAAAAAACACCAAAACTTTAAATGGCTTTTTCTCCCCTTAAACGTGCGAATTCGGCGATTTTACGATTTGATTTAAAGGCTTGGTAGATCTCTAGCTTTGACCGTTCACTGTGCCCACAATTTCTATCCGATTGTCAAAATTTTGTTCTCATTTTGTAGCTGCCAGTCTATTCTTTACGACAAGTACAAATTTGTAATATTATTTACAAAAACACTATTTTTTATGAAGGTTGAAATAGGGAGAAAAACACCAAAACTTTAAATGGCTTTTTCTCCCCTTAAACGTGCGAATTCGGCGTTTTTACGATTTATTTTAAAGGCTTGGTAGATCTCTAGCTTTGGCCGTTCACTGTGCCCACAACTTCTATCCGATTGTCAAAATTTTGGTCTCATTTTGTAGCTGCCAGTCTATTCTTTACGACAAGTGCAAATTTGTAATTTTATTTACAAATACACTATTTTTTTATGAAGGTTGAAATAGGCAAAAAAAAACTCCAAAACTTTAAATGGCTTTTTCTCCCCTTAAACGTGCGAGTTCGGCGTTTTTACGATTTGATTTAAAGGCTTGGTAGATCTCTAGCTTTGACCGTTCACTGTGCCCACAATTTCTATCCGATTGTCAAAATGTTGGTCTCATTGTGTAGCTGCCAGTCTATTCTTTACGACAAGCATAAATTTGTAATATTATTTGCTAAAACACAATTTTTTATGAAGGTTGAAATAGGCAAAAAAACACCAAAATTTTAAATGGCTTTTTCTCCCCTCAAACGTGCGAATTCGGCGTTTTTACGATTTAATTTAAAGGCTTGGTAGATCTCTAGCTTTGACCGTTCACTGTGCCCACAACTTCTATCCAATTGTCAAAATTTTGGTCTCATTTTGTAGCTGCCAGTCTATTCTTTACGACAAGTACAAATTTGTGATATTATTTACAAATACACTATTTTTTATGAAGGTTGAAATAGGCAAAAAAACACCAAAACTTTAAAAGGCTTTTTCTCCCCTTAAACGTGCGAATTCGGCGTTTTTACGATTTAATTTAAAGGCTTGGTAGATCTTTAGCTTTGACCGTTCACTGTGCCCACAATTTCTATCCGATTGTCAAATTTTTGGTCTCATTTTGTAGCTGCCAGTCTATTCTTTACGACAACTACAAATTTGTAATATTATTTACAAAAACACTATTTTTTATGAAGGTTGAAAAAGGCAAAAAACACCAAAACTTTAAATGGCTTTTTCTCCCCTTAAACGTGCGAATTCGGCGTTTTTTAGGATTTAACTTAAAGGCTTGGTAGATCTCTAGCTTTGACCGTTCACTGTGCCCACAATTTCTATCCGATTGTCAAAATGTTGGTCTCATTTTGTAGGTACCAGTCTATTCTTTACGACAAGTACAAATTTGTAATATTATTTACAAAAACACTATTTTTTATGAAGGTTGAAATGGGCAAAAAAACACCAAAACTTTAAATGGCTTTTTCTCCCCTTAAACGTGCGAATTCGGCGTTTCTACGATTTAATCTAAAGGCTTGGTAGATCTCTAGCTTTGACCGTTCACTGTGCCCACAATTTCTATCCGATTGTCAAAATTTTGGTCTCATTTTGTAGCTGCCAGTCTATTCTTTACGACAAGTACAAATTTGTAATATTATTTACAAAAACACTATTTTTTATGAAGGTTGAAATAGGCAAAAAAACACAGAAACTTTAAATGGCTTTTTCTTCCCTTAAACATGCGAATTCGGCGTTTGTACGATTTAATTTAAAGGCTTGGTAGATCTCTAGCTTTGGACGTTCACTGTGCCCACAACTTCTATCCGATTGTCAAAATTTTGGTCTCATTTTGTAGCTGCCAGTATATTCTTCATGACAAGTGCAAATTTGTAATATTATTTACAAAAACACTATTTTTTTATGTAGGTTGAAATAGGCAAAAAAACACCAAAGCTTTAAATGGCTTTTTCTCCCCTTAAACGTGCGAATTCGGCGATTTTACGATTTGATTTAAAGGCTTGGTAGATTTCTATTTTTGACCGTTCACTGTGCCCACAATTTCTATCCGATTGTCAAAATTTTGTTCTCATTTTGTAGCTGCCAGTCTATTCTTTACGACAAGTACAAAGTTGTAATATTATTTACAAAAACACTATTTTTTATGAAGGTTGAAATAGGGAGAAAAACACCAAAACTTTAAATGGCTTTTTCTCCCCTTAAACGTGCGAATTCGGCGTTTTTACGATTTATTTTAAAGGCTTGGTAGATCTCTAGCTTTGACCGTTCACTGTGCCCACAACTTCTATCCGATTGTCAAAATTTTGGTCTCATTTTGTATCTGCCAGTCTATTCTTTACGACAAGTGCAAATTTGTAATATTATTTACAAAAACACTATTTCTTATCAAGGTTGAAATAGGCAAAAAAACACCAAAACTTTAAATGGCTTTTTCTCCCCTTAAACGTGCGAGTTCGGCGTTTTTAAGGATTTGATTTAAAGGCTTGGTAGATCTCTAGCTTTGACCGTTCACTGTGCCCACAATTTCTATCCGATTGTCAAAATTTTGGTCTCATTTTGTAGCTGCCAGTCTATTCTTTACGACAAGTACAAATTTGTAATATTATTTGCTAAAACACAATTTTTTGTGAAGGTTGAAATAGGCAAAAAAACACCAAAACTTTAAATGGCTTTTTCTCCCCTCAAACGTGCGAATTCGGCGTTTTTACGATTTAATTTAAAGGCTTGGTAGATCTCTAGATTTGACCGTTCACTGTGCCCACATTTTCTATCCGATTGTCAAAATTGTGGTCTCATTTTCTAGCTGCCAGTCTATTCTTTACGACAAGTACAAATTTGTAATATTATTTACAAATACACTTTTTTTTATGAAGGTTGAAATAGGCAAAAAAACACCATAACTTTAAATGGCTTTTTCTCCCCTTAAACGTGCGAATTCGGCGTTTTTAAGGATTCAATTTAAAGGCTTGGTAGATCTTTAGCTTTGACCGTTCACTGTGCCCACAATTTCTATCCGATTGTCAAATTTTTGGTCTCATTATGTAGCTGCCAGCCTATTCTTTACGACAAGTACAAATTTGTAATATTATTTACAAAAACACTATTTTTTATGAAGGTTGAAATAGGCAAAAAACACCAAAACTTTAAATGGCTTTTTCTCCCCTTAAACGTGCGTATTCGGCGTTTTTAGGATTTAATTTAAAGGCTTGGTAGATCTCTAGCTTTGACCGTTCACTGTGTCCACAATTTCTATCCGATTGTCAAAATGTTGGTCTCATTTTGTAGCTACCAGTGTATTCTTTACGACAAGTACAAATTTGTAATATTATTTACAAAAACACTATTTTTTATGAAGGTTGAAATGGGCAAAAAAAACACTAAAACTTTAAATGGCTTTTTCTCCCCTTAAACGTGCGAATTCGGCGTTTCTACGATTTAATTTAAAGGCTTGGTAGATCTCTAGCTTTGACCGTTCACTGTGCCCACAATTTCTATCCGATTGTCAAAATTTTGGTCTCATTTTGTAGCTGCCAGTCTCTTCTTTACGACAAATACAAATTTGTAATATTATTTACAAAAACACTTTTTTTATGAAGGTTGAAATAGGCAAAAAAACACCAAAACTTTAAATGGCTTTTTCTTCCCTTAAACATGCGAATTCGGCGTTTTTACGATTTAATTTAAAGGCTTGGTAGATCTCTAGCTTTGACCGTTCACTGTGCCCACAATTTCTATCCGATTGTCAAAATTTTGGTCTCATTTTGTAGCTGCCAGTCTATACTTTACGACAAGTACTAATTTGTAATATTATTTACAAAAACACTATTTTTTATGAAGGTTGAAATAGGCAAAAAAATACCAAAACTTTAAATGGCTTTTTCTCCCCTTATACGTGCGACTTCGGCGTTTTTACGATTTAATTTAAAGGCTTGGTAGATCTCTAGCTTTGACCGTTCATTGTGCCCACAATTTCTATCCGATTGTCAAAATTTTTGCCTCATTTTGTAGCTGCCAGTCTATTCTTTACGACAAATACAGATTTGTAATATTATTTACAAAAACACTATTTTTTATGAAGGTTGAAATAGGCAAAAAACACCAAAACTTTAAATGGCCTTTTCTCCCCTTAAACGTGCGAATTCGGCGTTTTTACGATTTAATTTAAAGGCTTGGTAGATCTCTAGCTTTGACCGTTTACTGTGCCCACAATTTCTATCCGATTGTCAAAATTTTGGTCTCATTTTGTAGCTGCCAGTCTATTCTTTACGACAAGTACAAATTTGTAATATTATTTACAAAAACACTATTTTTTTATGAAGGTTGAAATAGGCAAAAAACACCGAAACTTTAAATGGCTTTTTCTCCCCTTAAACGTGCGAATTCGGCGTTTTTACGATTTAATTTAGAGGTTTGGTAGATCTCTAGCTTTGACCGTTCACTGTGCCCACAATTTCTATCCGATTGTCAAAATTGTGGTCTCATTTTGTAGCTGTCAGTCTTTTCTTTACGACAAGTACAAATTTGAAATACTATTTACAAATACACTATTATTTCTGAAGGTTGAAATAGGGAAAAAAACACAAAAACTTTAAATGGCTTTTTCTCCCCTTAAACGTGCGAATTCGGCGTTTTTACCGTTTAATTTAAAGGCTTGGTAGATCTCTTGCTTTGACCGTTCACTGCGCCCACAATTTCTATCTGATTTTAAAAATTCTGGTTTCATCTTGTAGCTGCCAGTCCATTCTTTACGACAAGTACAAATTTGTAATATTATTTACAAATACACTTTTTTTTATGAAGGTTGAAATAGGCAAAAAAAACACCAAAACTTTAAATGGCTTTTTCTCCCCTTAAACGTGCGAATTTGGCGTTTTTACGATTTAATTTAAAGGCTTGGTAGATCTCTAGCTTTAACCGTTCACTGTGCACACAATTTCTATCCGATTGTCAAAATTTTGGTCTCATTTTGTAGCTGCCAGTCTATTCGTTACGACAAGTAGAAATTTGTAATATTAATTACAAATACATTATTTTATGATGGTTGGAATAGGGAAAAAAAACCAAAACTTTAAATGACTTTTTCTCCCCTTAAACGTGCGAATTCGGCGTTTTTGCGATTTAATTTAAAGGCTTGGTAGATCTCTAGCTTTGACCGTTCATTGTGCCCACAACTTCTATCCGATTGTCAAAATTCTGGTCTCATTTTGTAGCTGCCAATCTATTCTTTACGACAAATACAAATTTGTAATATTATTCACAAAAACACTATTTTTATGAAGGTTGAAATAGGGAAAAAAACACCAAAACTTTAAATGGCTTTTTCTCCCCTTAAACGTGTGAATTCGGCGTTTTTACGATTTAATTTAAAGGCTTGGTAGATCTCTAGATTTGACCGTTCACTGTGCCCACAATTTCTATCCGATTGTCAAAATTTTGGTTTCATTTTGTAGCTGCCAGTCTATTCTTTACGACAAGTACAAATTTGTAATATTATCTACAAATACACTATTTTTTATGAAGGTTGAAATAAGGAAAAAAACACCAAAACTTTAAATGGCTTTTTCACCCCTTAAACCTGCGAATACGGCGTTTTTACGATTTCATTTAAAGGCTTGGTAGATCTCTAGCTTTGACCGTTCACTGTGCCCACAACTTCCATCTGATTGTAAAAACTCTGGTTTCATTTTGTAGCTGCCAGTCTATTCTTTACGACAAGTACAAATTTGTAATATTATTTACAAATACACTATTTTTTATGAAGGTTGAAATAGGGAAAAAACACCAAAACTTTAAATGGCTTTTTCTCCCCTTAAACGTGCGAATTAGGCGTTATTACGATTTAATTTAAAGGCTTGGTAGATCTCTAGCTTTGACCGTTCACTGTGCCCACAATTTCTATCCGATTGTCAAAATTTTGGTCGCATTTTCTAGCTGCCAGTCTATTCCTTACGACAAGTACAAATTTGTAATATTATTTACAAAAACACTATTTTTTATGAAGGTTGAAATCGGCAAAAAAAACACCAAAACTTTACATGGCTTTTTCTCCCCTTAAACGTGCGAATTCGGCATTCTTACAATTTAATTCAAGGCTTGGTAGATCTCTAGCTTTGACCGTTCACTGTGCCCACAATTTCTATCCGATTGTCAAAATTTTGAACTCATTTTGTAGCTGCCAGTCTATTCTTTACGACAAGTACAAATTTGTAATATTATTTACAAATGCACTATTTTTTATGAAGGTTGAAATAGGGAAAAAAAACACCATAACTTTAAATGGCTTTTTCTCCCCTTAAACGTGTGAACTCTGCGATTTTACGATTCAATTTATAGGCTTGGTCGATTTCAAGCTTTGACCGTTCACTGTGCCCACAATTTCTATCCGATTTTCAAAATTTTGGTCTCATTTTGTAGCTGCCAGTCTATTCTTTACAACAAGTGTAAATTTGTAATATTATATACAAAAACACTATTTTTTATGAAGGTTCAAATAGGGAAAGAAACACCAAAACTTTAGATGGCTTTTTCACCCCTTAAACGTGCGAATTCGGCGTTTTTACGATTTAATTCAAAGGCTTGGTAGATCTCTAGCTTTAACCGTTCACTGTGCCTACAATTTGTATCCGATTGTCAAAATTTTGGTCTCATTTTGTAGCTGCCATTCTTTTCTTTACGACAAGTACAAATTTGTAATATTATTTACAAACACATTTTTTTTCATGAAGGTTGAAATGGGGAAAAAAACACCAAAACTTTAAATGGCTTTCTCACCACTTAAACGTGCGATTACGGCGTCTGTACGATTTAATTTAAAGGCTTGGTAGATCTCTAGCTTTGACCGTTCACTGTGCCCACAATTTCTATCCGATTGTCAAAATTTTGGTCTCATTTTGTAGCTGCCAGTCTATTCTTTACGACAACTACAAATTTGTAATATTATTTACAAAAACACTATTTTTATGAAGGTTCAAATAGGGAAAAAAACACCAAAACTTTAAATGGCTTTTTCTCCCCTTAAACGTGCGAACTCGGCGTTTTTACGATTTAATTTAAAGACTTGGGAGATCTCTAGCTTTGACCGTTCACTGTGCCCACAATTTCGATCCGATTGTCAAAACTTTGGTCTCATTGTGTAGCTGCCACTCTATTCTTTACGACCAGTTTAAATTTGTAATATTATTTATAAATTCACTATTTTTTATGAAGGTTGAAATAGGGAAAAAAAAACACCAAAACTTTAAATGGCATTTTCTCCCCTTAAACGTGCGAATTCGGCATTCTTACAATTTAATTTAAAGGCTTGGTAGATCTCTAGCTTTGACCGTTCACTGTGCCCACAATTTCTATCCGATTGTCAAAATTTTGAACTCATTTTGTAGCTGCCAGTCTATTCTTTACGACAAGTGTAAATTTGTAATATTATTTACAAATACACTATTTTTTATGAAGATTTAAATAGGGAAAGAAACACCAAAACTTTAGATGGCTTTTTCACCCCTTAAACGTGCGAATTCCGCGTTTTTACGATTTAATTCAAAGGCTTGGTAGATCTCTAGCTTTAACCGTTCACTGTGCCTACAATTTGTATCCGATTGTCAAAATTTTGGTCTCATTTTGTAGCTGCCAGTCTATTCTTTACGACAAGTACAAATTTGTAATATTATTTACAAATACATTTTTTTTCATGAAGTTGAAATGGGGAAAAAAACACCAAAACTTTAAATGGCTTTCTCACCACTTAAACGTGCGATTACGGCGTTTGTACGATTTAATTTAAAGGCTTGGTAGATCTCTAGCTTTGACCGTTCACTGTGCCCACAATTTCTATCTTATTGTAAAAATTCTGGTTTCATTTTGTAGCTGCCAGTCTATTCTTTACGACAAGTACAAATTTGTAATATTATTTACAAAAGCACTATTTTTTATGAAGGTTGAAATAGGGAAAAAAAAACTTTTTCACCCCTTAAACGTGCGAATTCGGCGTTTTTACGATTTAATTTAAAGGCTTGGTAGATCTCTAGCTTTGACCGTTCACTGTGCCCACAATTTCTATCCGATTGTCAAAATTTTGGTCTCATTTTGTAGCTGCCAGTCTATTCTTTATGACAAGTTTAAATTTGTAATATTATTAACAAATACACAATTTTTTATGAAGGTTCAAATAGGGAAAAAAACACCAAAACTTTAGATGGCTTTTTCTTCCCTTAAACGTGCGGGTTCGGCGTTTTTACGATTTAATTTAAAGGCTTGGTAGATCTCTAGCTTTGACCGTTCACTGTGCCCACAATTTCTATCCGATTGTCAAAATTTTGGTGTCATTTTGTAGCTGCCAGTCTATTTTTTACGACAAATACAAATTTGTTATATTATTTACAAATACATTTTTTTTCATGAAGGTTGAAGTGGGGAAAAAAACACCAAAACTTTAAATGGCTTTCTCACCACTTAAACGTGCGATTTCGGCGTTTTTACGATTTAATTTAAAGGCTTGGTAGATTTCTAGCTTTGACCATTCACTGTGCCCACAATTTCTATCCGATTGTCAACATTTTTGTCTCATTTTGAAGCTGCCAGTCCATTCTTTACGACAAGTATAAATTTGTAATATTATTTACAAATACATTTTTTTTCATGAAGGTTGAAATGGGGAAAAAACACCAAAACTTTAAATGGCTTTTTCTCCCCTTTAACGTTTGAACTCGGCGTTTTTACGATTTAATTTAAAGGCTTGGTAGATCTCTAGCTTTGACCGTTCACTGTGCCCACAATTTCTATCCGATTGTCAAACCTTTGGTCTCATTGTAGAGCTGCCACTCTATTCTTTACGACAAGTTTAAATTTGTAATATTATTTACAAATTCACTATTTTTTATGAAGGTTGAAATAGGGAAAAAAAACACCAAAACTTTAGATGGCTTTTTCTCCCCTAAAACGTGCAAATTCGGCGTTTTTACGATTTAATTTAAAGGCTTGGTAGATCTCTAGCTTTGACCGTTTGCTGTGCCCACAATTTCTATCAGATTGTCAAAATGTTGGCCTCATTTTGTAGCTGCCAGTCTAAACTTTACGACAAGCACAAATTTGTAATATTATTTACAAATACACTATTTTTTATGAAGGTTGAAATAGGGAGAAAAACACCAAAATTTTATATGACTTTTTCTCCCCTTAAACGTGCGATTTCGGCGTTTTTACGATTCAATTTTAAGGCTTGGTAGATTTCTAGCTTTGACCGTTCACTGTGCCTACAATTTCTATCCGATTGTCAAAATTTTGGTCTCATTTTGTAGCTGCCAGTCCAATCTATACGACAAGTATAAATTTGTAACATTATTTACAAATACATTTTTTTTCATGCAGGTTGAAATGGGGAAAAATACCAAAACTTTAAATGGCTTTCTCACCACTCAAACGTGCGAATTCGGCGTTTTTACGATTTAATTTAAAGGCTTGGTAGATCTTTGGCTTTGACCGTTCACTGTGCCCACAATTTCTATCCGATTGTCAAAGTTTTGGTCTCATTTTGTAGCTGCCAGTCCATTTTTTAAGACAAATACAAATTTGTAATATTATTTCCAAAAACACTATTTTTATGAAGGTTGAAATAGGGAAAAAAACACCAAAACTTTAAATGGCTTTTTCTCCCCTTAAACGTGCGAACTCGGCGTTTTTACGATTTAATTTAAAGACTTGGTAGATCTCTAGCTTTGACCTTTCACTGTGCCCACAATATCTATCCGATTGTCAAAACTTTGGTCTCATTGTGTAGCTGCCACTCTATTCTTTACGACAAGTTTAAATTTGTAATATTATTTACGAATTCACTATTTTTTATGAAGGTTGAAATAGGGAAAATAAACACCAAGATTTTAATTGGCTTTTTCTCCCCTTGAACGTGCGAATTCGGCGCTTTTACGATTTAATTTAAAGGCTTGGTAGATCTCTAGCTTTGACCGTTCACTGTGCCCACAATTTCTATCCGATTGTCAAAATGTTGGACTCATTTTGTAGCTGCCAGTCTATACTTTACGACAAGCACAAATTTGTAATATTATTTACAAATACACTATTTTTTATGAAGGTTGAAATAGGGAGAAAAACGCCAAAACTTTAAATGGCTTCTTCTCCCCTTAAACGTGTGTATTCGGCGTTTTTACGATTTAATTTAAAGGCTTGGTAGATCTCTAGCTTTGACCGTTCACTGTGCCCACTATTTCTATCTGATTGTAAAAATTCTGGTTTCATTTTGTAGCTGCCAGTCTATTCTTTACGACAAGTACAAATTTGTAATATTATTTACAAAAACACTTTTCTTTATGAAGGTTGAAATAGGCAAAAAAACACGAAAACTTTAAATGGCTTTTTCTCCCCTTAAACGTGCGAATTCGGCGTTTTTACGATTTAATTTAAAGGCTTGGTAGATCTCTAGCTTTGACCGTTCACTGTGCCCACAATTTCTATCCGATTGTCAAAATTTTGGTCTCATTTTGTAGCTGAAAGTCTATTCTTTACGACAAGTACAAATTTGTAATATTATTAACAAAAACACTATTCTTTATGGAGGTTGAAATAGGGAAAAAAACACCAAAACTGTAAATGAATTTTCTCCCTTGAACCTGCGAATTCGTCGTTTTTACGATTTAATTTAAAGGCTTGGTAGATCTCTAGTTTTGACCGTTCACTGTGCCTACAATTTCTATCCAATTGTCAAAATTTTCAACTCATTCTGAAGCTGCCAGTCTATTCTTTACGACAAGTACAAATTTGTGATATTATTAACAAATACACTATTTTTTATGAAGGTTGAAATAGGGAAAAAAAACACCAAAACTTTAAATGGCTTTTTCTCCCCTCAAACGTGTGAATTTGGCATTTTTACGATTTAATTTAAAGGCTTGGTAGATCTCTAGCTTTGACCGTTCACTCTGCCCACTATTTCTATCCGATTGTCAAAAATGTGGTCTTATTTTGTAGCTGCCAGTCCATTCTTTACGACAAGTACAAATTTGTAATATTATTTACAAATACACTTTTTGTTATGAAGGTTGAAATAGGGGGAAAAACACCAAAACTTTAAATGGCTTTTTCTCCCCTTAAACGTGCGAATTCGGCGATTTTACGATTTAATTTAAAGGCTTGGTAGATCTCTAGCTTTGACCGTTCACTGTGCCCACAACTTCTATCCGATTGTCAAAATTCTGGTCTCATTTTGTAGCTGCCAGTCTATTCTTTACGACAAGTACAAATTTGAAATACTAATTACAAATACACTTTCTTTTATGAAGGTTGAAATAGGCAAAAAAACACCAAAACTTTAAATGGCTTTTTCTCTCCTTAAACGTGCGAATTCGGCGTTTTTACGATTTAATTTAAAGGCTTGGTAGATCTCTAGCTTTGACCGTTCACTGTGCACACAATTTCTCTCCGATTGTCAAAATTTTGGTCTCATTTTGAAGTTGCCAGTCTATTCGTTACGACAAGTACAAATTTGTGATATTATTTACAAATACACTATTTTTATGATGGTTGGAATAGGCAAAAAAACACCAAAACTTTAAATGGCTTTTTCTCCCCTTAAACGTGCGAATTCGGCGTTTTTACGATTTAATTTAAAGGCTTGGTAGATCTCTAGCTTTGACCGTTCACTGTGCCCACAACTTCTATCCGATTGTCAAAATTCTGGTCTCATTTTGTAGCTGCCAGTCTATTCTTTACGACAGGTACAAACTTGTAATATTATTTACGAAAACACTATTTTTTATGAAGGTTGAAATAGGGAGAAAAACACCAAAACTTTAAATGGCTTTTTCTCCCCTTAAACGTGCGAATTCGGCGGTTTTACGATTTAATTTAAAGGATTGGTAGATCGCTAGCTTTGACCATTCACTGTGCCCACGATTTCTATCCGATTGTCAAAATTTTGGTCGCATTTTGTAGCTGCCAGTCTATTCTTTACGACAAGTACAAACTTGTAATCTCATTGACAAATACACTATTTTTATGGAGGTTAAACAGGGAAAAAAGACCAAAACTTTAAATGGCTTTTTCTCCCCTTAAACGTGCGAAGTCGGCGTCTTTACGATTTAATTTAAAGGCTTGGTAGATCTCTAGCTTTGACCGTTCACTGTGCCCACAATTTCTATCCGATTGTCAAAATTTTGGTCTCATTTTGTAGCTGCCAGTCTATTCTTTACGATTGAAAACAAATTTGTAATATCATTTACAAATACACTTTTTTTTATGAAGGTTGAAATAGGCAAAAAACACCAAAACTTTAAATGGCTTTTTCTCCCCTTAAACGTGCGAATTCGGCGTTTTTACGGTTTAATTTAAAGGCTTGGTATATCTCTAGCTTTGACCGTTCACTGTGTCCACAATTTCTATCCGATTGTCAAAATTTCGGTCTCATTTTGTAGCTGCTAGTCTATACTTTTCGACAAAAACAAATTTGTAATATTATTTACAAATACACTATTATTTATGAAGGTTGAAATAGGGAAAAAACACCAAAACTTTAAACGGCTTTTTCTCCCCTTAAACGTGCGAATTCGGCGTTTTTAAGATTTAATTTAAAGGCTTGGTAAATCTCTAGGTTTGACCGTTCACTGTGCCCTCAATTTCTATCCGATTGTCGAAATTTTGGTCTAATTTTGTAGCTGCCAGTCTGTTCTTTACGACAAGAACAAATTTGTAATATTTTTACCAAAAAGACTATTTTGTATGAAGGTTTAAATACGGAAAAAAGCACCCGAAACTTTACATGGCTTTTTCTCCCTTTAAACGTACGAATTCGGCGTTTTTACGATTTAATTTAAAGGCTTGGTAGATCTCTAGTTTTGACCGTTCACTGTGCCCACAATTTCTATCCGATTGTCGAAATTTTGGTCTCATTTTGTAGCTGCCGGTCTGTTCTTTAAGACAAGACTAAATTTGTAATATTATTAACAAATATACAATTTTTTATGAAGGTATAAATAGGGAAAAAACAGCAAAACTTCAAATGGCTTTTTCTTCCCTTAAACGTGCGAATTCGGCGTTTTTACGATTTAATTTAAAGGCTTGGTAGATCTCTAGCTTTGACCGTTCACTATGCCCACAATTTCTATCTGATTGTCAAAATTTTGGTCTCATTTTGTAGCTGCCAGTCTATTCTTTACGACAAGTACAAATTTGTAATACTGTTTATGAATACACTATTTTTTATGCAGGTTGAAATAGGGAAAAAACACCAAAACTTTAAATGGTTTTTTCTCCCCTTAAACGTGCGAATTCGGCGTTTTTACGATTTAATTTAAAGGCTTGGTAGATCTCTAGCTTTGACCGTTCACTGTGCCCACAATTTCGTTCCTATCGTCAAAATTTTGGTCTCATTTTGTAGCTGCTAGTCTATTCTTTACGACAAGTACAAATTTGTAATATTATTTACAAAAACACTATTTTTTATGAAGGTTGAAATAGGGAAGAAAACACCAAAACTTTAAATGGCTTTATCTCCCCTTACACGTGCGAATTCGGCGTTTTCACGATTTAATTTAAAGGCTTGGTAGATCTCTAGCTTTGACCGTTCACTGTGCCCACAATTTCTATCCGATTGTCGAAATTTGGGTCTCATTTTATAGTTGCCAGTCTGTTCTGTAAGACAAGATTAAATTGTAATATTATTAACAAATATACTATTTTTTATGAAGGTATGAATAGGGAAAAAACACTAAAACTTTACATGGCTTTTTCTCCCCTTAAACGTGCGAGTTCGGCGTTTTTACGATTTAATTTAAAGGCTTGGTAAATCTCTAGCTTTGACCGTTCACTGTGCTCACAATTTCTATCCGATTGTCTAAATGTTGGTCTCTTTTTGTAGCTGCCAGTCTATTCTTTACGACAAGTGCAAATTTGTAATATTATTTACAAAAACATTATTTTTATGAAGGTTGAAATAGGCAAAAAAAACACCAAAGCTTTAAATGGCTTTTTCCCCCCTTAAACGTGCGAATTCGGCGTTTTTACGATTTAATTTAAAGGCTTGGTAGATCTCTAGCTTTGACCGTTCACTGTGCCCACAATTTCAATCCGATTGTCAAAATTTTGGTCTCATTTTGTAGCTGTCAATCTATTCTTAACGACAAGTACAAATTTGTAATATTATTTACAAAAACACTATTTTCTATGAAGGTTGAAAAAGGGAAAAAACACCAAAATTTTAAATGGCTTTTTCTCCCCTTAAACGTGCGAATTCGGCGTTTTCACGATTTAATTTAAGGGCTTGGTAGATCTCTAGCTTTGACCGTTCACTGTGCCCACAATTTCTATCCGATTGTCAAACTTTGGTCTCATTTTGTAGCTGCCAGTCTATTCTTTACGACAAGTACAAATTTGTAATATTATTTACAAATACACTATTTTTTATGAAGGTTGAAATAGGGAAAAAAAACACCAAAACTTTAAATGGCTTTTTCTCCCCTTATACGGGCGAATTCGGCGTTTTTACGATTTCATTTAAAGGCTTGGTAGATCTCTAGCTTTGACCGTTCACTGTGCCTACAATTCCTATCCGATTGTCAAAATTTTGGTCTCATTTTGTAGCTGCCAGTCTATGCTTTACTACAAGTACAAATTTGTAATATTATTTGAAAATACACTTTTTCTTATGAAGGTTGAAATAGGGAAAAAAACACCAAAACTTTAAATGGCTTTTTCTCCCCTTAAACGTGCGAATTTGGCGTTTTTACGATTTAATTTAAAGGCTTCGTAGATCTCTAGCTTTAACCGTTCACTGTGCCCAGAATTTCCATCCGATTGTCAAAACTTTCTTCTCATTTTGTAGCTGCCAGTCTATTCTTTACGACAAGTACAAATTTGTAATATTATTTAGAAATACACTATTTTTTATGAAGGTTGAGATAGGGAAAAAATCACCAAACCTTTAAATGGCTTTTTCTCCCCTTAAACGGATGGGTTCGGCGTTTTTAAGATTTAATTTAAAGGCTTGGAAGATGACTAGCTTTGACCGTTCACTGTGCCCACAATTACTATCCTATTGTCAAGATGATGGTCTCATTTTGTAGCTGCCAGTCTATGCTTTACAACAAGTACAAATTTGTAATATTATTTACAAATACACTATTTTTTATGAAGGTTGAAATAGGGAAAAAAACACCAAATTTTATATGGCTTTTTCTCCCCTTAAACATGTGAATTCGGCGTTTTTACGATTTAATTTAAAGGCTTGGTAGATCTCTAGCTTTGACGTTCACTGTGCCTACAATTTCTATCCGATTGTCAAAGTTTTGATCTCATTTTGTAGCTGCCAGTCTATTCTTAACGAGAACAAATTTGTAATATTATTTATGAATTTTTTTTTTTTAGGAAGGTTGAAATAGGGAAAAAAACACTAAAACTTTAAATGGCTTTTTCTCCCCTTAAACGTGCGAATCCGGGGTTTTTATATTTAATTTAAAGGCTGGGTAGATCTCTAGCTTTGACCGTTCACTGTGCCCACAATTTCTATCCGATTGTCAAAATGTTGGTCTCATTTTGTAGCTGCCAGTCTATTCTTAACGACAAGTGCAAATTTGAAATATTATTTATGAATACACATTTTTAGGAAGGTTGAAATAGGGAAAAAACCCCAAAACTTTAAATGGCTTTTTCTCCCCTTAAACGTGCGAATTCGGCGTTTTTCGATTTAATTTAAAGGCTTGGTAGATCTCTAGCTTTGATCGTTCACTGTTTCCACAATTTCTATCCGATTGTCAAAATTTCGGTCTCATTTTGTAGCTGCCAGTCTATTCTTTACGACAAGTACAAATTTGTAATATTATTTACAAATACGCTACTTTTTATGAAGGTTGAAATAGAGAAAAAGACACTAAATCTTTATATGGGTTTTTCTCCCCTTAAACGTGCGCATTCGGTGTTTTTACGATTTAATTTAAAGGCTTGGTAGATCTCTAGCTTTGACCGTTCACTGTGCCTACACTTCTTATCTGATTGTCAAAATTTTGGTCTCATTTTGTAGCTGCCAGTCTATTCTTTGCGACAAGTACAAATTTGTAATATTATTTACAAAGACACAATTTATATGAGGGTTGAAATAGGGAAAAAAGCACCAAAACTTTAAATGGCTTTCTCTCCCCTTAAACGTGCAAATTCGGCGTTTTTACGATTTAATTTAAAGGCTTGATAGATCTCTAGATTTGACCGTTCGCTTTGCCCACAATTTTTATCCAATGGTCAAAATGTTGGTCTCATTTTGTAGCTGCCAGTCTATTCTTTACGACAAATACAAATTTGTGATATTATTTACAAATACACTATTTTTTATGAAGGTTGAAATAGGGGAAAAAACACCAAAACTTTAAAAAGCTTTTTCTCCCCTTCAACGTGCGAATTGGGCGTTTTTACGATTTAATTTAAAGGCTTGGTAGATCTCTAGATTTGACCGTTCGCTTTGCCCACAATTTTTATCCAATGGTCAAACTTTTGGTCTCATTTTCTCGCTGCCAGTCTATTCTTTACGACAAGTACAAATTTGTAATATTATTTACAAAAACACTGTTTTTTATGAATGTTGAAATAGGGAGAAAAACACCAAAACTTTAAATGGCTTTTTCCCCCCTTAAACGTGCGAATTCGGTGTTTTTACGATCTAATTTAAAGGCTTGGTAGATCTCTAGCTTTGACCGTTCACTGTGCCCACAATTTCTATCTGATTGTCAAAATTTTGGTCTCATTTTGTAGCTGCCAGTCTATTACGATTTAATTTAAAGGCTTGGTAGATCTCTAGCTTTGACCGTTCACTATGCCCACAATTTCTATCCGATTGTCAAAATGTTGGTCTCATTTTGTAGCTGAAAGTCTATTCTTTACGATAAGTACAAATTTGTAATATTATTTACAAATACACAATTTTTTATGAAGGTTGAAATAGGCGAAAAAACACCAAAACTTTAAATGGCTTTTTCTCCCCGTAAACGTGTGAATCCGGCGTTTTTACGATTTAATTTAAAGGCTTGGTAGATCTCAAGCTTTGACCGTTTACTGTGCCTACAATTTCTATCCGATTGTCAAAGTTTTGGTCTCATTTTGTAGCTGCCAGTCTATACTTAACTAATACTATAACTAATACTACTTTGTAATATTATTTATGAAGACACTTTTTTAGGAAGGTTGAAATAGGGAAAAAAAACCAAAACTTTAAATGGCTTTTTCTCACCTTAAACGTGCGAATTCGGCCTTTCTACGATTTAATTTAAAGGCTTGGTAGATCTCTAGCTTTGACCGTTCACTGTGCCCACAATTTCTATCCGATTGTCAAAATTTTGGTCTCAGTTTGTAGCTGCCAGTCTTTTCTTTACGACAAGTACAAATTTGTAATATTATTTACAAATACACTTTTTTTTATGAAGGTTGAAATAGGAAAAAACACCAAACCTTTAAATGGCTTTTTCTCCCCTTAAACGTGCGAACTTGGCGTTTTTACGTTTTAATTTAAAGCCTTGGTAGATCTCTAGCTTTGACCTTTCACTGTTCCCACAATTTCTATCCGATTGTCAAAATTTTGGTCTCATTTTGTAGCTGCGAGTCTATTCTTTACGACAAATACAAATTTGTCATATTATTTACAAATGCCCTATTTTTATGAAGGTTGAAAAAGGGAAAAAAACACCAAAACTTTAGATGGCTTTTTCTCCCCTTAAAGGTGCCAATTCGGCGTTTTTCCGATTTAATTTAAAGGCTTGGTAGATCTCTAGCTTTGACCGTTCAATGTGCCTACAATTTCTATCCGATTGTCAAAGTTTTGGTCTCATTTTGTAGCTGCCAGTCTATACTTAACGACAAGTATAAATTTCAATATTATTTATGAAGACACTATTTTTTATGAAGGTTGAAATAGGGGAAAAACACCAAAACTTTAAATGGCTTTTTCTCCCCTTAAACGTGCGAATTCGGTGTTTTTACGATTTAATTTAAAGGCTTGGTAGATCTCTAGCTTTGACCGTTCACTGTGCCCACAATTTCTATCCGATTGTCAAAATTATGGTCTCATTTTGTAGCTGCCAGTCTATTCCTTACGACAAATACAAATTTGTAATATTATTTACAAATACACTATTTTTTATGAAGGTTGAAATAGGAAAAAAACATCAAAACTTTAAATGGCTTTTTCTCCCCTTAAACGTGCGAATTGGGGGTTTTTCGATGTAATTTAAAGGCTTGGTAGATCTCTAGCTTTGACCGTTCACTGTGCCCACAATTTCTATCCGATTGTCAAAATTTTGGTCTCATTTTGTAGCTGCTAGCCTATTACGATTTAATTTAAAGCTTGGTAGATCTCTAGATTTGACCGTTCACTGTGCCCACGATTTCTTTCGGATTGTCAAAATGTTGGTCTCATTTTATAGCTGCCAGTCTATTCTTTACGACAAGTACAAATTTGTGATATTATTTACAAATACACTATTTTTTATGAAGGTTGAAATAGGGGAAAAAACACCAAAACTTTAAATGGCTTTTTCTCCCCTTAAACGTGCGAATTCGGCATTTTTACGATTTAATTGAAAGGCTTGGTAGATCTCTAGATTTGACCGTTCATTGTGCCCACAATTTCTATCCGATTGTCAAAATTTTGGTCTCATTTCTTAGCTGCCAGTCTATTCTTTACGACAAGTACAAAGTTGTAATATTATTTACAAATACACTATTTTTTATAAATGTTGAAATAGGGAGAAAAACACCAAAACTTTAGATGGCTTTTTCTCCCCTTAAACGTGCGAATTCGGTGTTTTTACGATTTAATTTAAAGGCTTGGTAGATCTCTAGTTTTGACCGTTCACTGTGCCCACAATTTCTATCCGATTGTCAAAATTTTGGTCTCATTTTGTAGCTGCCAGTCTATTCTTTACGACATATACAAATTTGTAATATCTTTTACAAATACACTATTTTTTATGAATGTTGAAATAGGGAGAAAAACACCAAAACTTTAAATGGCTTTTTCTCCGCTTAATCGTTTGAATTCGGGGTTTTTCGATTTAATTTAAAGGCTTGGTAGATCTCTATTTTTGACCGTTCACTATGCCCACAATTTCTATCCGATTGTCAAAATTTTGGTCTCATTTTGTAGCTGCTAGTCTATTACGATTTAATTTAAAGCTTGGTAGATCTCTAGCTTTGACCGTTCACTGTGCCCACAATTTCTATCCGATTGTCGAAATGTTGGTCTCATTTTGTAGGTGCCAGTCTATTCTTTACGACAAGTACAAATTTGTAATATTATTTACAAATACACTATTTTTTATGAAGGTTGAAATAGGCAAAAAAACACCAAAACTTTAAATGTCTTTTTATCCCCTTAAACGTGTGAATTCGGCGTTTTTACGATTTAACTTAAAGGCTTGGTAGATCTCTAGCTTTGACCGATCACTGTGCCCACAATTTCTTTCCGATTGTCAAAGTTTTGGTCTCATTTTGTAGCTGCCAGTCTATACTTAACGACAAGTATAAATTTTAATATTATTTATGAAGACCCTTTTTTTTTAGGAAAGTTGAAATAGGGGAAAAACACCAAAACTTTAAATGGCTTTTTCTCCCCTTAAACGTGTGAATTCGGCGTTTTTACCGTTTAATTTCAAGGCTTGGTAGATCTCTAGCTTTGACCGTTCACTGTTCCCACAATTTCTATCCGATTGTCAAAATTTTGGTCTCATTTTGTAGCTGCGAGTCTATTCTTTACGACAAATACAAATTTGTAATATTATTTACAAATACCCTATTTTTCATGAAGGTTGAAATAGGGAAAAAAACACCAAAACTTTAGATGGCTTTTTCTCCCCTTAAAGGTGCCAATTCGGCGTTTTTCCGATTTAATTTAAAGGCTTGGTAGATCTCTAGCTTTGACCGTTCAATGTGCCTACAATTTCTATCCGATTGTCAAAGTTTTGGTCTCATTTTGTAGCTGCCAGTCTATACTTAACGACAAGTATAAATTTCAATATTATTTATGAAGACACTATTTTTTATGAAGGTTGAAATAGGGGAAAAACACCAAAACTTTAACTGGCTTTTTCTCCCCTTAAACGTGCGGATTCGGCGTTTTTACGATTTAATTTAAAGGCTTGGTAGATCTCTAGCTTTGACCGTTCACTGTGCCCACCATTTCTATCCGATTGTCCAAGTTTTGGTCTCGATTTTTAGCTGGCAGTCTATTCTTTACGACAAGACAAAATTTGTAAAATTATTTATGAATACGAGTACACTATTTTGTATGCAGGTTGAAATAGTGAAAAAAACACCAAAACTTTAAATTTTTCCGATTTAATTGAAAGGCGTTTTTCCGATTTAATTTAAAGGCTTGGTAGATCTCTAGCTTTGACCGTTCAATGTGCCCACAATTTTTATCCGATTGTCAAAATGTTGGTCTCATTTTGTAGCTGCCAGTCTATTCTTTATGAAAAGTACAAATTCGTAATATTATTTACAAATACGCTATTTTTTATCAAGGTTGAAATAGGGAAAAAACACCAAAATTTTAAATGGTTTTCCTCTCCTTAAACGTGCGAATTCGGCGTTTTTAGGATTTAATTTAAAGGCTTGGTAGATCTCTAGCTTTGACCGTTCACTGTGCCCACAATTTCTATCCGATTGTCAAAATATTGGTTTCATTTTCTAGCTGCCAGTCTATTCTTTACGACAAGTATAAATTTGTAATATTACTCGCAAAAAAACTATTTCTTATGAAGGTAGTAATAGGGAAAAAAACACCAAAACTTTAAATGGCTTTTTCTCCCCTTAAACGTGCGAATTCCGAGTTTTTACGATTTAATTTAAAGGCTTGGTAGATCTCTAGCTTTGACCGTTCACTGTGCCTACAATTTCTTTCCGATTGTCAAAATTTTGGTCTCATTTTGTAGCTGCCAGTCTATTCTTAACGACAAGAACAAATTTGTAATATTATTTACAAACACACTACTTTTACGAAGGTTGAAATAGGCAAAAAAATACCAAAACTTTAAATGGCTTTTTCTCCCCTTAAATGTGCGATTTTGGCGTTTTCACGATTTAATTTAAAGGCTTGGTAGATCTCTAGCTTTGACCGTTCACTGTGCCCAATATTTCTATCCAATTGTCAAAATGTTGGTTGCATTTTGTAGCTGCCAGTCTATTCTTTACGACAAGTTTAAATTTGTAATATTATTTACAAAAAAACTATTTTTTATGAAGGTTGAAATCGGGAAAAAAACACCAAAACTTTAAATGGCTTTTTCTCCCCTTAAACGTGCGAATTCGGCGTTTTTACGATTTAATTTAAAGGCTTGGTAGATCTCTAGATTTGACCGTTCATTGTGTCCACAATTTCTATCCGATTGTCAAAATTCTGGTCTCATTTTGTAGCTGCCAGTCTATCCTTAACGACAAATACAAATTTGTAATATTATTTACAAATACACTATTTTTTATGAAGGTTGAAATAGGAAAAAAACACCAAAACTTTAAATGGCATTTTCTCCCCTTAAACGTGTGAATTCGGCGTTTTTACGATTTAATTTAAAGGCTTGGTAGATCTCTAGCTTTGACCGTTCACTGTGCCCACAATTTCTATCCGATTGTCAAAGTTTTGGTCTCATTTTGTAGCTGCCAGCCTATACTTAACGACAAGTACAAATTTTAATATTATTTATGAATACGCTTTTTTTTAGGAAGGTTGAAATAGGGAAAAAAACATCAAAACTTTAAATGGCTTTTTCTCCCCTTAAACGTGTGAATTCGGCGTTTTCACGATTTAATTGAAAGGCTTGGTAGATCTCTAACTTTGGCCGTTCACTGTGCCCACAATTTCTATCCGATTGTCAAAATTTTGGTCTCATTTTGTAGCTGCCAGTCTATTCTTCACGACAAGTACAAATTTGTAATATTATTTACAAATACACTATTTTTTATGAAGGTTGAAATAGGCAAAAAAACACCAAAACTTTAAATGGCTTTTTCTCCCCTCAAACGTGCGGATTCGGCGTTTTTACGATTTAATTTAAAGGCTTGGTAGATATATAGCTTTGAACGTTCACTGTTCCCACAATTGCTATCCGATTGTCAAAATTTTGGTCTCATTTTGTAGCTGCGAGTCTATTCTTTACGACAAGTACAAATTTGTAATATTATTTACAAATACCCTATTTTTCATGAAGGTTGAAATAGGGAAAAAAACACCAAAACTTTAGATGGCTTTTTCTCCCCTTAAAGGTGCGAATTCGGCGTTTTTTCCGATTTAATTTAAAGGCTTGGTAGATTTCTAGCTTTGACCGTTCACTGTGCCTACAGTTTCTATCCGATTGTCAAAGTTTTGGTCTCATTTTTTAGCTGGCAGTCTATTCTTTACGACAAGTACAAATTTGTAATATTATTTACAAATACGAGTGCACTATTTTTTATGAAGTTTGAAATAGTGAAAAAAAACACCAAAACTTTAAATGGCTTTTTCTCCCCTTAAACGTGCGAATTCGGCGTTTTTACGATTTAATTTAAAGGCTTGGTAGAGCTCGAGCTTTGACCGTTCACTGTGCCAACAATTTCTATCCGATTGTCAAAATTTTGGTCTCATTTTGTAGCTGCCAGTCTATTCTTCATGACAAGTACAAATTTGTAATATTATTTACAAATACACTAGTTTTTATCAAGGTTGAAATAGGGAAAAAAACACCAAAACTTTAAATGGCTTTTTCTCCCCTTCAACGTCTGAATTCGGCGTTTTTACGATTTAATTTAAAGGCTTGGTATATCTCGAGCTTTGAACGTTCACAGTGCCCACAATTTCTATCCGAATGTCAAAATGTTGGTCTCATTTTGCAGCTGCCAGTCTATTCTTTACGACAAGTACAAATTTGTAATATTATTTACAAATACACTTTTTCCTATGAAGGTTGAAATAGGGAAAAAAATACCAAAACTTTAAATCGCCTTTTCTCCCATTAAACGTGCGAATTCGGCATTTTTACGATTTAATTTAAAGGCTTGGTAGATCTCTAGCTTTGACCGTTCACTGTGCCCACAATTTCTATCGGATTGTCAAAATGTTGGTCTCATTTTGTAGCTGGCAGTTTATACTTTACGACAAATACAAATTTGTAATATTATTAACAAAACCACTATTTTTTATGAAGGTTGAAATAGGGAAAAAAACATCAAAATTTTAAATGGCTTTTTCTCCCCTTAAACGTGCGAATTAGGGGTTTTTCGATTCAATTTAAAGGCTTGGTAGATCTCTATTTTTGACCGTTCACTGTGCCCACAATTTCTATCCGATTGTCAAAATTTTGGTCTCATTTTGTAGCTGCTAGTCTATTACGATTTAATTTAAAGCTTCGTAGATCTCTAGCTTTGACCGTTCACTGTGCCCACAATTTCTATCCGATTGTCAAAATGTTGGGCTCGTTTTATAGCTGCCAGTCTATACTTTACGACAAATACAAAGTTGTCATATTATTTACAAATACAGTATTTTTTATGAAGGTTGAAATAGGGGAAAAAACACCAAAACTTTAAATGGCTTTTTATCCCCTTAAAAGTGTAAATTCGGCGTTTTTACGATTTAACTTAAAGGCTTGGTAGATATCTAGCTTTGACCGTTCACTGTGCCCACAATTTCTATCCAATCGTCGAAGTTTTGGTCTCATTTTGTAGCTGCCAGTCTATACTTAACGACAAATACAAATTTTAATATTATTTATGAATACACTTTTTTTTAGGAAAGTTGAAATAGGGAAAAAACACCAAAACTTTAAATGGCTTTTTCTCCCCTTAAACGTGTGAATTCGGCGTTTTTACGATTTAATTTAAAGGCTTGGTAGATCTCTAGCTTCGACCGTTCACTGTGCCCGCAATTTCGATCCGATTGTCAAAATTTTGGTCTCATTTTCTAGCTGCCAGTCTATTCTTTACGACAAGTACAAATATGTTATATTATTTACAAATACACTATTTTTTGTGAAGGTTGAAATAGGGGAAAAACACCAAAACTTTAAATGGCTTTTTCTCCCCTTAAACGTGCGGATTCGGCGTTTTTACGATTTAATTTAAAGGCTTGGTAGATCTTTAGCTTTGACCGTTCACTGTGCCCACCATTTTTATCCGATTGTCAAAGTTTTGGTCTCATTTTTTAGCTGGCAGTCTATTCTTCATGACAAGTACAAATTTGTAATATTATTAACAAATACACTATTTTTTATCAAGGTTGAAATAGGGAAAAAAACACCAAAACTTTAAATGGCTTTTTCTCCCCTTAAACGTCTGAATTCGGCGTTTTTACGATTTGATTTAAAGGCTTAGTAGATCTCGAATTTTGATGGTTCACTGTGCCCACAATTTCTATCCGATTGTCAAAATGTTGGTCTGATTTTGTAGCTGCCAGTTTATTCTTTACGACAAATACAAATTTGTAATATTATTTACAAATACACTATTTTTTATGAAGGTTGAAATAGGGGAAAAAATATCAAAACTTTAAATGGCTTTTTCTCCCATTAAACGTGCGAATCCGGCATTTCTAAGATTAAATTTAATAATAATTTAAAGGCTTGGTAGATCTCTAGCTTTGACCGTTCACTGTGCCCACAATTTCTATCCGATTGTCAAAATGTTGGTCTCATTTTGTAGCTGCCAGTCTTTTCTTTACGATAAATACAAATTTGTAATATTATTTACAAATTTACTATTTTTTATGAAGGTTGAATTGGGAAAAAGACACCAAAACTTTAAATGGATTTTTCTCCCATTAAACGTGCGAATTCGGGGTTTTTCGATTTAATTTAAAGGCTTGGTAGATCTCTATTTTTGACCGTTCACTGTGCCCACAATTTCTATCCGATTATCAAAATTTTGGTCTCATTTTGTAGCTGCTAGTCTATTACGATTTAACTTAAAGCTTAGTACATCACTAGCTTTGACCGTTCACTGTGCCCACAATTTCTATCCGATTGTCAAAATGTTGGTCTCATTTCATAGCTGCCAGTCTATTCTTTACGACAAGTACAAATTTGTAATATTATTTTCAAATACACTATTTTTTATGAAGGTTGAAATAGGCAAAAAAACACCAAAACCTTACATGGCTTTTTCTCCCCTTAAACGGGTGAATTCGGCGTTTTTCCGATTTAATTTAAAGGCTTGGTAGATCTCTAGCTTTGACCGTTCACTGTGCCCACAATTTTTATCCGATTGTCAAAGTTTTGGTCTCATTTTGTAGGCGCCAGTCTATACTTAACGACAAGTAGAAATTTTAATATTATATATGAATACACTTTTTTTTTAGGAAGGTTGAAATAGGGAAAAACACCAAAACTTTAAATGGCTTTTTCTCCCCTTAAACGTATGAATTCGTCGTTTTTGCGATTTAATTTAAAGGCTTGGTAGATCTCTTGCTTTGAGCGTTCACTGTGCCCACAATTTCTATCCGATTGTCAAAATTTTGGATTCATTTTGTAGCTGCCAGTCTTTTCTTTACGACAAGCACAAATTTGTAATATTATTTACAAATACACTATTTTTTATGAAGGATGAAATAGGAGAAAAACACCAAAACTTTCAATGGCTTTTTCTCCCCTTAAACGTGCGGATTCGGCGTTTTTACGACTTAATTTAAAGATTGGTAGATCTCTAGCTTTGACCGTTCACTGTGCCCACAATTTCTATCCGATTGTCAAAATTTTGGTCTCATTTTGTAGCTGCGAGTCTAATTTTTACGACAAGTACAAATTTGTAATATGATTTACAAATACCCTATTTTTCATGAAGGTTGAAATAGGGAAAAAAACACCAAAATTTTAGATGGCTTTTTCTCCCCTTAAACGTGCGAATTCGGCGTTTTTCCGATTTAATTTAAAGGCTTGGTAGATCATAGCTTTGACCGTTCACTGTGCCCACAATTTCTATCCGATTGTCAATGATTTGGTCTCATTTTTTAGCTGGTAGTCTATTCTTTATGACAAGTTCAAATTTGTAATATTATTTACAAATACGAGTACACTATTTTTTATGAAGGTTGAAATAGTGAAAAAAAACACCAAAACTTTAAATGGCTTTTTCTCCCCTTAAACGTGCGAATTCGGCGTTTTTCGATTTAATTTAAAGGCTTGGTAGATCTCTATTTTTGACCGTTCACTGTGCCCACAATTTCTATCCGATTGTCAAAATTTTGGTCTCATTTTGTAGCTGCCAGTCTATTACGATTTAATTTAAAGCTTGGTAGATCTCTAGCTTTGACCGTTCACTGTGCCCACAATTTTTATCCGATTGTCAAAATGTTGGTCTCATTTTGTAGCTGCCAGTCTATTCTTTACGACAAATACAAATTTGTAATATTATTTACAAAAACACTTTTCCTTATGAAGGTTGAAATAGGGGAAAAAATACCTAAACTTTAAATGGCTTTTTCTCCCATTAAACGTGCGAATTCGGCATTTTTACGATTTAATTTAAAGGCTTGGTAGATCTCTAGGTTTGACCGTTCACTGTGCCCACAATTTCTATTCGATTGTCAAAATGTTGGTCTCATTTTGTAGCTGCCAGTGTATTCTTTACGACAAGTACAAATTTGTAATATTATTTACAAATACACTATTTTTTATGAAGGTTGAAATAGGGAAAAAAACACCAAATTTTTAAATGGCTTTTTCTCCCCTTAAACGTGTTAATTCGGGGTTTTTCGATTTAATTTAAAGGCTTGGTAGATCTCTATTTTTGACCGTTCACTGTGCCCACAATTTCTATCCGATTGTCAAAATTTTGGTCTCATTTTGTAGCTGCTAGTCTATTACGATTTAATTTAAAGCTTGGTAGATCTCTAGCTTTGACCGATCACTGTGCCCACAATTTCTATCCGATTGTCAAAATGTTGGTCTCATTTTATAGCTGCCAGTCTATTCTTAACGACAAGTACAAATTTGTAATATTATTTACAAATACACTATTTTTTATGAAGGTTGAAATAGGCAAAAAACACCAAAACTTTAAATGGCTTTTTCTCCCCTTAAACGTGTGAATTCGGCGTTTTCACGATTTAATTTAAAGGCTTGGTAGATCTCTAGCTTTGACCGTTCACTGTGTCCACAATTTTTATCCGATTGTCAAAATGTTGGTCTCATTTTGTAGCTGCCAGTCTATACTTAACGGCAAGTACAAATTTTAATATTATTTATGAATACACTTTTTTTCGGAAGGTTTAAATAGGGAAAAAACACCAAAACTTTAAATCGCTTTTTCTCCCCTTAAACGTGTGAATTCGTCGTTTTTACGATTTAATTTAAAAGCTTGGTAGATCTCTAGCTTTGAGCGTTCACTGTGCCCACAAAATCTATCCGATTGTCAAAATTCTGTTCTCATTTTGTAGCTGCCAGTCTTTTCTTTACGACAACTACAAATTTGTAATATCATTTAATAATACACTATTTTTTATGAAGGTTGAAATAGGGAAAAAAACACTCAAACTTTAAATGGCTTTTACTCCCCTTAAACGTGCGAATTCGGCGTTTTTACGGTTTAATCTAAAGGCTTGGTAGATCTCTAGCTTTGACCGTTCTTTGTGCCCACAATTTCTATCCGATTGTCAAAATGTTGGTCTCATTTTGTAGCTGCCAGTCTATTCTTTACGACAAGTAAAAATTTGTGATGTTATTAACAAGTATACTATCTTTTAGGAAGGTTGAAATAGGCAAAAAACACCAAAACTTTAAATGGCTTTTTCTCCCCTTAAACGTGCGAATTCGGCGTTTTTACGATTTAATTTAAAGGCTTGGTAGATCTTGAGTTTGACCGTTCACTGTGCCCACAATTTCTCTCGGATTGTCAAAATTTTGGTCTCATTTTGTAGCTGCCAGTCTATTCTTTACGACAAGTACAAATTCGTGATTTTATTTACAAATACACTATTTCTTATGAAGGTTGAAATAGGGAAAAAAACACCAAAACTTTAAATGGCTTTTTCTCCCCTTAAACGTGTGAATTCGGCGTTTTTACGATTTAATTTTAAGGCTTGGTAGATCTTGAGTTTTGACCGTCCACTGTGCCCACAATTTCTATCCGATTGTCAAAATTTTGGTCTCATTTTGTAGCTGCCGGTCTATTCTTTACGACGAGTGCAAATTTGTAATATTATTTACAAAAACACTTTTTTTTATGAAGGTTGAAATAGGCAAAAAAACACCAAAACTTTAAATGGCTTTTTCTCCCCTTAAACGTGCGAATTCGGCATTTTTACGATTTAATTTAAAGGCTTGGTAGATCTTAGCATTGACCGTTGTTTGTGCCCACAGTTTCTATCCGATGGATAAAGTTTTTGTCTCATTTTATAGCTGCCAGTCTATTTTTTACGACAAGTACGAATTTGTAATATTATTTGCAAATACACTTTGTTTTATGAAGGTTTCAATAGGGAAAAAAACACCAAAACTTTAAATGGCTTTTTCTCCCCTTAAACGTGTGAGTTCGGCGTTTTAACGATTTAATTTAAAGGCTTGGTAGATCTCTAGATTTGACCGTTCACTGTGCCCACAATTTCTATCCGATTGTCAAAATTTTGGTCTCATTTTGTTGCTGCTAGTCTATTCTTGAGGATAAGTATAATTTCGTAATATTATTTACAAAAACACTATTTTTTATGAAGGTTGAAATAGGCGAAAAAATACCAAAATTTTAAATGGCTTTTTCTCCCCTTAAACGTGCGAATTCGGCGATTTTACGATTTAATTTAAAGGCTTGGTAGGTCTCTTGCTTTGACTGTTCACTGTGCCCACAATTTCTATCCGATTGTCAAAATGTTGGTCTCATTTTGTAGCTGCCAGTCTATTCTTTACGACAAGTACAAATTTGTAATATTATTTACAAATACACTGTTTTTTATGAAGGTGGAAATAGGGGAAAAAACACCAAGACTTTAAATGGCTTTTTCTCCCCTTAAACGTGTGAATTTGGCGTTTTAAGGGGTTTTGTAAAATAATTTTACAAAACCCTACTAGTTTCGCGACCAGTCTGTCCGTCTGTCCGTCTGTCCGTCCGTCCGTCCGTCCGTCCGTCCGTGTGTCACAGCAGTTTTTCTCGGAAACTACTTAAGCTAGAATCATCAAATTTTGTGTGTAGGTGTAAAGTGGTGATCTCTTTAAAGTTCAACTACAAAAAAAAATTTATAAGGTATTTAAGGGGGGTCTCCCCATATAGGAGAGTGACCCCCCGAAAAAAAAATTTCATTGAAGGTAGCCGATATGGATATCAAATGAAAGGTCTTGATGAGAACTTTTCAAAACAGGTCTTAGTTTGGCAAAATTTGTTTCGAGGGGCGCACAGGGAGGGGAAATACACGAAAAATGTGTGTCCCCCCCCTCGCGATTGGACACCTGTGATCCGAAAAATCTGAAAAAAATCAGGAATGTAGGCCTTGGTGAGTACAGCAACAACAAATACGTGAGAAGTCACAATTCACTCAACTTTGTTAGTAATAGTATGATTTATCGATTTTATGTTTTCTTGAATAAAATCTTAACGGTACCCTTAAATTCAATGATATTCAGTAAGTAGATGTTTATTTTTAAGATTGATCTATCCTGAAAGTTTCATAAAGATTGAATCATATTTAGCGAAGTTATAGCGGTTTGAATTTTCCTGTATTACTATGGAACAATATGCGCTGCATTTATTACTATGGCAAAATATGGCTATGGAACAACATGCGCTTTTTACCGACTCAGACACTACAGTTTTGCTAGGATTTGCATAAAAATTTCAGGAATGATAGGTGTCATGTATTTCTTTGAGAATCGGTTCAGCTAGTGGTATCAGCAATCGTAAAACAAAATAGTGGCTGTTTTAAATGCGAAGATTGAATAATTTTGAGTTATTTTCCCAACTTCAACGTTTAAGGTGCATGCTTTGAACACTTGATTCAATTTAATGAATGACTGAAGATGAGTACCTACAATTAATGCTAAAAAGTGAAACAAGTCAAGGAGGTGGTAGAGAGCTCCTAGCAAAGGGTTTTGTAACCATTCTAGGATTCGAAAAAATTGGCCATGAATCGATGATAACAGTACAGGAGAGTGGCCCCTGAAAAAAATTCATCAAACGTAGCCGATATGAGTATGAAATAAAAGTTTTCATGGGAGCTTTTCAAAACAGTTGTTTAACTGTCAGTTTTTGCTTCAGTGGGGGCACAGGGGGGAAATACATGAAAAATGTGTTTCCTCCGTCGCGGATGGACATCTGAAATAATTATCAAGGGAGATATTTATGAGTATAACAATACCCAAAACTCAGAAGTCGAAATTCGTTCAACTTTGTTAATAATAGTATGATCTTCGTATTTCATACTCGTATTTTCTCCAATAAAATCGTCTTTGACATGTTTCTTGATTTGATTCGATCTGGTGACTGCATTTTGAAAATTGAATACAAAACCGTTCTGACATGAGCGTAGGTCTGTTTACCCAACTTGTTTAATTTAATTTAAAGGCCTGGTAGATCTCTAGCTTTGACCGTTCACTGTGCCCACAATTTCTATCCGATTGTCAAAATTTTGGTCTCATTTGGTAGCTGCCAGTCCATTCTTTACGACATGTACAAATTTGTAATATTATTTCCAAATACACTATTTTTTATGAAGGTTGAAATAGGGAAAAAACACCAAAACTTTAAATGGCTTTTTCTCCCCTTAAACGTGTGAATTCGGCGTTTTTACGATTTAATTTTAAGGCTTGGTAGATCCTTAGCTTTGATTGTTCACTGTTCCCACAATTTCTATCCGATTGTCAAAATTTTGATCTCATTTTGTAGCTGCCGGTCTATTTTTTACGACAAGTGCAAATTTGTAATATTATTTACAAATACACTATGTTTTATGAAGGTTTCAATAGGGAAAAAAACACCAAAACTTTAAATGGCTTTTTGTCCCCTTAATCGTGTGAATTCGGCGTTTTTACGAGTTAATTTAAAGGCTTGGTAGATCTCTAGCTCTGACCGTTCACTGTGCCCACAATTTCTATCCGATTGTCAAAATTTTGGTCTCATTTTGTAGCTGCCAGTCTATTCTTTACGACATGTACAAATTTGTAATATTATTTCCAAATACACTATTTTTTATGAAAGTTGAAATGGGGAAAAAACACCAAAACTTTAAATGGCTTTTTCTCCCCTTTAACGTGCGAATTCGGCGTTTTTACGATTTATTTTAAAGGCTTGGTAGATCTCTAGCTTTGACCGTTCACTGTTCCCACAATTTCTATCCGAATGTCGAAATTTTGGTCTCATTTTGTAGCTGCCAGTCTATTTCTTACGGCAAGTACAAATTTGTAATTGTATTTACAAACACACGTTTTTTTTATGAAGATTGAAATAGGGAAAAAAACACCAAAACTTTAAATGGCTTTTTTTCCCTTAAACGTGCGAATTCAGAGTTTTTACGATTTAATTTAAAGGTTTGGTAGATCTCTAGCTTTGGCCGTTCACTGTGCCCACAATTTCTATCCGATGGTTAAAGTTTTTGTCTCATTTTGTAGCTGCCAGTCTATTCTTTACGACAAGTACAAATTTGTAATATTATTTACAAAAACACTATTTTTTATGATGGTTGAAATAGGGAAAAAAACACCAAAACTTTCAATGGCTTTTTCTCCCCTTTAACGTGCGAATTCGGCGTTTTCACGATTTAATTTAAAGGCTTGGTAGATCTCTAGATTTGACCCTTCACTGTGCCTACAATTTCAATCCAATTGTCAAAATTTTGGTCTCATTTTGTAGCTGCCAGTCTATTCTTTACGACAAGTACAAATTTGTAATATTATTTATGAATACACTATTTTTTATGAAGGTTGAAATAGGCAAAAAAACACCAAAACTTTAAATGGCTTTTTCTCCCCTTAAACGTGCGAATTCGGCGTTTTTACGATTTAATTTAAAGGCTTGGTAGATTTCTAGCATTGACCGTTCACTGTGCCCACAATTTCTATCCGATTGTCAAAATTTTGGTCTCATTTTGTAGCTGCCAGTCTATTCTTTACGACAAGAACAAACTTGTAATATTATTTACAAATACACTATTTTTTATGAAGGTTGAAATAGGCAAAAAAAAACACCAAAACTTTAAATGGCTTTTTCTCCCCTTAAACGTGCGAATTCGGCGTTTTTACGATTTAATTTAAAGGCTTGGTAGATCTCTAACTTTGACCGTTCACTGTGCCCACAATTTCTATCCGATTGTCAAAATGATGGTCTCATTTTGTAGCTGCCAGTCTATTCTTTACGACAAGTACAAATTAGTAATATTATTTACAAATACACTATTTTTTATGACGGTTGAAATAGGGGAAAAAACACCAAAACTTTAAATGGCTTTTTCTTCCCCCTCTGTGAGGGGGGGGACACAAAATTTCCCCACATTACCCCTTTCCATGCACCCCTCAAAGCAAAACTCGACATTTTAAGACCTGTTTTGAAAAGTTCGCATCAAGATGAAAATTTTTTTTTCTGGGGCAACTCCCCTATATGGAGAGGCCCCCTTAAAGACCATATAAATTTCTTTTCGTAGTGAAACTTTGTAGAGGGCGTCATTTTGTACCTGCTAACAAAGTCTTATGTTTCTAGCTTATGTAGTTTGCAAGAAAAAGTGTTGTGACACACGGACGGACAGACATGACGCGACTTTAGTAAGATTTTGTAAAATGATTTTACAAAACCCTAAAAATTGAACAATTATTCAACACAAATAGCAAAATAAACTTTTGTATTCCTTAATAAAAAAAGTTTTAATCGGAATGTGAATGATGAATGAATGATTCATCAATAACGTTCCAATTAATCACGACATAGTATTGATCCACATATGTATGTCATAATGAATTTCCTATCTATGAAAAGCATTAACTCTTTCAAAGAATAAATCCATCTTTTGTTGACACTTCAATTACAATGTTCAATCTAACCCAATTTCATAAATACAAATGTAATCTATAATATTTGAAATAAGTTCATTATCATGCACGGTAAATGTACGCCACTTACATGCCATAATAACTAATATTCAAGGACAAAAACTGCACAAAAGACACCCACGCGGTTTCTTTAGTTATCTAAACATCTTTAACCCATACAAGACTCAAGTGCCATAAAGCATTAACCACAATCAATCATTCGGTAGTGCAGAAAAACAAAATAAGAGATTAGAGAATGCAACTTAATGCTCATACAATATACGTAAGTATATATTTTGCAAAAATTTTATACGTTACCTCTGACTGATTAGTCGAGGGAAATGATAATAACCCATAGCAAGGTTTTAATCATACGGCAAGGTATTGCGTTTTATCCGATTTGATTCAATGGGCTCAATACTACTTATATTATTCCTTAGTATCACTTGGCGTACATTGATACTTTCATAGATCGTTGAAGCTCAATAGGTTTGAGTTCTTTTGCAATTATCTTCTACAGATAAATTCCGTGGAAATAATTAGACTAGAATGGATTTAACATTGAAATGTCTGGTTTTGGATTAGGTTTTGTCTTGAAGATTTTCGTGATTCCATTAGATAGAATTTCAAAGCCAAAGTATCATTCGGCCAATTAGATTGGAAATAACAAAAGAATAGAGACTACACCTGTGATGAACTTCAGGGTACTTTTTGAACTTTTTCTGAAAGGTTAATTCGACGAGTATAGGTCGAAGCCTGTAGTTAGTTATAAATAATTGGATGTTTGATGAAAATTGAGGTCATATTTGATGCGAATACTTCTAAGCTATCGTTCCAGATTTCGTTGCTTGTGGTTTAATACTAATTTAGTCGATTGACCTTGACTGGTTTCATCTGCTTGATATATTGGAAAAACATTCTCTCGAGTCTTTTCTAGTTGAAAGGACTAAACATGCATGCCTTGTTACGATCTTGGCTGCTGGTTGAAATTCATTTTATTAATCTGAGAGGAACCTTAAGAAAATCATAATATGTGCTTCATCAGGGAACTGTTGCCTTATTTAAGTATTATTTTCGCCCACAAAGAACCTAGAAAATTTATCTATAAATAAGCAAAGATAAAACAGTTCGGTACTATTTTCTCCTCTGCTTGTTTCTTCTTCTCCCTCTTCGTAGCACTACAGCCCTTCTCGGGCATTCGCTTCCTGCAAATAGTACCTACCTCCAACTGTCTCGGCCCATTGACCGCATCCTCCAATTTTGAAATCCGAGCAGCGATGAACCGTTTTCGTCAACCGAGTCAGACGAGGTCCTGTTTGTTTACCGATTCTCTATTTCTTGTTTTTATCTTTCGGTAACAGTTATTTTTAACCGTTTTTCGTTGTTTCTTTTTTTGTGAATGGCCGGGCATAAATCTTTAACGGAAATAGAAAAAAGAGCCCTGTTTTCACCAAAGTATAGAACTTAGTTTCTATTATTTTCCACTTGGAGGACATGGAAGTCACATTACGGTAAAGGACATGTATTGTTAAACCAAGAAAATTTCCGACCTTGGCCATGCACTCGATCCAAGGCAAACTTAGCGGCAATTTCTTCCCGATACGGGTTCCCGACAGCCTCAACAACCTTCAAGGATCATCTAACACTAATGGAAATTCTTTCCTTCCAAATCGTTCAACTATTTCTATTTATTATCTGAATGTTCGTGACTTAAGAACCAAACTTGAGGACTTATTACTCGTGTCTCAATCAACTAACGACTCTGTTGTAGTGAATGGTAGATATCAAGATGTCTGTAAAGGACTGCCGCGATGGTCAGCTGCCTCGGCGAAAGAAGATGGTGATATCAGCCGAGATTGGCCTTGTCTGGGGACGCGTGAATGCGCTGGCAGGCTGGCGTTGCGGTGTCGTGGGGCGGGTTCGTTCCCCCAGCACAAGGAGCGACTACAAAAGAATTTCGCATTCACGAATTCTTGGGTCTCAGAAACAGGTCGACCGAAGTCGAAAAATGTAGGTAACCAACAAAGAGGAAAATTAATTGTTCCGAGAACAAGTCGAAACGAGACAAAACAGACGGACTCAGGGAGACTTCGTCGTTACCCGACGATTCTCATGGCCCATATATTTCCCTTTTGAGTGGAAAACTCATACATACTTTGCATGAGCCTTCCCATTAAACGGGAAATATCCCGGATCAATTTATGTCATAGAACTATGTGATCGGGTCACATAACCCCATGTTCTAAAAAGGGCACTTAAGCTGGAGGCCACCCAACCCGGCAAGAGGCCCAGAAACTGGAAATCAGATGGAGCGATGGCTAGCTCATATTTTTCTTGAAAAAGCCTTTCACCGTGCCGGGTCCTGTACCCAGTCAGAAGGAACTAAATGAAAAGACTGGAGTTTAAATCTAACTAACCAGCATTATTATTTCCATCATTTTCATTACAAAAAATACATATATATATATATATATATATATATATATATATATATATATATATATATATATACATATATATATATATATATATATATATATATATATATATATATATATATATATATATATGTTTTCCAATATCAATCACTATTTCATTCTGACTAATGAGAATCTACGTCTAGCACTCGTTGCGTGTAGACGTGTTTTTAATCGCTCCTGTCATTAATTTTAAAAATTAATTAATTTTTCACAAAAGTCAGTTTCAAATAATTGAAATAATTTTGTACGAGTCAGTCAAAAGCAAGTTTTGATATTATTGGGGAAGAATTAATCGTCGAAGGCATCGACCAACCATACCAATAAATCAAGAAAAGCAACAAACCAAAGACAACTCGGGACTGCTGTATGGAGGAGCCCGACGGCTTCCCTCCGTTGGGGGGCCCCGGGGAGAGTGACGGTGTGAAATTGGCAAGTGTCAACAAGCGGAGACACACGAGCACCCAGGATACCGCAGATGCCGGTCGCAAAACACAAGTGCTCGAGGATAGACAGGAAGTGTGCCGCCTTCGAAGTGAAATCGAAGAGCTAAAGGCAAGAATTCAAACGTATGAAGAAATGTTCAAGACGGCAAAACAAGTTCAAGAGAGTGGTCCGATACGAAAAATCGAAAAACAGAAGAAAGCTGCAACTCCAATAATAACTGAAGAGGTATTAAGTGCTGGTGGCACGAACGAAAGCCAGAACTACTTTGCGGCGCTGGATGGACTCCAGCAGGACATGGAGGTAGACGAAGGTAACAAAGACGATAATTTTATCTTATATTTAAAAAATAAAAATAATGAAAGTAGAAATAGGGAGAAGAAACCAGCCCGTAGTTCTGCTGGTCCTCCTCAAAAAGTAGCCAAGAATACCGAGAAAGTTCCGCCGATTAATGTCTTCGGGCAAAGCGGAAAAGATATGGTTCGGCTGTTGGCAGCCGAAAACAAATTGACAAATTTCGAAATCAAACGAGTAAATTCTGAGAAGCTGTCAATTAGAACGAAATCACTGGTTGATTTCAAATCAGCGAAAGATGCTTTGAATTCTGGGGAGGTTCCGCACTTCACCTATACCCCCAAGAGCGAGAAGAACCAGACGTTCTTGCTGAAGGGCTTGGACTGCGGAGAAGATACCGTCGATCTTCTTCAGGTTCTCAAGGAAACGGCGCCACACATCGAGTTTATCTCAGTGAAAACATTCGCGACAAGAAGGTCGACGGTAGAAAAAAAAACTTACCACTTTATTTGGTACAAATAACAAATAAGAGCAGTCCAAGCGCTCTTCAGCAAATCAGGTATTTAAATTTTCGAGTGGTGAGGTGGGAACGCCTCCAGAAACGAGAAATCAACCAGTGCTATCGTTGCCAACGATTTGGGCATTCGGCTGCCAACTGCGCCATGCATTACCGAGGCGTTAAATGCAAAGACGTGCATGCTCCCGGTGAGTGCAAATTGGCTCAGACGGAGCCAAAAGAGAAGTTATATTGTGTGAACTGCGGTGTTTTTGGTCACCCGGCATCATATCGAGGATGCTCCCGATATCAGGATGCAAGATTGAAATCTGCCCCAAAACAAACACAAATACACCGCAGTGTCTTAGCTCCGAACTTCGTCAAGCCCGGAGTATCATTTGCACTCGCCGCTAGAGGACCAGCAGAAAATGCGGAAAATAGGGTAAATAATGTAAGTGGCAATAATGAGCTGCTTCTCAAAATTTATCAACAATTAAATTCCTTATCAGAGCGAATCGATAAACAAGATTCGAAAATTAACATTGTTTTTCAGCGTTTAGGACTTTCAAATGGCTCAAAATAAGTTGTCATCCAGCCACATTCCCACGGATAGGATTCGTCTCATCTCGATCAACGTCAACTCCATTGTTACTTTACATCGGCGTGATTATCTCCTTGAATTCATTGCCAGACAAAAGCCTGACATCCTGCTTCTAACCGAAACCCACCTCAATTCATGGCACTTCATGACATTCAAGGATTTTGAATTCGTAAGAAACGATAGGGTAATAGGTGATGGGGGAGGTGGCACCGGGATATTGGTACGAAGACCCTATTGTTTCCAAAATATTGAAAAAATCGAATTCAAAAGCTTTGAATCTCTTGAAGTGTCCGTTATCAAAATCTCACTGCCAGGTGGGGATAACCTCTTCGTTATCTCTGCCTATGCAACTGGTGGAACTGTTCTCAAGCTCAAGGAGGAACTCAATTCCTTGTTTGAAATACTCGAATTGAACAGTCTGCATAACTATTATATTCTTGCTGGTGACCTGAACGCCAAGCATACATCATGGCTGAACGCCACCAATAATCCAAGAGGTGTATTCCTGAAATCGTGGATAACAGAGAACCAAATTGAATACAGGTGCGATCTTTATGGGTCGGAGTTCCCAACATACCCTAGGACAAATTCATATTTGGACCTTTGCATTGCTGACGCAAGACTCGAATTCAACTTTAATAGTCCTCAACGGAAACTGCAGGTGCTTCCTTATGATAGCGACCATAACGCAATCGTAATGGAAATCAATCATCACAGGGATGATTTCTTCCTCATTCCAGTTCAACATGAAAATCATCGGTTGAATTTCAAAAAAACAGACTGGGGAAAGTTTCAAAAGAAGTTTAATCGGGAGTACCAGAAGCAATGTCCCCCTTCTGATGGCGGCAACTCTTGCTCAATGGTTCCTAATGACAGAAATCTAACTAACGATGAAATAGATGTCTATTTGTCGAAGTTAGAGAAGCTGACGTTGGAAACGATTGAGAAAGTAGTTCCCAAGATTAAACTTCGAAACAATATGGAAGGATATGAAACACCAACCATCGCAAGGTTGAAAAGATTGAAAAGCCTCCTTCTCACACGCGTCAACAATATTTATCGACGATTTTTGGACTACAACCATCCCTCGTTGTCTTTGTTGAAATTACATCTGAAGAATGTCCGGAACTTAATCCGGTCATACTTCAGGAGTGAGGTCAGCAATCAATGGGCGGAAAAATTCAGGGGTATTAGCCCACAGGACCCAGATGGCGTGTTTGCGAAAGTGAATAGCATATTCCGCAAGAAGTCTCGAGTGAAGGTATCGAATCTTGAAGTCACTAGTGATGAGATAAATCTTCTCGATAGGGCTGGTATCGAAATTGATAGTACGACTCCGGATAGATATTTGTGAAGGATTGGATAAACTTGCCCTGATTGGAACACATTTTGAATTGGTTCATCTACCAAACCCTGAGAGAGGGAACGAAATTTTTTCAGAGGTCGTTGAAGCAAAAGTTTCCGACTTCAAATCAAGCCTGAACGGCCAATCAATTCTTCATTTCAATGAAACATTAACATCTGACCTCATACCGAGCTTGAATCTAATTGATTATTTTGTCAGCTATGAAGACTTGTGTTTCATATTTCGCAAGATAAACAACAAGAAATCATGTGGTAATGATGGTATTCCAAATGTAGTTCTCCGACATTTGCCTGAGGTTGCTATTAGGAACTATTGCATATTGTTCAACAACATGTTGAGCAATTCATATTTCCCAAATGAGTGGAAAAAGGCTAAGGTATTTCCGATCTTGAAGAAAGGAAAAGAATCTTCATGCCCGAAAAGCTATCGCCCAATCAGCTTGCTGCCTAACATCAGCAAGGTGTTTGAAGTGATACTCAACAGAGCATAAAACGCCCACATTGAGGAAAATGAGTTGATGCCGAATTGCCAATTTGGTTTTCGTGCCAGGCATTCGACCACACATGCAATAACGAAAGTAACCTCAGACATCTGTTGGAAACTAAATGATAGACAATGTGTTGGAGCATGTCTCATTGATATGGAGAAAGCCTTTGATACGGTATGGTTAGATGGACTTATTTTTAAACTTCTTCAGGACAAGTTCCCCAGACACCTTGTCGCCATGATGTGTAATATGTTATACGGGAAATCGTTTGTTGTAACCGATGGAAATCTGACAACAATGCGCGAGTTCAAGGTCTTGAATGGTCTACAGCAGGGAACAGTTACTGCGCCTCTGCTCTTCTCAATCTTTATTCGCAAGCTATTGAACGGCTTTGATTTTAACGTCTCGCCAAAGCGATCATTGGTAGCGTTTGCTGATGATCTGATCATCTACACGGCTGACCGAAAAGCTACAATAGTTCAGAGCAATCTCCAAAAAATGTTCAATGATGTACAGCTGTACACTGACAATTGGCGAATGAAAATCAATGCGCAGAAGTGTGAAACAATCTTGTTTCGGACAACGCTGCAGGGGGTCAGTCAAGACCTGAAACGTAATTGGAAAGATTTCCACATCATGGCTGGCGAGGGTAGTTCAGAACGAATTCCACATAAATCCTGTGTTCGATACCTCGGTGTTTATCTCGATCAGTATCTGTACTATACTGAACATGTGAAAATCATGCTCAGTAAAGCACTTAAAGTAGTCATGGCCCTTCGAAAACTCTTTCATTCCAGATACATTGATCAAAAGGTCAAAATTATCTGTTACAAGACACTGGTTAGACCAGTTTTGACCTATGGATGTCAGATCTGGTACAACCAGAGTGCTAGTACTATGGAAAAATTAAGAGTTTTCGAAAGGAAATGTCTTCGTGCATGTACTGGTTTGTACAGAAAGCCTGAGACGGATTGGAAACACTATATATCGAATAGAAGAATTTATCAAACTGCTGAAGTGACTAGAGTCGATATCTTCATATTGAAGCTTCTTCGGAATCATATCGCAAGATCTGTGACTGTGAGTGAAAACCCTTGGATTTCACAGCCGTTCCACCCTACAGACGGGTATATAGCGACTTGCCTCGCTACTGGCTTCATTCCTCCAGAAGCATTCGTGTATTTGGACATGAATGGATATGTTTTTGATTCTGACGGCGTCCCAGTCATATATCACATATATCGACGGGCCACCGATAAGAAGATAAAATATCCTCCGAATTTGAGTTCACGAGACCAACGATTTCAATGGAGATACTCATTTGCTAGATTCGTTGAAGCTGATCGAGTTGAGACGGCGCAATCCAGGTATTGGTGGCTGAATGACAATGTCTAAATTTTTCGTGTTTGTTTTCAGTTTTGGTGTTTTTCGTTATTTAGTTTTTGAGTTTCAGCTCATTATTGCTACATTTAGTATTGTTATATATTTTTGTTAAAATCAGGTATAGGTTAGGTATATGTAATGTTTACTATATTCCGTTAGAGATAAGATTAAACACTTAGGTTAGGAACATTGTTATAGTATTTTTAGTATAAGATAAAGTTTTTTTGATTGTATTTTATTAGAAATAAGTTACAACATATTAGGTGTAGGATCAAAGTTTCACTGTTGTGTATTAATTATAAATAATTTTTGGATAGTGTTGGTTGGTTTTTTCTCCTTTTTCCAATTGAATTGTAAAAATATGTAATAATCGTAATTAATTGCATTTGCTATAGTTTTTTTTTTTTTGATGAAATGAGTTTATGATAACGTACAAATTTAGAGAGCCATTTGGGGCATTAAGTTTTTTGATTGTTATTATTTGGAATTTGCTTTATATTCTTTTAAAATTTATAACGATGAGTATTAAATAAAGCGCTTTTGACTTGACTTGACATTCTGACTAATAAATTAAAATATATGCAATGACCGAAAAAAAAATTTAAAAAAAAAAAATTTCATCAACAACAAAGAGAAAAATATGTAGTTTACTCGTCAACATGCAGAGTTTGCCGTATTTAATAATGTCATAATATTTAATAATAAATTTTATTACAAATTTTTAAAAACAATTTCAAAAGTTATTATTTATAAACACTTAAATAAAGCAATTAAATAAAAGAATCGGTACTCGCCGACATCCACGCCGGGCGCCCACTGGCGATGTAGTGAGATTGTGTGCTGAAACCATCACATTAAATCGCATTTTAGCACTTGTAATCCAATTTTGCATAGTGCAAAGTATCGTTTCTAAATCTGTTTCGCCGCGAAATTCATTAAGTTTGTTTGACATTAAATCAATTAATTTCGGGAAATTTCGTGGCTGAGTTATAAAATTTGCATTTAGCTGCATCTATTGAGAAAAATTGGCTTTTGTGCTGGTGTGATGAAGTCATCTTTATGTATCAGTATATTCCTATCATCAGTAGATTCCATGTTTTATATCTAATCGTCAATCATATGAATAAAATTTTCATCCACAAAAAAAAGGTTTGCGTCAAAGAACGAATTTTCGGACAATTAGTCGATCAACACATAGTCAGAAGTTTGTGGTGAATGGGTGAGTATTATAATCTCCAGTTTCAGTTGAATTTCACTTTTGTACAACCAATAGATCATCAGCACGCGTTATATTCATTTCCACACTGCCACCGACTACTGATTTCTTCAATCTTAAATGAGAACGTTTAATGGAGCAATGCCTTTCATCCGCGCTTTCTATAGAATGCTCAAACACTATGTATTTTTTTATGAAGTGCTATTATTTCAAGTGGTTATCTCGAAAACATTGAAGTTTATATACTTGCTATTAACACATCCAGTAGATTTCAGTTATGTTACATTTCTTGAAAAACCAACCGATCTCGTTTTGAGCGAAAGTCACCCAAAAAAATCTTACAGGTAAATACTACAGAACGCCAAAATGACGTCATCGTCGAGGAGTTTCACTGCACGACTCCAAGTCACCTATGTACGTCGCGATGGCGTATGCGAACAAAATTGATTTTCCAATGTCGCGCTCTATTAATGGTGGTAGCATTGTCATCACCCCTTTTACTCGGATATTCTCACTGTATCAGACACACTCAAATCACGACGCACGTACTTCTAATTTTATATCAAATTGATTAATTGTAAAATCTACCCATTATTATTGTATGCAAATATGACTTCTGCGGACACAACACAAGGGAACAATTCTTCGATCTCTTTCATCCGCACGCCACGTCCCAAATTTTCAAGAGGAATCAATCCCATGAAAACTTTGTTTTTCCCTATCACTTCACAGCATCGCGTTCAGATAATAGCTTTCTTCTCATTTTGGGTGAAGGGGAGTCGCCGTTCAATTCACTTGGATATTTGGGTTTAATTTTGTGTTTTCCGATATTTTATAATTTCCGACGTGATTATAAATGGTAAGTGCACAATATAACGAGTGGGACAAGATCAAAATTTGAGTTCCTTTTTCTTCGAGGAAATTTACTGGGAAAATCCGAGACATTTACGCGGCGCGGGGATATTGTCACGTCCACTCCCGCGTTTCCTCTCTTGTTTTATTACTAAACTGTTACTTTGAGGTGTTCGCGAAAGATTCCGAATTAAGTCACCAGTCATCATTTATGCTTCAAAATGGCTTTTCTCGAATTTTGAACAGTAAATGATACCGGGGAGTCTTCATTGGCATCATTCTGTATTAGATTATGTCCATTTGATGTTGGAATAAGTGAAGATTTTTGCTTCTTAGAACTCAGCTGAGAGGAAATGTTTTTTTTTGCAGGGCTCTTAACTGCAGTTGGAATGCGAGATTTGCGACATGTTGAAACGACAGAATTTTTCCGTTGAATATTCACATTTATACGACCCAATGAAGAATTACTTTTGTTTTTATGTTGAGATGTCGATGATATAGTGTTTTCGGATGATTTTTGTTTGTTTAGAAAATTTTACTTAGATTTTTTCCCTTGAGTATTTGTATTGATATTGTAATTTATTTTCTATATTGTGGGAATGGAGAGTAGTTTTATTGTTTTTGCGGTTTATTAAGATGATTATTATCTCTTACGTTTACGATTTCTAATTTTAACTTGTTTTTGTGTGTGTTTCGATAGTCTTGTTGTTAGTTCTAATGCTTGTCTATTGTGGTTTGACATTTGCTGCTTCCAGCTTATTTTTTTTATCTGAATTTGTTGCTATTTCAAACGTCCTGCTGTAGATTTTTGGTTTCCATTTAATGAATTCACCAGTTTTATTTTAGTTTAATTTTCTGTTTTTATGCTATTTCAATGACGATTAGGATATTGATTTTCTGTTTAAATGACAAAAACGTTATATCGCTAGTGAGATCGAAATTTTTTGGTCAGACTAAAATTTTGAGTAGAAATTAGAAAATTGTAATTTTGCACTTTATGTAATTTTAGTTGTTGCTTGCTGGTGATGATGTTGCTGTTGCTGAATTTGTGGACCTGATTGTTGCATGTGAATTTACTGTTGGTGTTGTTGAGAAATCTGCATCAGTTGCGGTTGCTGCTGAATTTGAATTTGCTGCTAGGGTGAAGGAGATACGAAAGTTTTCGAGCAGTTTAACAGTGTAACTGCTCGATTACCACACTGTTATCTGTTCGACTGGAATGTGTTTGAACGAAAATATTTCAAATGCGGAAATATTACTAGATTACTTAGTCTACCGATGCGACCGTGACCTTAACGTAACTAATAAATCTGATGGGGGGGGGACTCCTGGTTGCAGTCTGCGAAACTCTTGATAGCTTACTTTGCGTTGACTTCAAATTTGCTCTTGCTGTTGAATGTGTAATTGTTAAAATCCCTCTTCCTCATAACTTCTCTTTATTAATTTCCACTTAGTTAACACATACAGGGACATTAAATCGTTTAAAATACAAACAAAAATTTTTCCTCTTAAAATTAATACAAAGAAAAAATTTCAACGTTCTATATTTAGAAATTTTTTTTTTACGTAAATTAAAAATGATATACATATATAAATTTTGTCATAATAACGTTAAGACTGGAAGTTTATTTACCCCGGGAAGTCAGATATGCATATGTCAACTATGCGTTTTAATCATAACTGTAATTTAAGTTCGATGAGTTATAGCGTATGCATTCTGTATAGACTTGAAGTGTAATGTTAGCGAAAGCAAAAATAAGTTCGTAAAGAAATCTCTGGGTTTTATCACTTCCAAAGGGTGATTTAACCTTCAGATACATCCCAGGTCAGTATTTCAGAGCACCAGCGTAGCATTTGTGCAGGGTTGGCAAGTCCTCAATATGCAATATACGTATGGTGCTGTAGATCCATCAGTTACGTCTTGTAGCAATCGAGAAGTCCGCTGGACAAACTGCTCGAAGAACCTTCACAAAAAAAGACACTCTTTGAACGCTTCAGTAATTTAAAAAAATTTCCGATGAGTCAGCGGAAAATAGTATGCAAATGAAACTAATACCCCAATAAAATGGTTATGAGCTGTAATTCGCCGAGGAACAATCATTTAGAACACTTCCATTATATAAAGCATCAAATACTTATAGTGTATAGTATCGAAAATGAAGAAAAATATGCTGTTATTACAGGGCAACTATACTCATAAAGAGGGGATTATACGTTTGGATCAGCAGATAACTCATTTACATTGTCAAGTTGATTGCCTAAACTTGGAGGATGCTACGAGTAAAAGGAAAATCGAAAAGCAGCATAAATTGCTTTGCAAACAAGAAATGGAGCTAGCCAACACAAAAACAACAAATGAGACAGAGTATTTTGAAACAAAAATGAGTAAGCTGCCTGACTTGATTTCGTAGTTGGGATACAAAACATAGAAATGCTAAAACAAGAAGAGTTAATTTGCGCAGAGAATGAATCCATGAAACAAAAGGTACTATCGCTAGAAACTCAAGTTCAAATTCGTTCATATTCGAAAATAACACATTAGAAAATAAAGCACAAACAAGCTAGGTAGACAGACCTACGCTCATGTCAGAAGGGTTTTGTACCCAACTTCTCTGAAATGCAGTCACCTGCAATGAATAAAATCAAGAAACATGTCAAAGAGATGTGCACGTTTAAAAGAAAATCCATTGTTTTTCTACTTTCAACGGTCGCCATTTTGTTGACAAATTACAAAAATCACTCAAATCATGAATTCCCACAAATATTAATGTCATCGACATTATTTGAAAATTTCAAGAAGATCAAATTAAAACTGCAGTGACTGATTCGATGGAAAATCCATAAAATACCAAAATCATGTGTTATTGTTGTTGTAATTGAAGAAATTTCAAATGGCTATAACTTCCGTGTATATCATTCGATTTTCATCAAACTTACAAAGCTTCAGGACCTTTTGTAGTTCTACTTAAATTTTGAATTTTGTTGAGTTCAATGGTACCCATACGATTTTATTAGGGAAAATGTGAAATTCGAATATCATACTATTATTAACAAAGTTGAGTGAATTTTGACTTCTAAGGTATTTTTTGTTATTGTACATATTCATAAACACCTACTTCTATGATTTACGGATCATAGGTGACCAATTGCGAGGCGGGGACACGTGTATTTCCCCTCCCTGTGCCCCCTCGAAGCAAAAAGTGTCGAATCAAGACCTGTTTTGAAAAGTTCTCATCAAGACCTTTCATTTAATACCCATTTCGGTTATCTTTGATGAATTTTTTTTCGGAGGCGACTCCCCTATATGGGGAAACCCTCCTTAAATACCTTATAAAATTGTTTTGTAGTTGAACTTTGAAGAGAGCACCACTTTACACCTGAATACAAAATTTGATGTTTAAAGTGGTTTGCCAGAAAAAGTGCTGTGACACACGGACGGACGGGCAGTCAGACGGACAGACAAGGCGCGATTTTAGTAAGGTTTTGTAAAATTATTTTACAAAACAGGAAAGAGAATCGCTTAAAAGTCAAAATGGAAAATTGAGTGATTTGTTGCTGCTGAGAAAAAAAGCAGTGCCATTTGAAAGTATCTTTGGTTGCTGAAAAGAAAGCTTGTGAATGGGAACAAGACACATTAAAGATAGCTGTAGAAGAAAAAAGCAGAAGATATAATAACGCAATTAACAAACGATTTCATTCAATTGAAGAAAGATATAAATTGGAGAATAAATATTTCACTAGAGCAACAACTTATATTATATAGGCGAGAAGCATCAGCTGGTACTACTTGTATTTGTCTATCCAAGCACTTAATAAAATTATATTAGCTGATAAATTAATAGCATTCCGCCGACGTTTGGAAAACCACGAAATTGTTCCAGATAATTTGAAAAACCTTAAAACCAATAACGTGCGATTTGAACTCCCTATCCACAATGAAGGCCACTCCGAGTTCTCTTTTTCCAGTAGGCTTCCCACTTTTGAATATTGTGTGCGATCTCATGTCTTGAATGTCGTTTCCAGTCCAATTCGTTTCCTGGACTGCCACTATTTTTAATTGATATTGACTGACCTGTTGAAAAAGGTCCTTAACAGCGTCAGGGTAATTGAGTGATCTGACATTCCACGATCCAATGCCATAGTCCTTTTTTCGTTTGCGAGGTCGCTGCTGTGAGTCCAATCCATTCCCAGGCCTATCTGCAGTCAATGAACGGTTGTGGCCGATCCGTATAAAAGCGAAATTCTTCAAAATCTGGCTGATTAATGTTCACGCCCCGAACCGAAGAAAAGGACGAAGAAACGAAGGAAACGTTTTACAACCACCTGGAAACACTGGTGACTCATTGCCTACAAACGACACAAAACTAATTCTGGGTGATCTCAACGCTAATGTTGGCAATGAGCTATCTCATCGGGGAACGACTGCAGGATACAGCCTCCACGATGAAACAAATGGCAACGGCCAGCGTCTGATTGACTTTGCATGTAGCAGAAATCTAGTCATACGTTCGACTTACTTCCCACATCGACGCATTCATAAAATGACCTGGGTATCACCGGATGGCAACACACAAAACCAGACCGATCATGTTCTGATCCAACAACGTCGGGCCTCGAGCATAATTAGCGTCCGTACATACCGAGGAGCCAATTGTGGCTCAGATCATTACTTGATCAAATTAACCTATTGATGTCGTATGTCAAAGGCATATTCAGCGAAGACCAGCTTTCTACAAAAATTTGACATTGAAAGGCTCCAAACGTCGTCTGTGGCCAAAAACTTCTCGGAAACCCTCGATACCCAGCTGGCTCCCATCTTATCAGACGCATCGTTGAAGATGCCCAACGAGTTCTGGATGGAAGTGAAAGCGGCTATCAGGACCGTGGCAGAACAGACGATCGGACATCAGGCCCGGCGCAAGAGGAATGATTGGTTCGATGATGAGGGCCAGAATGCGTTAGATAAAAAGAATCAGGCGTACAAAGAATACGTAGGTAGGAAAACCAGGACAAAGAGAGAACACTAGGAAAATCTAAGAAGAGTAGCGAATTAGTTAATCTAAATTGAGAAAAGAAAATACTATGACAACCAATTGAGAAGTATAGATGTAAGTTTAGCAAGCAACAAAACAAGACAAGCATACAAAGTAGTAAAAAGCTTGAAACGTGGTTATCAACCCAAAACCACGCTCTGTCGTGTTAACATGGGCAATATCATCGCTGATGAAACGAAGATTAAGGAAAGATGGGCATCATATTTCAAGAACCTCCTTAATCCTCCGCACAGCTCGAGAACATCGGAGCCTATAGATGTCTGCGGAGAGCTTTCATTGGCCCCACCAACTCTGGATGAAGTTTGTTCTATCATCAAAGCCGAAAAGAATAATAAAGCGAAGGGCATCGATGAGATTCCAGTGTAGCTCGTCAAATATGGTGGCAGTAGTGTTCATAAAGCTGTTCACAAAGTCATCCAGTACATTTGGCAACAAAAACATATACCGGAGCAAGGGAGCCAATCAATTATATTCTCTATCCACAAAAAAAGGTGACAAGCTACAGTGCGACAATTATAGAGGCATATCACTACTTTGTACGGCGTACACAATATTTTCTAAAATTTAAAAAAATAAAATCAAATCATACGCCAACAGTATTACTGGGGAGTATCAAGGTGGTTTAAGGGCAGGTAGATCAACAACAGACCAATTATTCACTGTCAAGCAGGTACTTGAAAAGTGCTGGGAGTTCAACTGAGACGTACACCAAATTTTGGTTGAATTTAAGCAAGCATACGACAGTACTGATCGTAAAGTACTGTACCAAATAATGCTTTGCTTTGGCATCCCTGCCAAATTAGCCCATCTTACCAAAATGACAATGACGTCGAGGACCTCCCAGGTCCGCATCAATAACCAACTCACTGATGCCTTTGACACTAATATCGGACTGAAGCAGGGAGATGGGCTGGCCCCATTGTTATTCAATTTGGCTCTGGAGTACGTTATAAGAAAGCTACCTGTCGAAACGCGAGGTACATTACTATACAAGTCGTGCCAAATAATAACCTATGCGGATGACATCAACATTCTGTCACGGTCATTAACAACTGCCAAAGAACTTTTCCTGAAACTTGACAGTGAAGCAAACCTGGTAGGGCTACAAATCAATGAAAATAAAACAAAGCTCATGACGCAGTCAAGCAAAGATATCTCAATTACACAAAATATCACACTTGGCGCATACAGTATCGTAAATGGGGGCAAATTTGTATATTTAAGTGCCAAAATAACGTCAACGGTGCAATGAAAGGGACGAAATACACCGAAGAATACAGCTCGCAAACAAAACATTTTATTCAGTATTGACGATATTGAAGACCAGCTGCATATACAGGAAAACAAAGCTCCAAGTATACAAATCTGTGATAAGACCTGTGTTATGCTATGAGTGTCAAAAATGGACCATAACCCAAGCATCCGCAAATATATTGAATGCCTTTGAGCGACGGATCCTGAGGCGAATAATCAGAGCGAAGCTAGATGGGGACCAGTGGCGAATTCTATACAACCATGAGCTGCATGAAATTTTTGACAAACCGGAGGTCTCAACGATTGTAAGGCTGCGGAAGCTGCAATGGGCTGGACACATGAATGGTATGGGCGAACAACGGATACCTAGGAAGGTATTCGTAAGGAGAACTGAAGGCCGGAGACCAGTGGAAAAACCGGGGAAACACTGGTCTGACTCGGTCGACGAAGACAGTTCATCGCTACTCGAATTTTGGAACTGGAGGACGTGGTCGATGAACCGAGACAGTTGGAGGCGCTGTTCGCAAGAATTTTCCTCCAGTCGTATGAAACATTTAGATTTGATTTATATATACTAAATGTCATATAAATATTTTCAACCGTTGCCCAATGTTGTCATGACTTCATTTGAAATACAATCCATTATTTATCCGTTGTTGAAAAAATCATCGGGATGGTCCCGTTACGGTGCGAGAACAAGAGCTGAGAGTTTGGTCTCATCAATGACGAGTAGCTTTGCACTCGGCGACAACGGGAAGTTGCTGGTTGATCGCGAATAGCGACGGTGGTTGGAAGAATAAAAAAAATATTCGCATGACGAAGAGTGGAAGCGGAGTGAGCGCTTTTTGGTGAACGGTTAATTGGAAGTGAGAAATATAAATTTCCCTGGGCTTTCGCCATCTAAAAATTTGTATTGTACAACATCACGACGGGAAAATTTAAACCTATTGCTGTAAAGATCGTAATTGGAACTGAGTTTCGAAACCATTCGTGTTATAAACTTGTGTTGAGTTTGATTTTCTAGTTTTTCAAGTTGAATTTATCAAATGTTTGACTTGTTTTCATCAAAACATTACTAGAAAATGGAGTTTATTTTTATACATGCGTACAGAACGCTTTATCTGGTGGGAGAAAATCTAACAGCTAATTCAAGTGATATCACCCGCTAGAGGAAAAAAAAACAGAATGTTGCTAAGCTCTGGCTTTTACAAGTAAACTGCAATTGTTAAGTTTGAGTTTGTCATTGCTAGAGAAAAAAACAAAATGTTGCTAAGCTGTGGCTTTTAAAAGTAAACTGCAATTGTTTAGCTTGAGTTTGTTATTTATTGAGTTTCATAAACAATTTCAAACTTATATTGGGAAGTTGATGAAGTAGCTCGAGCAGAGTCAGTATTCTGTCGCATCGCAAAAACCATTGTCCCTGTGAGAAGGGAATTATTTCAGTCTTGTCGCGAGAAAGCGACTGGAAAGTTGAAAATTTTGTTGAAAAACGGAAGTTTTCTCGTAGTACAAAGGAGATACGTGACCGTCAACTTTAGATGAATTCGTTCGGGAAAAGTACCGAACAATAAACAACAAATTAAGTGATTTAGATTAAGAATTCTACAGCATAGTTTGTGTTGAAGATGTACATTGAAAACGAAAACAAGAACAGATGATGTGAATCAATAGGTGCTGCTGATAGAGTGTCGTCAGTTTAAAATAAAGTTTGAAATATGAAACGAACACTTGTGATTTATGAACGATTAATGCACGTTAAGAATCATTTGTTACAGTAGCACGCACCACTATTGTTCAAACAAGTACTTGGTTGTGATTATATGAATACAGTACTTACGGTATGCGAAGCTAAAGAAGATATAGTTGATGCTTGAAACGAGCAATAAAAAGAATATTTCCTGGACAAAATTGCTACTGCATAAATATTAAGACTTTGAAGCAAATTAAGATGCCTTTGCTAAACTAAAACACGTTGGCGGGAGTCTAGTGATAGAAATTCAAATGAAGATGCGTTCATAATTTCTTTCGAAGTGTCTAGCAGCTAAGTTGCTCACAGTTGTATGATGATGACATGTTTATGGCTATGGATGATATACTTTCAACGAGATAGGAATTCTTTCAATCTTATTTATTCAGCAATTATCAGCATTGGAAGTTGACCTTTTAATTGGTATTCAAGTAGATCGCGGATTTACGTGATTATCGTTAGCCAGATTTAGTGCAACTGAGGATATGAGAGTATTTTAAATTTTAATTCTAAATAGACCCTATTTTGATTGTGCTACGATTTCTTGTAATGAACAATGAATGTAACAAGTCTAGTGCTTTGCATCGAATAATAATATTTTCTTGTCATTAGGAACTTCAGCTGTAATCGTTCAATTTTTCCGGCAATCCACCCACCACGAGCGCTCGTCGAAAGAGTGGGTAAATACATTGCGTGTTTCTTTTTTGATATGATGAAAGAAAAATATTTATCGAATTTAAACAAATTTTCTTGCTATAATTTTTTTTTATATCAAACTTATTTATTGAATTTAAATAAATTTTTTGATGAAATGATAAAAGAAAAATATTTATCAAATTTTTTTATATTAAACATATTTATTAAATTTAAAAATAAGGAGAGAATGAAATGAGTAGATAAAAGAAAATAGAAATTTAGTCTTTCTGTTTGGAATCCCGAACAGGTATGGGGCCTGCCACGTTGACTGGCCCCTCCGCTCATGAGCTAGCCATCGGGTGAGCTCTCCCCCTTTTTCCGCTGTTACAGATGCTCTCACAGGGATGCTTTTGGATTTCGATCCAATTGGAACGAGTGCATGCGGGCACCATCATCACCTGCGGGCCATGACAGTTCTCCACAAGGACAAAATCATCTTACGTATCGTGCGTGGCTATCCGGTTATTCATCGTCGAATTTTTTCTTCGTAACCCCTTTCGGTTGGCTGCCTAGGCCATTGACATCTAGAGAAGGTCAATGGCTTCAGCACCTTTTGGTTGGCCCCGGTTATCAAAAAAGAATCTTAAGTGTGAAAAGTACTTTGTAGTGGGCCCTTGTGCTGTGGGAAAATAACCCGCCCAACGACACGGCCAAGCTAGATTGCCAGCGCACTTACGCGGCCCCAGGCAAGGCCATTTCCAGTGTAGCACTAATTCCGGTCGCTGAGGCAGCAGACCACCGTTGCAGTCCTTAACGGATATATAACATCTATCTGAAATACTACAGTCTGATGACGTAGGTAGGGAGTGAACTCAAGACATCAAAATACTTGATGTTGGAAGCCTACGGGGGTTCCTTTGGGTAAATTTTCTTGAATACCACCTTTGACCCCCAATAAACTGAGTAGCAACCGCTTTTGGCCCTAAGCTCAGATACCCATAGAAATCCAAACGCGTCAAAAATATTTTATTGTAGCGTGGCGTAGCTCTGGACAGGAGGAGCGGCCAATGACACTGCACAAAGCTAGCTAACCAGCATGTGTACGAGCGTCCAGGTTAAGCTCGGCTTTTATTTTAGTTTGCTGACTAAAACTTTCAAACTTTACTACAGATGCTTGGAGCACGGTCCCCATATATATGGCCCGGCACATTAGTTGTAATCTCATAATGATGTCCACAAAAAAAACGAGGAGTACCTTAACCATGGTATAAAGAATAACAAGTTGTAGCGTTTTCCATATGCCAGATAGTTATTGTGTTCACCGCCAGGTATTCGAGTTAAGATAGTAGTTGAGAGAACAGAGACACACGCCAAGCATCGAAGCGTCACAACTGCTAAACAAAGATTTTCCTTTGCATATCATTATTGTGCCTTTTTATGTAGTGCAAATAAACGTTATTACGAAAGCTATTGCCTTTACATAACATTGGGGACTCCGACGTGATGTCTGCTAAAGGAAAACCTGCACGTGATACAACTAAAAAGCCAGAGGCAGAAAAAACAAAAGCCACTAAAGCCGAAACTGTTACTGGAACCGAGCTCACCACAGGACCTGCAACCGACACCAGAATCATACAGGAGCCACCAGTTAGCAACAACGACATCACAAATGTTCGCGTACCACCATTTTGGACAAATCGACCAACGCTGTGGTTTGCCCGCGTTGAGGCGCAATTGCGAGGGTGCAGAATAAGCTCAGAGGCCGACATGTTTGACAAGATCGCTAGCGAACTTGACTGTACCTGCTTGGACGCTATAGTGAACATCGTGGAGAATCCGCCAGAAATGGGCAAATATGAAGCGCTGAAAACAAAATTGATCAATGTTTACGCGCCGTCCAAAGAAGCTCAAGTTCGAACTCTTCTCACCGACATGAAATTAGTTGACACCAAGCCGTCACAATTGCTACTGTGCATGAGTTTGGCTGCAAAAAGCAAGGTAAATGAATAATTATTGAAATCACTTTGGCTACAATGGCTGCCCGCGGATGTACAATCGATTCTCGCCATCGCGAAAACAATGAATCTCACCCACCTCGCAGAAATGGCTGACAAAATTCTAGATGTCAAAAAACATAACGAAATTTGTGGAGTCTCGATTGCCAAATATCAAAAGGAGTTTCAACCAATACTGCAGATTTAGTTTTTCAGATTGCAGAACTAAAAACATCAATCCAACAATTACGAATACCATCTGCTCGACGCTTCGCATCACCACGACACTTCAGAAGTCGAAGCCGTTCTCGCAATCGAGAAAATGAAAGAAAAATCTACTTCTATCATCGAAACTTTGGAACAGCCACTCGTCATTATACCAAACCATGTAACTTTCAGGCCCCATCGATGTCGAAAAACGCCTAGGAGCCCTGCATGTTGAGAGGGATCGCGGTCGCTCCACAACAAACCGTCTTTTTGTCACGGACAAACTAACACAACTTAAGTTTCTAATCGACACAGGTGCAGACGTGTCAGTCATACCTCGACTTCCATCGCATAAAAACAACACAAAAACAGAATTTAGGCTTTACGCGGCCAATAATTCTCCGATCAGCACTTATGGTGAAAAGTTGCTTACATTAAATCTCAATTTACGTCGACAATCTGCGTGGCCATTTATAATAGCATAAGTTGCACAGCCAATTATAGGTGCTGATTTTCTAAAAGAAAACGGCCTCTCTGTAGACATTACAAACAAACGTCTTTTAGACTCGAAAATAAAACTTACAACAGCAGGAACCGTACCAACTCTAGCCACAGAACCTAGCTCTACATTGATCGAAGAATCGCAGTTCCACGCATTACTGAAACCATTTCCAGAAGTAACGAATCCTGCTCTAGCGAACACTACACAGCACTTTGTACGACACCATATCATCACTACTGGCCCCCCAGTAGCAGAACGCCCGAGACGACTACCACCAGACAAGCTGATAATGGCTAAAACAGAGTTCCAGTACATGATGGATAAGAACTACTGCCACCCATCGAGCAGCCAATGGGCTAGCCCTTTGCATCTTGTGCCCAAGAAGGAAGGTTCCTGGCACCCATGCGAAGATTATCGTAAACTAAACGCGAGGACCATACCCGATCGCTATCCCATGCGACACATTCAGGAAATTACATCAGATTTCACAGGTAAATGTATATTTTCTAAAATAGACTTGCTTCGAGCATACTATCAGATCCCACTTGCGGATGAGGATGTCCCAAAGACGGCAGTGACAACATCGTTTGGTCTTTTTGTTACGGTAATGACCTTTGGCCTCCGGAATGCCACCCAAACGTTTCAACGGTTTGTTGACGAAGTGTTGCGCGGATTGGACTTTTGTGTCTGTTATCTAGATGACATTCTTGTATCATCTAACTCAATGGAAAAACATATGGACCATCTTCGTATCGTATTTGAACGATTACGGAGTGATAATCAACGTTGCAAAATGTGTCTTTGACATCGACACAAAATAAATAAACGTGGCATTTCGCCACCTGATTCGCGAGTTCAAGACATACGTACTGCCAACCCATCGGCACCGCTCCACCAATATCTCCGCAACGTAAAAAAAGGCGACAAATGCGTTATTCAATGGTCACCCGAAACCATAAAAGCCTTTAACGATTGTAAGGAAAGCCTGACGAAGAAGACATTGCTAGTACATTTTTTTCCATGAATGCCATTACAACTCGTCACCGACGTATCGGATGTTGCAATCGGATCAGTATTAGAGCAAAAAGTAAATGGCAGTTGGCTACCATTAGCTTACTTTCAACAAACACTGAATCACGCTGAATTAAAGTACAGCGTTTACGACCGAGAGCTGTTGGCTATATACAGCAGTTTAAAACACTTTCGACACTTGCTCGAAGGCACCCAGTTTGTTATCAAAACGGACCACAAACCGTTGATATATGCTTTCAGTCAAAAAACAGAAAAATCTTCGCTGAGACAAATTAAGCACTTAAGTTTTATATCGGAATTTAGTACCCGAATCGTCCATGTTAATGGAGAGGAAAATATTTTAGGAGATACGCTATCAAGAATCGAAGCCATCAACCTGCCATCTTCATTGACCACCCAGGAGCTGTTAGATGAACAACGTAACGACACTGCACTTCAATTGTTTCTCTCTGGAAACAATTCATCACTTAAGCTGCATCCACTACCTATAGAGGAATATGGAAGTTTATACGTACATCAACTCTACGTAATCGAGTTATGAACATATTCCACAGATGCTCGCACCCTGGAGCCCGCACGATGATTCGAGATGTACAAAGAAAGTTTGTTTGGCCTGACATGAAGAAAGATATTCGAGCCTACACACGCACTTGTATACCATGTCAAAGAACATAGATTGGAAGGCATACAAGAAATGATATCCAGCAGTTTACGATACCGGACAAACGATTCCAGCAAGTGCACCTTGATATCATCGGACCACTGATAACAGACAACGGTTATCGCTACTGCATAACGATGGTTGACTGATTTACACGCTCGCCAGAAGCAGTTACGGTTTGCGACCAAACAGCTGAAACTGTCGCATGTGCATTTTACACGAACTGGGTATCAAGATTTGGAGCGCCGCACATAACCACAACTGTCCAAGGAACTCAATTTGAACCCGCGCTTTTCTCTTCTCTTTCCAAACTTTTGGGATGTAAACGTACGCGAACATCGCCGTGTCACCCAGCATCCAATGGATTGGTAGAGCGATGGCATCGCACATTGAAAGCCGCCATCATGTGCCATGAGCAGAATTGCAACTGTCCTCGCATCCTGCCAGCCGTTCTTTTAAGACTCCGAAACTCATACAAGGAAGATCTAGGCGCAAGTTGCGCGGAGCTCGTTTTCGGAACAACTTTAACACTTCCTGGAGAAATCTTTGTGAGCGATGGCAATTTGTTCGATCCGCACGTTTTTGGATCTATGTTAAAACAGTAGATGCGTGAATTGCGACCTGTTCCAATTAACCACCGCAATGAACCAACGACCTTCGAACATGATCAATTAAATTCATGTACACACGTCTTCTTAAGAGTTGACGCCGTAAGGAAATCGCTATGTCAACCGTATTCAGGACCACACAAAGTAATCAAACAAATTTCAGATGTACTGTTTACGATTGATATCGAAGGTAGACAAATCAACGTCTACACCAAACGACTGAAGCCAGCCTTCATTACTGTCGCCACTATTCAGCAAACCGAAGCTCCGTCAGACTCCTTAACGAAGCGAATAGTTTCTACACTCGAAAAAAGAACCACAATTACATGAGAACCCATCATAGTACGACCTCATACGGCTGTCAGAATATATCCGCCTGCAAAGCGCAGTCGCGCCAGTGGGAATGTCACTCAAGAGGGAGCAGTGTAGCGTTTCCCATATGACAGAAAAGTTATTGTGTTCACCGCCAGGCATTCAAGTTAAGATAGCAGTTGAGAGAGCAGAGACACACGCGAAGCATCGAAGCGTCACAACTGCGAAACAAAGATTTTCCTGTGTATATTATTATTGTGCGTTTTTATGTAGTACAAATAAACGACATTATGAAAGCTATTGCCTTTGCATAACAAAGGTATGCTTGCTTATGAAAAAAAGCTTTTTATGTGACGTTTCAGCATTTGATAATGAATTTTGCATGGTTTTCAGGACTTGTCTGTAATAAACTCAGAGATTTCTCCTAAAAATCCATTTGATTTTTACCTTTGTAATTAATTTTACGTTCATACTAATATAAATAAATCTTCAAGTTCAAGGAATATGATAAAAGCAATTGCTCTGCTTCGGTATACGTGCGCATTTTCAGCTAATAGTATGTTGAATGTATTATTATCTGATCTGATTAAGGTACACTTTGAGCAAATATTTTAAATACATTAATTAGTTTTCTTCTCTGGAATATCAATACATTATCTTTAATTTTCCATACATTTCAATTTATTCATAAGCAACAAAGTAAGTGATGTGTACAAATGTAGAAAAATGAATATTTTTCAATTCTTGAATTGTGAGACATACGTTTTATTCAATGTGACGTTTTTCAGCAAGCATAAACGATTTTTAGGGGATCGTTAATTTTAAAATGTTATTCAATTCGAATTCAAGGACAATCAACGAGACACGCAAGGATCTCATTGACAAATCCAATGGAATTTTTATGAATTCAAATATTGCAAGAATAAGTTGCATGCAATTTTATTTTATGTAGGTAATTCGGTTTTACTACATATTATAAATATCACATTGCTATCATGGAGATGTTTTTCTCACTTTTTTATATTTTCCTTTATATTTAATCTTGCGCATGTTTAAACTCAGTTTGAGTCCAAAATATATTTTGTATCTATGAAACACTCCTTTTTTGTGGTAGGGAGGTGAATGCCATTTATGCACAGAGTGTGGGACTTCCATGCGGGACTGGACTACCCACTAAACACCCCCCCCCCCCCCCCTGTCAACCTGAGAATCCAGCCTGGAACCGTTTGACACATTACTTCGGGCCAGGTCTCGTTTTGTTACACCGTGGGGCGCCCTCAAGCTGAAGAGTCCCTTTTCTAGCGGGAGGGGAGAGAGGAAGAGGAAATACCAGAAGAGCTATCCCCCAGCCCCAGCGCCCCCGGCTGCTGTGAGTCCCTTTTATATTTTAGGACTGCCCGAGCATAATGTGCCACCTGGCTCCATTTGTCAACCGATTCGAGCATCACCGCAACTATATTATCCCTGTAGAGTTCCCTTCGCAGCCTGACCCATTTGGTACACGCAAAAAACGTATGACAGGCATTGTCCTCCTCTCCTGGGCGAATCCGACACTCAGGAGACCATGACTTACCGATCTTGTGCAGGTAAGACTGAAAACACCCGTGCCTGCTCAAAAGCTAGGTCAGATAGAAGTCAGTCTCACGATGCCTTCGATTTAGCCACGGTCTCACATCCGGGATGAGGTACGCAGTCCACCTTCCCTTCGTGCGATTCACCCAAGACTGCTGCCAATCGTTGAGCGAGCGCTGAAACACTCCTTTGGCTTTACCATTAAGATCAATATCGGTAGATTAAGTTTGTAATGATATCCGACAATCATTCATTCATTAGAGTGATATTCATTACATTGATACCCGATCAATGTAATGAGTATCACCCAGAACTAAATAGAAACACACGTAATGATATCAACACAAGGTAACAATTCATTCATATATTAAAATGATATTCATCACATTAATACTAAATCAATGTGATGAATATCACCCACATTTCACTTGACCTAATGCAATAAATTTCACTTGACTTCGAAAAGTATCAAGTGAACATAAACATTAAAATGTAACGAACGTAACATGGATCTCACCATAGAAATACATTCACTGATAACGTGTGAATGAAATCTCGTGTTCCCTTTGGCACGCGACGGTTGAACGTATGGGCTAGTAAAGATGATTCACGTACATTGCTTGAGGTGTGAACTGAAGTGGTGTTCCCTTTGACACACGACACTTGAGTTTATGGTCAAGTAATAATGAATCATGTGAGTTCATATGCATGATATTTTGTATACTCGAATGTGTCGTCGTTCTGAGTAATAAATTAAGAATTGGGTCATCTTAGTAATAATGTATGACCAATAAATTGCATATTTTTGTTTAGCTTGTAAGAAACGAAATTGTATATAAACCAAAGGAGTTATGAAAAATACATCAATTATTGATCATACGCGTTAAAAGGGGTTTCTTTAAACGAATCGCTGCGAGTTTGTAGCGAATATAAACTATTTACTTTGCTGCTAATTGTAGCAAGTTAAAGTTTAAAATTTAGTAACCATGGCGTTAATGGAATTAAAGATTCTACGCCAGAAATCTCTGCGGCCTAGCCGCTTGGATAAGTAGGTACCCTACCAGTTCTGGATTTTATATTAAAAATTTATATCTTGTTCTAGAGAGGAACGAGATAAAATATATCCGATAAAACCAGACATATTTTATGGCGATCCTGCCCTACCGAACTTTGAAGAAGAGGATGCGATTAATGAAGGACTATCAGAAGAGGATAAGCGCGTTATTAATGAAGTGTTTGAGAAATTAGTGAAACAAGCGGAGGAATACAAACCGATGTCCGTGAAGAAGATTGAGCAGCCAGCACCACCTTATGTACCTACAAAGATAGGTACACCTGACTACAGAGGACCTAAGCCTCGCAGTATTGAGCGTTATCAGCAGAAGAAAATCAACAAAGAACAGGATATTGAAGCAACGATTCCGAAGAAGCGTCGACCGAGAGGAGGTAGAAGAACGAAATTAAAGCGTGAACGAGCAGAGCTTCACAGAATAATCCGGATATCAGTTGGGGAGCAGAAGCAGCGGTTACAGCAGAAACTGTTAGAGCTAAAGCCGGAACGAAGGTACTGGAAGCAATATGGGGAATAGCTGTTCTGTGCAAAGTACGTTCGTGGAGCAGTATCAACAATCGTTGGTGACGACGGGTGCATTCACTATAGGATTAATTATATTTTACTTCTACAACAAACATAATAAGAATTACGTTGTTAAAAGATTGAATAGGAATATAAATGTGTAATTAAATGCATATAGAAATGACCATAAAATTAAATTGATAGTTATCCTTATTTTTTTTGAATTTTGGCATCTTATTATTGATTTATGGAGCAGTTAGAACTGATTGTGCTTGAAAATGAAAGGATTCTTAGCAACTTGAAGAAATGTGCAAAAAGTTTGTATACATTTGAGACTCTTCACGCAAAATTAGAAGAATTGAAAGCTAGGAGAGAAAGGTTCAATAATACCCTTAAAGTTTGTAGTGAGGAAGACTCTAGAATATTAGATCTAAAATTAAAATTCAGGGCTCAATCGTCAATCTTAGAAGGAGAAATCTGGCTACAGCTGAGTAAACAAGGATACTCTATAGAGACAGACACTAAAGAAGAATCCATTAGCGAGGATTTAGAATTGAGTTTACCATTTCTCGAGGAAAACTTTACGATGGCTGATTTTAATCTAGAAACGGCTATGAAGTTGATCCCTGTCTTTGATGGCAAATATAAGGAATTAGATCCTTTCCTTAAAATTCTGGAAATTTTACACGCAACTTTATCAGCTAATGCAAAAACTAGCTTAATAGACTTTGTTGTAAATGTAAAATTGAGTGCCACCGTCAGACTTTCTTTGGCCAACACTTCGGTTTCCACTTTTGACTCTTTGAAATTAGAATTACAGAATCATTACAAAAGTAACAAAACAGTTCCACAAATCCACACACTTTTGAGCGGCACTTACCAAAAAAAATCTTCCGTGAGCGCTTACAAAGACAAGATTCTGAATTTAGTTGATGAACTTAATCAGCTACAAATTCAGGAAATAGGTAGTCAAGTTTCCGCTAACGAGAAGAAAATAATAACGCAAATGAATGACACCTACGCATTGACTGTTTTCAAAAACGGACTAGGTGATCAGCTAAGAAGCACTATTTTCTCGGCAAGACCAAAAAGCTTTGCTGAAGCCGTGTCTCTTGCGCAAGAACTGGAAAATGCAGAGACGCAAGCTACCAATAGCGTGATGCATTTTACTAACGGCTCAGATAGAAAAGGTAAAAAGCAAGGCAACCGCTATAAGAAAAACAGAGGTCGAAGATATAATTCAGATAATAATGATGCGAATAGCAATCGCAATTATAATAGTAGCAACAACAATGGTGGTAATGGTAATGAAACGAACACTCGTTACCAAAGTAACCAAAACAATAGTAATTATAGAGGTCGTGGACGTAATAGAAGGAACAATTATAGGAATAATTACAATAATGAACGAAGAACTGTACACGTTGTTACCGATCAGGGAAACGTGCAAGGCTCCGGAGAGGATTTTCAGAACCTCTCGGATCAGTAAGTTCAAAACTAGAGAGAAAAATATTTAGAATCACTGAAAACTGTACAAATTTTGTAAGAATCTATAATTGTAATTCAGGTAGATATCTCTTATTTTTAATTGACACTGGAGCAGATGTGTCAATTTGTAAAGAAAATATTCATTTTAACTTAGAGAACACGTTAGATACTAATAATAAAATTAAGTTAACCGGCATTACCAAAGAGATAACTACATCTCTGGGTACAACTAATCTTGACTTAATGATTGGGAATTATAAATTAAAAGAACCATTCCACGTTGTGCAAAGCAATTTTCCAATAAGCACGGATGGAATCATCGGTAGAGACTTAATGGTCCATTATTTATGTAAAATCGATTACGAAACGTTTACAATAACCTTCAACGTGAACGATGAAGATATCATACTACCTATGGACACACGAAAACAGGAACATTCACAGCTAAATATTTCAGCAAGAACTGAGATGATTGTCCCTGTTAATATAGAAGTTTCTGAGGAAAGTATTATCCTTAACACAGACATAGAAAAGGGTGTTTTTGTAGGAAATACTATCATACCTGCAAAAGGGGTTCGACACGTAAAAATATTGAACACTAATGACGAAGACATCGTCATAAGGAACTTTAATGTTGAAGTAGAACCGTTGAAACACTATAACATTTTTAAGTGGGAAAAACAAAGATATACCAAAGACAGATTCAAGAAACTTACAGAGGTTATGAACAAAGATATTCTCGACAGACCCGCGATGCATAATTTACTTGAGATAATAGAGAATTTTCAAGATGTGTTTCATTTGGATGGAGAAAAATTAGAAACAAATAATTTTTACAAACAGAGGTTACAGACCGTAGATAGAAATCCGGTTTATATTAAAAATTATAGATTGCCACAATCCCAAAATGAAGAGATCCTACAACAAGTTAAGGACCTTGAAACAAATGGCATCATTGAACCATCGATAAGCCCATACAACTCACCTCTTTTGGTAGTACCAAAAAAGAGTGCAGATGGAAAGGCTAAATGGCGACTGGTTGTGGATTTTAGACGACTTAACGACAAAATTGTCAGCGACAAGTTTCCTTTGACGAGACTTGAAGACGTCTTAGACAAGTTGGGTAGAGCAAAATACTTCTCTACGCTGGATATGACTAGCTCTTTTCATCAAATTGAACTTGAGAAAGAGTCTAGACCATTGACGGCATTCTCCACCAGTGATGGACACTATCAATTTAAAAGATTACCATTCGGATTGAAAATTTCATCAAATAGCTTTCAAAGGATGTTGACTATAGCTCTTAGTGGCCTAAGTCACCAAGCATTCCTGTATGTTGATGACATTATAGTATTCGGTTGCAGCATCAAACATCATAATGACAACCTTCGTAAAGTATTATAAAGACTGCGTCAGCACAATTTAAAATTAAATCCGGAAAAATGCCAATTTTTGAGATCAAAGGTAGTATACCTGGGTCATTTGATAACCAATGAAGGAATCAGGACTGATCCAGCTAAAAATGATACTATCAAAAACGACCCTGTCCCGAAAAATGCAGACGAAGTCCGCAGATTTGTGGCTTTCTGCAATTATTACAGGCGTTTTATTCCTAAATTTGCTGAGACGGCGAAGTGTTTGAATGCTTTACTAAAGAAGAATGCAACATTTAGCTGGACTGAAGAATGTCAGAATGCATACGATACTTTGAAGAGAAAATTGATAGAACCTCCAATCCTTCAATATCCAAATTTTGACAAACCTTTCATATTAACGACTGATGCTTCTAACTACGCGTTGGGCGCAGTCCTATCTCAAGGTGAAATTGGACAAGATTTACCAATTTCTTATGCAAGTAAATCTTTGGCTAAACACGATATTAATAAACCTACTATCGAAAAAGAACTCTTAGCCATACATTGGGGCATAAACTTCTTTAGACCCTACCTCTACGGAAGGAAGTTTGTGGTTGTGACCGATCACAGACCACTGGTATCTTTGTTTACACATAAAAATCCTTCATCGAAACTTACTAGAATTCGTGTTGACCTGTCCGATTATGATTTTTCGATTGTATATAAACAAGGTAGGATGAATACCAATGCTGATGCATTATCAAGGATCGAGCTAGACTCTGATACCTTAAAAGCAATGATACCTCCAGAAAATGATGAAACTGCGAAGAAGAAAATATTAGCTATTACCAGGCAAATGGCCTCTGAAAATGAAAAGAAGATAGTCGGCGACGAGGGCACCCAGACACCGATAGAACTTGATCAACTCTATTGTTGGGATTGCACGAGTTTGTCAGACATCACCGGTATCATGAAATTAAAATTTATTCTGCGCAGAGAAAATAACAGAGAAAATAAAGTTTCCATTATACGTACAAAAGATATTATAGAAGTGCACTGTAGCGATATAACTGATGCGAAATCCGTTTCCATCAAGAATGCTACCACAAGAGATAAAAATAATGAGACAATTGGCGATAATCCATATCCGAAACTCGTTTCGATTTTGGAGAAGCTAATGAGATTCGCGAATCAAGAATGTATAAATAAGCTCTCATTATCTTGTGAAGACATTATTTTTGAGTCTATAGACAAAGTAATGTTTAAAAGAATATTTAATATGTTGCAACATAAAACAAGTACGCAAAAGAAACTTCGAATCATGATATACAAACCACCAACTAAAGTAACAGATAAAACAAACCAAAAGAAGCTAATAGAAGAGTATCACAACTCACCGCACGGAGGACATCTTGGGGTTCGCAAGACATTGCTAAAATTAAAACAGCGATATTGTTGGAAAAATATGAACAATATGGTTAAGGTTCACATAAGAAATTGTGCAGCATGTCAGACTAATAAACAAGTAAGACATACAAAAGAAAGGATGGTCAAAACTGACACTCCATCAACAAGCTTTGAAACGGTACAAATAGACACCGTAGGTCCATTAAGAATCTCAAATAACTACCGATATATATTAACGTTACAATGCGAATTGACGAAATTTGTAGTTGCTTTCCCTATAGAAAATAAGGAGTCACAAACAATAGTAGGACTAGTAGAAGAATTCATATTAAAATATGGACATTTTAAAATACTCAAATCTGATTTAGGGACCGAGTTTACAAATAAACTAATGGGCGATATATGTGAATTGCTAAAAATAAAGCAAATTTTTTCTACTCCATACCATCACCAAACATTGGGTTCGGTTGAAAGAAACCATCGCGTACTTAACGAGTATATGTACTCTTTTGCTGATGACCAGCAATGGGACACATGGATTCCGCACTACACCTTTGCATATAATACTACACCACATGTAGACACAAATTATACACCATATGAGCTAATTTTTGGAAAACTCTCTTACCTTCCAAATGATTTAATTGAGAACAGGGATAAAGTCTACAATCTTGATGATTATTCAAAAGAGCTAAAGGTTAGATTAAGAACATCCATAACAAAAGCTAGGAACATAATACAGAATGTCAAATGCAAAAGAGTTCAAAATCAAATTTATACAAACCCAATACACATAAACATCGGAGATTTAGTATTAATCAGAAATGAGAATAGAAAGAAACATCAACCTCCTTACAAAGGTCCTTTCAAAGTCATAAACATTGAAAATAGTAATATAATAGTTGATATTAATGGACTCCATAAAGCAATACATAAAGATAGAATAAAAGCATATAACGTTGTATCATAATAAAAACATTATAAGACTTACAAGGATAATTAGAACATTTAATTATAAAGAATTACCAAAATTTTTTTTTTTTTTTTAAAGCTAAAGAAAAATATGTAAAATAAAATATATATATAGAATAAATTAAAGATATAAGAAAGAGAATATATATATATATATATATATATATATATATATATATATATAGGTATATATATATATATATATATATATATATATATATATATATATATATATATATATATATATATAGAATAAATTAAAAATAATATAAGAATATATATAAACATTGAATAATATGTAAATAATAAAAATTTTTTTTTTAGATTCGTATTAAGATATAGAACTAAGCTCAATATATTAACACTCATCTTGAGGTTAAGGGTGTAATGATATCCGACAATCATTCATTCATTAGAGTGATATTCATTACATTGATACCCGATCAATGTAATGAGTATCACCCAGAACTAAATAGAAACACACGTAATGATATCAACACAAGGTAACAATTCATTCATATATTAAAATGATATTCATCACATTAATACTAAATCAATGTGATGAATATCGCCCACATTTCACTTGACCTAATGCAATAAATTTCACTTGACTTCGAAAAGTATCAAGTGAACATAAACATTAAAATGTAACGAACGTAACATGGATCTCACCATAGAAATACATTCACTGATAACGTGTGAATGAAATCTCGTGTTCCCTTTGGCACGCGACGATTGAACGTATGGGCTAGTAAAGATGATTCACGTACATTGCTTGAGGTGTGAACTGAAGTGATGTTCCCTTTGACACACGACACTTGAGTTTATGGTCAAGTAATAATGAATCATGTGAGTTCATATGCATGATATTTTGTATACTCGAACGTGTCGTCGTTCTGAGTAATAAATTAAGAATTGGGTCATCTTAGTAATAATGTATGACCAATAAATTGCATATTTTTGTTTAGCTTGTAAGAAACGAAATTGTATATAAACCAAAGGAGTTATGAAAAATACATCAATTATTGATCATACGCGTTAAAAGGGGTTTCTTTAAACGAATCGCTGCGAGTTTGTAGCGAATATAAACTATTTACTTTGCTGCTAATTGTAGCAAGTTAAAGTTTAAAATTTAGTAACCATGGCGTTAATGGAATTAAAGATTCTACGCCAGAAATCTCTGCGGCCTAGCCGCTTGGATAAGTAGGTACCCTACCAGTTCTGGATTTTATATTAAAAATTTATATCTTGTTCTAGAGAGGAACGAGATAAAATATATCCGATAAAACCAGACATATTTTATTAAATTCTGAATATATCCGGGTTGCATATGATATCAACATTTGCTGATCCAATCGATTCGATCTATGTGACGTCACAAAAGCTTTTAATAGCGATCGAGCTTTCGTGAGCGAGCATACCTTGTTATTCTTTATACCATGTACCACAACTATCCGCCATTATTTCATGTTGACAGTTAGCTTTGGGAAAATAAAAATCGATTCGCCTCAGTGAAATTATTTGAATCAATCTGAAAATAGTGCTAACACTACGTTTTCACATTAACGAAAAGTTATATCAATTTAAAGAAACTCCGATAAGCGAGATTCCATTACTCGAGATCATTATGCGTATGACTTAATGATAACAAACGCAGTTATCATCGGAAAACAACGCGAAATTTAGTGTATTATGCTAAAAGTGAATGAAAATACTTCTAAAAATAACATCATGTGTTTGTTTTTCCCTTTAAAACGATTTCCCTTGGTTCTCGAAAGAAAAATAAGAGTAATTATAGGTTAATCAAGTGTTTGTGACATGAGCGCATGATTTTTGTTTCTATCCCGTCAGCTGATGAAACTTACACACAAATACAGGACAGAGAGATTATTTTCGTTGTTTTTGGACATGGCAGTGACGTTACTGCGAAAAAAATTTAAATGTGGCTGACCAGATGTATGAAGGCCTTGCTTGGAGCAAGCGAAGATAATTCTTATTCTATGGGAAGTGGGCCGGATCGGCTTCTTATTCATACAATCTACATTCTGCAATGGCACGCCAAATTAGATCAGATCTTAGCCTTCTGGAGTAGTCGGTTCCCATCATTCTAATTCTGAAATCTCCTTTATTGGCTTCCACTAAATCTTACCATTATTCCCTCGTTTTCTGCTGGACGCTTACATTTGCGAAATGCAATTTAAAGTCCCTTAGGGTATTCGATTCCCTTCATTCAGATGGCCAACAGCTAACCTCACTCAAATAGTTCCGAGAAATAGAATATTGAATTCAGTCAAAACTAACATTTAATTACTTCTAATATAATCGGAAACTTTTTATTTTTCATTATATTTTAATCAATTTTCTTTAACATAGAACAGTTTGACCAATTTTAGTTTATATTGAAAGAAAAATTTGAATAAATCTGTTGAATATAATATGATACAAGCAATTAAATCTTCATCCAAATAAAACTTGTAGCAAAAAAATATCATTAAGCTGTTTATATATGTTAACAAACAAATTTGCATGAATAACCTTGAACAATATAAAACACTCCTTATTCAAACTGTAAGCTAGAATATTTACTTAATAAATACAATTATTTTGGCGCTATATAATAAATATGCACTTTTAATTACTTAATTGTTACTATCATTAACGTTTTCTATCTTGATTCATGTTTTGTTTTTTTCCATTACATTCATCAAACTTAACATTAATCAATAAATTGATTTCAATTTATCTTTTATTTTTTGGATTCAAAATATGGAAGACATTTTAACAGTATAAGTTTTTCATTTTTATCTTGTTGATAATATCAGAATTAATTGTTTAATATACGTTTATATCGTAATTAGTTGATCTTGTACTCACATATTATGTGAGATTTCAAAAATACATTGAAAAATATCAAATTGTTTATAATATACATACATACTCGTACATAATGTAAATAGTTTCAAAATAATTATTTAAAGAATTTTATCCTTTACTGCTTTTTCCCTCTCAAACTATGCAAAATTATTTAGTATGATAAATTTGATAAAATGTGTTTCATTCAAAGTGAAGTGAATTTAGTGCAAAAATGTAGGCAGTAAAGATATTATCGTGTGAGATACATAGAAAGCGAATAAGTGCTTAACATGAAATAAATTCTCATTTTAGACTTGAAAGATAATCTGATAAATAAAGGTTCTATGAGACGTTTTCGGTGTATGAGTTGGAAATGAGATTCTATTGCACAGGATATAGCAATGAGGAATATACCGTCAAAGTCTACTGCACTCAATTATCTATTATTAATTGCTGTTTATTGGGCTTGCTAGTCGAAGTTTGATCTTTCTATAATAGTTGTGTGGAAGGATTGAACGAAAGGATTTTGCTATTTTTTATCTGTTAAGAGTTGAAATGTTCTGATTTTGTGGTGAATTCAGGAAGCACATAGGAATAAAGTTTCGATCATGACAAAGGTAGTCAATTTTTTTAAGATATCAAATATTGTTGCATATAAGCACTTCTGAATATCTTTGAAATTTGTCTTTTTTATTTTGATATGCTTTAAATCGGTAGATTTATAACTCTTAGCTCATCCTGACGTTCAATTTCTCTCCTCAACACACATAGCATCTATTTACACCGTCTCAAATAATTTAAGTATATTACCTAATTTATAAACTACTTTTAAACACAAAACTCCACCTTACTCCATTGTGCCATATTGAACTTTTTTAATTTTAAAGTATCTGAAAACATAGGTTGAAATTAATTATACTTCAATGTTTCATAATAAATGAATCATTCATACCTCCATGCACCATATCCTGCAACAGTGGCTAAAACAGCAACAGCTAAAGTTGTTCCGACTGCCAATGGAGCAGTTTCATCCCGATATGTGCCTGTTGCGCTACATTGGAATGTCGGCCCCCATTGATTTGAGGCTTTGTACATGAAACTTTGCATACGCAACTCACGCAAGTAGAGTTTGGCCAAATGTCCGGACATATCATTAGGATCTGGCGAATACATTGTAACAATTTGTTCCTTCTCGCATGTATATGATTTTCCAACAGGAGTTGGGAATAACATTGATGTGTGGCTAGGAGTTGTTAATTTAACGTCGAGTCCTGGACGATCTATGTGCTTGAAGATTTCATTAGATGATGAGTAAGTCAGTTCCATACTGCTTACATACCACCGTTCACCACCTGGCGTCTAGTAGAGAAAAAAGAGTGTTTAGAATTTGCACTTTAATAATATCTTTAAAAATAAGTTGCATTACTATCGTAGCACCTCATTATTCCAACTAATTGAAATATTTGGCTTTGCTATTAGATGACCCAAAAACCTTGAATACGTTGAGACTATTATTACCTTTAGGAAAACAAGAAGACCCAACTCAAAGTGCCCTAAAAATGGTAAAATAAATTTCATGGAAGCGGTGCTAAATCAATTTCTCCGTTTAAAAATAAAAATTAAAAAATTCCCAAGCCCGTTTGAGACAGAAGGAGGGAACTCGTTGTTTCCCCAACCGACAGCTTCCATGATTCCTCATCTCAAACCCCCGAATTAAATGATAGTAAATGCTCTCGGGGTCGCACAGTGGGTTTAGTGATTCCCCAATAATGGGACATTAAATGCCGAGAAATACTAATAACCACAAATACATCTACGGCTCTGCTACTAAATCCTACTTACACCTCCTTTGTGGGGACGTAACAGGGTGAAGGCGAGCCTGATAAAGAAATCGAATTAATAACCATACCGCAAAAATGGAAATTGGGCGACGAGCTAAATTCCCGTCCCTGGAAAACCTTAAAATGTTTCGAAACCTGCAGATGGCGTTCGGAGTGGATTGCACTCACGGCAACGACCTCGCAAACGGAAAAAGGACTATAGCATTGGACCTGGAATGTCAGATCAGTCAATTAACCTGGCGATGTTAAGGACCTTCTACAACGGGCCAGTCAATATAAATTAAAAATACTGGCAATCCAGAAAACGAAATGTACTGGAAATGATATTCAGACATGAGGTCGCACGCAATATTCAAAAGTGGGAAGTCCATTGGAAAAAGACAATTTGGAGTGGCTTTCATTGTGGATAGGGAGTTCAAATCACAGTCACAGTTTAAGGCAGTCAATGAGCGGTTATGTGCTTCAAAATCTGGCTAATAAATGTCCATGCCCCAACCAGAGAAAAGGACGAAGAAACCAAGGAAACGTTTTAAAATCACCTGGAACGATTAATCAACTCATTGCCTACAAACGACACAAAAATAATTCAGGGTGATTTCAACGCTAAAGTTGGCATCTCATCGGAGAATGACTGGAGCCTCCACGACGAAATGAAATGACAATGGACAGCGCCTGACCGACTTTCTATGTAGCAGAAATCTAGACATACGTTCGATTTGCTTCCCAAATCGACGCATTCATAAAATGACCTGAGTATCACTGGATTGCAACACACAAAACCAGATCGACCCTGTTGGGATCCAACAACGTTGGGCCTCGAGCATACTTGACGTCCGCACAGATCATTACTTGATCAAAATAACATTTCGGTGTCGTATATCAAAGGCGTATTCGGCGAATACCATCCCTAAAATATGACTTCGAAAGGCTCCAAACAGTGTCTGCGGGCAAAATATTTGACGGAGACCCTCGGCAACCAGCTGCCTTACATCTTATGAGACGCATCGCTGAAAACAAGCATCGAGCTCTGGAGGGAACTGAAAGCGGGTATTGCAACCATAGCAGAACATCAATCCTGGCGCAAGAGAAACGATTGGTTCGATGAGTGCCAGAATCCGATAGACAAAAAAATCAAGCGTACAAAGAATACGTAGGTAGAAAAACCAGGACGAAGGGAGAACACTATGAGAATCTCAGAAAAGTAGCGAATAAAATCATTTAAAATTAAAAAAAGAAAATACTATGACGACCACGTCAGGAGTATCGACGTAAGTATTGCGGAGAACAACACAAGATAAGCATACAAAGTAGTGAAAAGCCTGAAACGAGGTAACTAGCCCAAAACCACATCGGCAACATAATCACTGGTGAAACCAAGGTTAAGGAAAGATGGGCATCATATTTCAAGAGCCTATATAATCCTACACACAGCTACCAAACATAGGAGCATATAGATGTTTCCAAAGAGCTTCTATGGGCCCAACCAACTCTGGATGAAGTTTGTCTCACCATCAAAGCCCAAAATAATTATAAAGCGCCGGGCATCGATGCTCATGAAATATGGTGGCAGCAGTGTTCATAAAGCTATTTTCCAAGTAATCCAGCACATTGGGCAACAAGAATATATGTCCAAAGTGTGGAGCCAATCAATTATATCCCCTATCCACAAAAAGGTGACAAGCAACAGTGCGAAAATTATAGAGGCATATCACTACTTTGTACGGCGTACAAAATATTTTCTTAGATCTAAGAAAATCAAAACAAATCATACGCCAACAGTATTATTGGAGAGTATCAAGGTGTTTTTAGATCAGGCAGATCAAACATGTACTTGAAAAATGCTGGGAGTTCAACATAGACTTTAAATAAGGATTCGACAGTATTGATCGTAACGTAGTGTACCAAATAATGATTTGCATTAGCATCCCAGCCGAACCAGTCCATCATACCAAAATGACAATGACATTAACGACCTCTCAAGTCCGCATCAATAACCAACTCACCGTTGCCTTTGACACAAATATCGGACTAAAGCAGGGAGATGGGTTTGCCCCATTGCTATTCAAGTTGGCTCTGGAGTACGTCATACAAAAGCTACTTGTCGATACATGAGGTATGTTACATTACTATTCTAGTCGAGTCAAGTAGTAGCCTATGTGGATGATATCAAAATTTGTCGCGGTCATTAACAACTGCCAAAGAACTCTTGCTGAAACTGGACAGCGCAGCAAAACTAGTAGAGTAATGAGAATAAAACAAAGCTCATGACGCAGTCGAGGAAACAATTCTCAAATTCAAACTTGCCTTTCACAATATCGAAAATGTGAGTAAATTTGTGTATTTAGGTGCGAAAATAACGAGAACCGGTTATGAAAGAGACGAAATACGCCAAAGAGTACAGCTCGCAAATAAAACATTTTTTTTTTCAGTTTTGAAAATCTTGAGACCAGGAAAACAAAGCTCCAAGTATACAAATCTGTGATAAGACCTGTGTTATGCTATTGGCATGAAATATGGACCTAACTCAAGAATCTGCAAATATATTGGACGTCTTTGAGCGAAGGGTCCTGAGACGAGTAATCGGTGCTAAGCTAGAAGGAGACCAATAGAGCATTCGATACAACCATGAGCTTTATGAAATTTTTGACGGGCAGGAGCTCGCAAAGATTGTCAGAATGCGGTAGCTGCAATGAGCTGGCCACATGAATCGTATGGACGAACAACGGATACCCAAAAACGTATTCATTCGGAGAACTGAACGTGGAAGACCAGTGGGGAAACCGAGAAAACACTGGTCTGACTTGGTCGACGAAACAGTTCATCGCTACTCGGATTTCAAAATTGGAAGATGCGCTCAATGGACTGGGACAGTTGGAGGCGTTATTTGCAGAAGCAAAGGCCCGAAAGGGGCTGTAGTGCCACGCAAAGGAAGAACAATTTTGTTCTTAATATGCAAATCTAAAGTGCTTCCGCTGCACTTATAAATCGATATTTAAAACAAATATTTCAACTTTTTGATGTACCTAAACCCATAATTACTGACAATACTATTTCTTGGATTAAGTTTAGAATTATAAATAAATAATCAGGTTCCAATCAGTAATTTGACTGAATCAAATGTAAATTTTGGATACCAGCCATTAGTAAATTGCTTCAGTTCTTCTAATTGATCGACCACTATAAGCCCAAAAGAATTGTCGGACCGCATGAAAAAGCATTGTATTTTCTCGTTCAAAAGATTGACATCTTGACTGTTAAGGGTTTTTACTACTTAAAAACCCTATTAAAACCGGTATCCGTCCGTCCGTCTTCTGTGTGTCAGCAGTTTTCTCCGAAACTACTCCGAAGTCAATCATAAGTGGTGACCCCTTAAAAGTTTGTGTATCAATAAATTTTTAACAATTTTTAAGAGGCTCCCCACATGTCAGAAGGTAGTCTTGATTTTTTACCGAGAGGTTGTCGTATGGGGTGTCAAATCAAAGATCCTGATGATCACTTTCCAAAAACAATGTTACTAGTTTTGTAGAGTACAGGTGGAGCGGAAATGTACAAAAAATATGTTTCACCCTCCCCTCACGGTTGGACATATCGAATCCAAAAAATCTGTGCAAACCATTATGTAGTTTAAAAATAGTTTATTGATAATTAGGCATTACAGCAGTTTCTATCGAAACTATCTTCTTCAGAGGCGAATGTGGACTACAATAATAGTATACAACGAAAGCTATTTCCAAATCAAGTACACAGTTAATACATATAACTGTGAATTCAATTAAGTAATAAATTATTAGTCATTTAATAAGTCCGTGCCAACAATATTTGACCATTTCCGATAACGGAACATTAAACATGATATAAAAATTGAGTATCAACATAAAACACTATGCAGAATAAATAAATAACTTAACATATGAAAAACAAATTTACATTAAAATATTTTAATACGATAAATAAAAAGATAAAACAAGGAAACCAATCTAAAATAAATTCAACAATGGAGATTTAAATAAATTTACCTGGTCACTAACTGAATTTTTCCGTTTGTTAATTTCGAGGGTTTCTAATCCATTTAATCTTGCACCTTTATTTCCGTAATATAAAATTTTGATATTAGTATTGAATTCATAACCGTTTTTGTTCAGGTGGATTGCATAGTTTGATTTACCCTTATTATATTTGAAATTATGCATACGAGGTGTGACAATTAAGTAATGAGACTAATTCCATGAAAACCATATATTTAAAATTTATTCTACAACTCTGCCATCCTCTTCAAAGTAGTCCCCTTGGGCAGCTATGCAACGATTCCAGCGCATTTTCTATGCTTCGTAACATTTCTGGAACGCTTCGGCTGGGATGTCCGCGAGTACCCTCGTCACGGCCGCCTGGATGTCCGTAATCGACTCAAAATGGGTTCCGTTGACCACCGATTTTATTCTAGGGAACAAAAAAAAATCACAGGGTGACATATCGGGCGAATAAGGCGGCTGTTGCAACACGGCGATCCCTTTAGAGGCCAAATACTGGGACTGGGCGTTTGCTCCTCAGAAAGGTTCTTTGGAACCATCTTCGCACACAACTTTTTCATCCCAAAATCGTCGGTTAAAATTTGTCTGACGGTTCATACCCAGTTCCGAGGCCAACATTCAAACTGTTAAACACCGATCTTCATGGATTAGTGGTTAGTCCACACCTCGACTGGTCTCCCGCTCCGTGCCACGTCTTCCACGCTTTCACGCCTCTCCTTAAACTCTTTACGCCATCGAAAGACCTGGGCACGACTGAGAGCACTATCACCATGCAATTTTAGCGTACGTTTCCGAAGCTGTTTCGTCCAATCTGGCGCAAAATTTTATCGCGACCCGTTGCTCTTGATTTCATTTCTCCATTTTCGTGACGAGCATCACGAATACACGTCTACTCAACACGACACAGCAGGCGAACTAAACAAGTTAGAGCGATGGTAAATATATCAATGAAGAGGGGAAGGATGCTGGGGAAGGGGAAGGGAATTTCAAGGTCACAGGTTTATTAGTCTCATTACTTAATTGTCACACCTCATATTTTCCTTAAGGCACGTATCAAACGATCTTCCTGTCTGCCCGATGTACATATTATCGCACGTACTACAATTAAGTAGATTAACTTCCGATTTAAGGAGCTCTTCAGTTTTATTTTTATCATTATTTTTATAATTTTTAATAAGTATATTGTAGTATAAATAGCTTTGAATATAACAGAGGTAAATCAAACTATGCAATCTACGTGAATGAAAGCGGTCCTGATTTGAATCTTATATCGAAATTTTTCATCACATAAATAAAGGTCCAAGTCGTTTGTCCCAAAGCTCCCGGCTCATAATAGCTAGTCGACATACATCCGTACGTGGTCATGAAGTGAAGCTAGTTAGCTGAGCTCGCTCTTCTTTATAGCGCGTGTAATAAACGCCGATATCGCGGAGCGATGCATGACAGAGATCTGTCATTCCTACATAATTTGATAATCAGCTGACAAGTGCTCGATGGCGGATCACTGCTACTGAGCCGCCACTTTACGTCATTCGTGTGGTGAATATCGAGTGATTAACTTGCGTGTGACGTGATCTCGTGGATCTAACGCACAGTGAACTTTTCACGACAAGAACCTGTTTCTGATATTCAGCGGTCGGGCCGGCGTATTTTCTGTTGAAACTTCGGACACATAAGCGGAGTAGTTCTTAACGTATTAAATTTCAGGTGTGTCAGCGTAAGATAATCCAGCACATTCGATTTGGACGATAAGACTAGTGCTTACCGCAGATATTTAATAAATCGCAATCAACGCGTGGGACACCCATAAAAGACACTGCAGCGGTAATTGCTAGGCCTGAGGAAAGCAAAACTCTGCGCTCATTGTTGGTTGGGAACAGCACAAAAGGTGAAATTCATCAGTTGGATTGGGAAGAAAAAAGAAAGTATCATCAAAACGCGGAATCAAAACATATGGCAACTCCTGCCGCTTAAACTACTCTCACTGCTGAATCTACTCCGGTGGTAAATGGCTAATTGGAACCCGCTCAAAAAGGTTTACGATACAGCACTGGGGAAAAAACCGTCATTCTGATAACATAAATGTGCGTGACCGGAGCATGTGTATGGGTGATAATACAATTATTTATTTATCAAATCATTCGTGTCCTAACAGCAGAAACAGCGAAGCTCATTGGCTACGTATCCCTTAAATTATAAAGTGAAAATACAGTTGTTGCATATCAGCGTGATGAAGTTAGTGCAATCAATATAGTAACAAATGCAGAACAATTGCTATCTACATTTTCGGGTGCAATAAAAATGCATACAATATGCAAAGAAGTTGATTGTAAATGAAATTGTTTTAATTATAATGTAGATATTGCGACTGTAATTGTAAAAAAAAGAAAACAAAGACAGAATGAGTGACGATGCTGCGGTTTTAAAGAGTAGAATACTTTGTTGGACTAATTGCTAAGATAATTTCCAATGTGGAGTGGCTATGCTGCTGATTGGCTCTAGTTTATATTTTAAAAACTCAATTCTAGATATTCAGCGAAATGTAAAGATGAAATTTCAGCCTCATATTTCCTTCAATAACCTTAGAATGCCTGCACTGACCGGCGTGCAGCTAAAATCACCCCTAAAGTGAGTAGTTCATTCCACTCAGAAAACCATTAAAAAATTAACATGAATAATGAAAGCATGGAATATATATGTAGTATTGTATTAAATAATTAACCGATAAGTTCAGTGTGAGCATATATCTTGGATATAAATAACTAATTGTGACAAAGTTTCGAAAGCGAACCCACCCATTGCAAGCATCTCCCATTTTAAGATTATAGTTTTTAAGTGCCTGATTATAATCCAACCACTATAAGAATTTTTATTTGTAAACCTTACAACACAATTTACTATGTCATGAAAACTCGTCCTTTTTAGAGTTTTGTACTAAAATACAAAATCCTGCGGAAGCTGCAATGGGCTGGCCACATAAATCGTATGGACGAACAACGTATACCCAAAAAGAAGGTATTTTAGGACAACGAAAACAATATTTGTTTTCTTAGTCATTTAGATTGACTACAAATTTAAGATTATAAAGGCATCCACATAAATAATTTGATTAGTACGCGTAATTTGAACAAATAATAGAAATTCTTTAGAAAGTCTATCAATTATGTGCCTCCAAAAGCCAAAAAATTCAGCCATAAGGATACTATCAAGCATAAAATTTCATTGCTCGAAGGAAACCACAGGTTCGAATTCAAATGATTTTAATATATTGTATATCAGCGATGATTGCTTGAGAAATTTAAAAAATTATAAACATACGTATGACCTTAAAACACATCAAAGGATCCAAGAGATGCCACCTACAATAAACAGTTTTATTCGATTATTAGAAAATATCAAAACCATCCTCATCTAAAAACGTTATTCATCAGCATTGTCAGGCACACCTGATCAAGCAATAATAATTAAAGCAACAAAATGGTTTTTAAGAAATAACATATAGGTACATATTATCTAAGTATCCTTTCTTATCCCAATCTTCAAGGGAAAGAGAATAATATAATATTTATATGAATGAAAGAATTAAATTCAAATTGCTAATATAACGAAGCCTATCCTTTCCAGCAGACCCGTTCTTTTTCAGAGGGAAGCGACACCTAAGGTGAGCTTACCGCCTAGGGGGTGGGGTTTAGATAGTCTGCAAACGGTCAATTTCGTGTTGCGGTCGGTACGCGGTGCTATGGTTTGGTTTTACGTTTTTAGTTTGAATACATTAATTCGGTTTTAAATTCGGGTAGTTTATATCATGCACCGCGTCAGTGAATATTCGGGAATGCGTTGTTTTTGGTGGATGATCTTTCGCGTTGTCCTTTTTCGCGGGCCGAAGGAGAAGGGAAATGAATTAGAGTAAAATCAAACTATTGGAAGTGATAGACGCGTTTTAAATCAGGCATTTGAATCGGTGGCTGATTTTTGTATTTTGGACTTTGTCTAGTCGCGGAAGACCGGCAACCGAAACTTATCTCCGAACTAGGTAGCCGGCTAGCAGCTACTTAGGATAAGACTAAGGGTGTCCGAATTTGTACAGTCCATCGACACGTTCCCAGACTTCATGCCTATAACTGATGAGGAATTTGTTTAGATTTCCTTCGGAACATCTCGAACGAACGAGACCAAGAAAGAAAATTATTACACTCGCTGACATTTGTGCCAGACCATACCCTAAATACTAAAAAATATTACAAATAGTGCCCAACGTGGGCCTCAAAGGGGAAAATAACATCTCTCTCCTTCGAGCTCTCACATTTTTAATTTTGCTTTCGGCAGATGAACCGATTCAATATTTATTGTTGCCCTTATCATTAGCACACTTTGGAGGTTCCTGTAAAGTCAAAATAGAGCCACCGATAAACTTTCTTCCGGTGTTGCATTGTTTGTCTTCTGGATATTATGGTCTATATAATCTTCTGGAATTCTTCGTTCGGGGTGCTCAGCCGCCTGAACATGCCGATGATGTTATAGAATATTACATCCCTGAATGTTGCCAGAAGAAAGGATTGCAAATTTTTATAGAACTTGAAGTCGTACAATTCTTATTTTGAACAAAATGATGGTGCCTGGGATTTTCAAATATACTGCTAAGAATTGCGTCAGTTTTTGCTGTGAGCTAATTTGATGACCGGCAGTGACAAAACCCGCATCATCAATTAGTCCTGAACGACAGCCGGTTTTATTTTTATGATCGGTTTGCGGTTTATATTAGCATACTTTCGAAAAAGACACGGACTTATATTCAAGGGAAAGGGGGCCTAAAATTGCAATAACCATCTCTGTGACACGGAAATAATTGTTGCTTCAGTAGTGAAGAACAAAACCCTTCAGTCTCCCCATGCTTGGGTCAGCATCGAAAAGACTGCCTTATAATAAACATAAGCAGTCTAGCAGCCCCGTGGTGATCAGGAGTGGTTGCTTTTGAGGAGATAAGCTGGTCACCTCATCCGAACTGCTTAATTTGTTGTTTTGCTTGGTCAAAATTAACTACACCCGTCCGTTTCCATTGTTTAGGCAGAGATGAGAAGTTCACTTCAGCCACTTTTATATCTTTAGGTTTAACATTCCCCTTGTAATGCAACGACCTTCTTCTGGGAAAGTAACGGTTGCTTTTTGTACAATGTTTGCGTTTGTCTAAAGCCTCCGTATCCACTAACTTCAACCAGATAAAAAAAATTGAATTACTATAGCTTAATCTTGGTAAGATTAATTGACACATAATAGAACATTTCTAAGGATAATAAAAATTGATCAGAATGTCTTGTAGAGTAGAATACGCGTTATAAATATTTTTTTTAGTCGAGCTTCGTGGCGTGACAAGAACCCGGCTCATATGATTCCACAAATAGCTAGTCGACAAGTACGCGTATGCGGTCGTCAAGCGAAGATAGTCAGCTGAGCTTGGTCTTCATTATGGCTCGTTGATACTTGTGACAGACCATCCGCACCCGTAAACACCGAAAATCATTACAACTGCAGTTTCGATTTAATCTTTTTGCAATTTTCAGATAAGTTGAAAAACATAAATGTCTATGATAATTCATGATTTGAGTGAGCTTTGTTACATTGAAAATTGAGAAAATTGAAAATTGAGCAAAAATAGCTTTCCTTTTGAACATATACATCTTTTTGAAGTGTTTATTGAGTTTATTCACTATTGGTGACTGTGAATTGTAAGTCGAGGACAAAACCCTTTTCCGAATTTCGTTAAGGCTCGAGAACAAGTCACGATTTTCTAACGGGGAATTCTTCCAACAGAGTTTTCTTCCATAAAAAAAGATATTCACCAGCAAAAATAGATTATTTTTTACTTAAAAATATTTGATAACTCATGGCGTTAAAACCGAAGTACTAATTTGAGTTAAATTTGATAACATTTACACCTGAATAAATATTGTATTAAAATATTTTAAAAATTTTACATTCCGTGGTTCTTTTATTATTTTCTATATAAATTATCACTTACCTTTCTGAAAAACATTTTCAATGTAAATCCCTTAAACGTCATTGTCAAGCTTTCAAAATCTTCATCACTACAATCGCCTGTTAATTCAGGATAATCCGGCAGGAATTCATTTGCTTCATCATCTTCCTTAAGCTTATTCCTATATTGAATACTAAGTAGGCCATCAGTTCGTATAAGAATGCACGCATTTCCACTTGTTCCATTGATTCTATATGTAGATATACTGGATGTTGATAATGTACCCTGTTGAATATTAATAGCATTTAAATTCTTAATCATCATCTTACAAACAAATCACATTCATTATGTAACAATCGCTATGACCTAGACAAATGCCTTGTCAGAGAGCGAGGTAATTAATTTTAAATAAAATCTACTTACAGCTGGTGTTAATTTCCCAGATCCTTTTCCTGTCCTTGGCTTCTTCGTTGAAAGTCCTTCCAATTGAAGTCCTTGTACAAACGACACGATCATCAAAACTAGGTGAATTATTAATGTGAGCGACACTCTTTGTGCATGTAATATATCAATATAGCCTCGCGATACTCACCTTGTAAAATTACAAATTTCATAGTTTTCGACATTTCGTATATTTCTCACTGTTTCTCACGAACTAAGAATTTACAACTGAAACACTATGCTATGAATGACCTGTTTTTCAAATCCTACACAGTAAATCAACCACCTACATTGAAAAGTTCAAATAGATTTTAATGTAAAGGTTATCATTACATTTCGAAAAGTAAAAATTAAAATGCAACCTACGCTTTGAACCAGAAACTAGCAAATGCCATACGAAAAATCTTCTTCCCCTAGCCCACGTCGATAAGGATGGGTGATATTTCTTAATGGACCACCATTGAATCTGCGCAGGAACAGCCATGGAATACAATAAGAAATAGGCAAATCAATAATTCATTTTTGATGCTATTCTTTAATTTTTTTGATTAGTGATCATAATTACATTTTAAACAAAGATTTTATTTTTGTGGATTCATACCTCTAAATCGAATCACAAAGAACGTCAACAACGTTATTGAAAATAAATTTGGTAGATTTAAAATTTAAACGCCTTCGTCGTTATCGGTTGAGAAATTGGGTAAATACAGCGAATGTCAAACATTACGTGCGATGTTATTCTACGTAGCACAGACTCGCATCGGGCTTTATTCTTGATACACTCCTATCATCATCCTTCTCAACCAAATTAGAAAAAGTCGAATGCAGAAACAATCAATACTGATGAAATCTTAATATTTATTTATAAATTTTCTTTCAACATTTCTTCAATTTGTGTTGAAAATGATCGATATGTTAGCTGAAAACATGAAAAACTTTACAATCACCAAAGAATTAATATGGTATAAAATACGGTAATAATTTCGTTATTAAAGTTTTGATTAAGATAGCAAATAATCAAGCAGATTAAATTTTATGCAATAAAAAGTGGTAATGTGAACTACTACAAGGTTGGAGTTTAAATTTTGAGTTAAGTTAAGCATACAGCTATTAATTGTAAAAGAATTCTCCCCTCGACAGAGCTTTCTGCTTATATTTGAAAATACGGTAAGTAACCCATAAAGCATCTTTTAAATGAAATGAACGCGTTATTGAACTAGGATAATTATCGTGACAATTAAATGTTTGTACTTTTTGAATATCTAATTATCTATATGAGCTCGTCTTGTTTGGTGTTACTCAGAATTGCCACATTGATCTTTCTTCTTGAAAATCATTCTCGAAATTCTTCGCAGAAAACTTGCCTGCTATTTTTTAATCTCAATTCACGTTGCCGCTAAAGCAGTGACTTTCAAAAAATTTGGCATCTATGATTTTCGAAAAAATCAAAACCAACTTCATAGTGCCCTCAAGAGAATAAATTTACCTTTAGAAAGTTGGTGACAAACGCTTTATATTTTTCGTTATTTGAAAAGGCGATAGTAGAAGCAAATTCACCCATTTCACTCATTTTCTCCAAACTAATGGAAGCTTTTTTTATCACTTAAAAACTCTCAAGATATCTCTTGGGGAACATTCCCGTGTCTTTTGATGTAAAGTTGAATCAATGCCATGTACTCTGACTCTTATCTGGAAAGAGTAGAATAATTTCTCAAGAATTATTAGGTGCTCTCATAATTTTCAAGACAAGAAGTACAACGATGCTATCAATGATGTGAAAGTTAGTGTAGAGGCACCAATCATAGGTCAACATTCTTTCCTCCTAAACGAAATGAGCAAATCTGTAAATTTGTTGGCCGACAAAAATTTCAGTACACTTGCATGGCCATAGGTTTTTCCAGAGACCACCCCATTTAAACAACCGCTCGTTCATGTAATAATGGATGATGCCTTCAAGATACCAAGAGCTAAATTTGGCCACACAATATGTGATAAATCACCCCTACGCCACTGATAACGATCAGCAAGTCGCTATTGACGTCGATGGTTCGGGAGCGACCCTTTAACCACTCGCCGACACTGAGTCGCGTTTTGCCAGTTGTCAAGAAAAGGAAGGAAAAAGGTAGGACGTCCGGTTTGCGCAGGAAAACATTTCACGTGGAAAGACCTCAGAGTGCGGACATCGGCCGGGAAAAATTAAAACAAGAAAAAAGAAAAAACAGTGGCTCCCACTCAAGTTGACAATCGTCCGAATTACTTTTTCGCTTTATTGCGACTTCTTGCCACCTTTGTTGTGCTGGGTGCAACGTAAATCTTCCATATCCCGCCGACTGTTTACATCCAAGTGCTTATCTTGTTCCGTAGCCGCATTGCTCGCATTTAAGTTAGGAAAAGTGATTGGTCCTTGTCGCGAGTAAATTGCCGATGCCCTGACTGTTAAGTATCATCCAGACTGAAGGCTGGTTGACAGAGTTACGGAGTGCATCTAATAAGGGCACGGTGCCATTGAACTCGTGAAGAGTGGCAGTCACTATGTAAATCGGCCAAGGATTTTTGGCTCTTGGATAATGTGAAATATTTTAATATTCAACCAGGGCTGAATCAGGTGCATTTGCCGTAGTCGCGAGACGACGAGAATCAGCCGAGATTTGTGGAAGGATTCCCTCCTGGTAGGGAAATGCTGATAGCCAGCCACACAACGTTGCGCACTCGACAGCTCCCAGACACCATCCCCGATTGTGGGTGGCTGCGCCTCCACCTGCACGATCTGCGTGTCTCACGACAGGCGAGCCTTCTCTAACGTGCAAGTAAGTTCCATAGTAGATTTTTAATGTCGCGTTTGATTATGTTTCTAACCTCACGCCAGGACGGACCTACGGCAGCTTCTTCCAGTCCCCCAAGAAGTCCACGTTGCAGCCGAAATCGTAGCGCGCAGCAACCACCAAGCGGTGCTAACAAGAGCAATACATGCGGAAGTCAAAGCAACGGCAGCAGCGCCGGCAGAAAGCCCGAGTCAAAGTCAATGCCTTCACGTGTTAGGAGTCACAGCTGGCAGTCTCATTGGTATATCTCCATTATTGTTTATGATCAAGAATCGTAGCAATGAATGATAAAAAAATAATTGGAAAGAATCAACTCCATACTTACATTAGAAACATTAGTCAACAATTCATTTGCTTAGGGAACAATTAATTTTGCGAAGGCATCAAACAAAACATTGTTACCATTGATATCAGGAAAGCCGATCATTATAAATAATCTGGTCAATGGTTCCATAATTTCTAGTTATATGAATGATATTTATACCTTTACCTACACCATTCATGTATTCATATACATATATCTATATATGATGCATGTATGACTGATTTATTTTTGTATATCATTTTCAAACAGAATGAAAATGATATACAAATCGGGATTGAAATTCCACACGCAGCGCGGTAACAAGGTTAACGCCAGAGGAATTACAAAAACTCTGTTAGTTTTCTCATTTAATTACATGACGGAAAAAAATGCACCTGATAAGTTTTCGAAAATTCAGCATTTTGACTGACTGCTTATTTTCTACGCGCTCTTTTACAAAATAAGCATCGCATTACACTTTATTTTAGCAATGGTTTTATATGAATTTTAGCTGATTCAGAAAAATGTTTTAAATTTTGTGTTTATTTGTGTTGGCGCGTTATTAGCTGTTGATTCGAATTTTAAAGAAATTTGACGTGACGTCACCCACTAATTGTCACATCCTGAACTAAAACAATTTTCCGTGGGGGTATTCTAACTTGAACGATATAAAAGATTCAATATGACTTACCCTACGAAGGATACGTTCCTGACATGCTTCCTATAGCTATTTTTACAATCCCATACACATCACTACATTTTTCATTTTCCGACACAAAAACACTCGCGATCCGCAACAAACTTTTCAGTTTGATTAATTATCACATTTGCAACGCTTTTGCACTAGATTCAACACGGTTTATCTTAAAAAAATGTTTTGTGTACAATTTCAAATTCAACTTGATTAGACGTTTCCCATCAATGTTGAATTTTCACAAATCATATGTTTTCAATCTTATGGTTCATATTTCGTTGACAATTCGGGGGATAAATTACAAGAGGAGTGGAATTTTCATGAGAGCAACTAGAGGCCTACTTGAGTGTGTGGATGCTCTAGCGACGTGAAAGGCTGGGGAATTTCAATTTGTATGGGAGAGGAAGGCATGCATGTAGTAAAAGTCCTTCAGCTCATTTCGCATCCATTACTTCATATGGCTTTGGGTGTCTGTCATACGCTTTTATATTATTCTTTTTATGTCAATCCTGTAAGTTTCAACAATTTACCTATAGACATAATTTAACGCTGGTCGCCAAACTTGCTTAAATTGAATATTTTCAAATTTGGTTAGCTCTTCCCAGTGAGATCAAGCCTTCATTGAATTTTTTTAGCGAAATGAGCTTCATTTTAGTTTAATTAGCCCCTTTCACATTCAACTCAGTAGGTTATTGATTTTAGGTGATCGCATCTACCGATGGCTTGATAATGTTTATAAAAATTTTGTAAAAAGAAAGAGAAAGCATGCAATGCATATATAGACTATAGATACTTTCACATTTTAGGGTTCTTCAAATAATTATCGTAAGTATTTCACCTTAATGTAGGTTGTCGTTTATATAATATTATGATTATTATTTATATTCCGTGTGCGGAATATTTAATACATCTATAATTTTTGTACATCTTATGATTGGTAAAGAAACGTAGAAAGAACTAAGATGGCCAAACACTCTACTTTATTCATAAATAAATAAAACTATTTACATAAACAGTAGCACTTAAGTGGCTGCGTAAAAAAAAGACTAGAGAAATGCATACGATAAGAAACGAAGAAAAAGAATAAAACATTACAAAGTAACCACTTGAAAGAGAAATAAAATAACTTTAAAAAGAAGCACCTTACAAGAGAAATAGAAAAAAATGTTACGTAAGAGTAAATATACGAGTATAAATAAATTAATGTAATTTCTGCGTAAAATTAAATGAAGAGAAAAACAAAAAAATAGAAATCTGCCTAAATAAAATTTATAAGATTTATGATACAATTATTTATTACGCATTAAGACAACAACAACAATGAAATATAAATACTGAAATGTTTCTTTTCTTCCCTGTTCAAAATAAGGATTATTGACTCTAGTTGCCTTACAATTCTAATTATTATTTTCGTTTTTCTATTAAGGCTTATTTTATGCTTTAGTGAAAAGGCATCAACTATTTTTAAAATAGGTGTTGTAATTATTATTGTTAGTTATACTGATTCATAAGATAGAGCCTAAAAATGTGGGGCAGGTTCAAGTGAAAAGGAAAGACCGCAAATATAGTTTAATAATTCATCTTCAAAATTTTTACTATATCATTATATACTGATATTTAATATACAAGTGCATTAAAAAAGAAATAAGCCAAAATTATCTTTGCCTATTATATTTTTGGATTATCATAAACTATATAAATATGTATTAGAAAAGGCCACCTTAACAGCTATAGATATGCTTAATTGGTACAATGGAGAATCAACTATTAAACAACAGCAATATTGAGTCGAATCCATGAAAACGCAGAAGATAAATTCAAATGAATCTGTCATTTTCAAAAGGGGGTATCTCCATTTTTCAAAATTTTTCAGGAGAGACAAAAAACCGATTAACTTCCACGCATTTTTAGATAAGATCACTCAGTATTTTTTTATATATACAGGGCTACTGTTATAACTTAAATATATGTTTGTTAGCGTTGTTTTTAATGTAAGGAGCCCCAGAATTATTTTTCCTGTTAGAGAGAAGACCCGTTTTGAAAATGAACGAACTTTTTCTAAGAGTGAAACAGTTTAAATGAGAAAAATTACTTTATTTTTAACAATATTACATAGTAAACTGTTACCACAATTCAAAAAAAAAAAGTATCGTCGAAAATAAATAGTTTTATTCAAAAGTATAAGAACAAATGAAAAATTTATCATGGTAATATTAAAACTGTTCTGCTTGTTCTTGCGATGTTGTTGTTGGCCATTCATTTATTTCGTCCCTGAAGGCTCTTTGTTCACTAGGATTATACAGATATATCGGTAGGTAGTTTTTCTTGATATGCAGGATTGCTTGCAGGTGATGGAATATATAGCTGGGATCCCCCGTTGCACCCTTTCAGTAAAAGAAAATGGTGTTCTACAACGCTGGCAATAAAACGTTTGGCTACAAAAACGCCTGGCTCCACACTCTTGAAACCGAATTCGTAAAAGTTATTGAGAGCAAATGATGTCTTATTTTCTTTCCTAATATTCCTTCCATAACTTTCCCGTGGCAAAATTTTCTTTTTGAAGAAATTTGGCCACCAATTTTTGAATTCAGCTACATCTTGATACGCCAAGTGGTTCATTTTAAATTTCTGTACGTTTGATGAGGATTCAATATATTTTTCATACTCGTTTGGGTAATAAACGTGATCATAACGACGTATCTTTCTTTTAACAGTTGCGAAATCACTTTAGCTCTTCAACTTCATCGTTCACATGTTGATTTATGGAGTGATTCAAAAAGCTGCACACTTCGTCTGTTCCTGTGTGCTCCTGGCCTTCATGATATGAATAAAACGAGGCCTTTTCTGATGTAAAATCGTGAACACAAAACTCAAACACTCAAAGTTGCCTATAATAAAATACTTCCCGCACAGGTAGAAACGGCAAAGGGAAATTTTGCATGTAATCAAAGCACAAAGCGGCTACTTTGGGATTTTATTTGCACATGGATCTAACAGAATCGATTTTTAGGGTTTTGTAAAATAATTTTACAAAACCCTACTAGTTTCGCGACCAGTCTGTCCGTCTGTCCGTCTGTCCGTCCGTCCGTCCGTCCGTGTGTCACAGCAGTTTTTCTCGGAAACTACTTAAGCTAGAAGCATCAAATTTTGTGTGTAGGTGTAAAGTGGTGATCTCTTCAAAGTTCAACTACAAAAAAAATTTTATAAGGTATTTAAGGGGGGTCTCCCCATATAGGAGAGTGACCCCCCGAAAAAAAATTTCATTGAAGGTAGCCGATATGGATATCAAATCAAAGGTCTTGATGAGAACTTTTCAAAACAGGTCTTAGTTTGGCAAAATTTGTTTCGAGGGGCGCACAGGGAGGGGAAATACACGAAAAATGTGTATCCCCCCCCTCGTGACTGGACACCTGTGATCCGAAAAATCTGAAAGTAATCAGGAATGTAGGCCTTGGTGAGTACAGCAACAACAAATACGTGAGAAGTCACAATTCACTCAACTTTGTTAGTAATAGTATGATTTATCGATTTTATGTTTTCTTGAATAAAATCTTAACGGTACCCTTAAATTCAATGATATTCAGTAAGTAGATGTTTATTTTTAAGCTTGATCTATCCTGAAAGTTTCATAAAGATTGAATCATATTTAGCGAAGTTATAGCGGTTTGAATTTTCCTGTATTACTATGGAACAATATGCGCTGCATTTATTACTATGGCAAAATATGGCTATGGAACAACATGCGCTTTTTACCGACTCAGACACTACAGTTTTGCTAGGATTTGCATAAAAATTTCAGGAATGATAGGTGTCATGTATTTCTTTGAGAATCGGTTCAGCTAGTGGTATCAGCAATCGTAAAACAAAATAGTGGCTGTTTTAAATGCGAAGATTGAATAATTTTGAGTTATTTTCCCAACTTCAACGTTTAAGGTGCATGCTTTGAACACTTGATTCAATTTAATGAATGACTGAAGATGAGTACCTACAATTAATGCTAAAAAGTGAAACAAGTCAAGGAGGTGGTAGAGAGCTCCTAGCAAAGGGTTTTGTAACCATTCTAGGATTCGAAAAAATTGGCCATGAATCGATGATAACAGTACAGGAGAGTGGCCCCTGAAAAAAATTCATCAAGCGTAGCCGATATGAGTATGAAATAAAAGTTTTCATGGGAGCTTTTCAAAACAGTTGTTTAACTGTCAGTTTTTGCTTCAGTGGGGGCACAGGGGGGAAATACATGAAAAATGTGTTTCCTCCGTCGCGGATGGACATCTGAAATAATTATCAAGGGAGATATTTATGAGTATAACAATACCCAAAACTCAGAAGTCGAAATTCGTTCAACTTTGTTAATAATAGTATGATCTTCGTATTTCATACGAGGTGTGCTCAAAAAATATTGCGAATTTTGTTTTTTTTTTTCAAAAATTATTTATTAACTCATGAATATCTATTTTGTCCCCTTCAAAGTAATCCCCATGAGATATTATACACTTGTGCCAACGGTTTTTCCAATCTTCGAAGCTCTTCAAAAAATCATATTTTTTAATCTTGTTCAACTCCTCCTTCGATGCCGTCTTTATATCGTGAAGCGTAGCGTAACGTCGTCCTTTCATGGGCCTCTTCAGTTTAGGAAACAAGAATAAGTGACAGGGGGCCAGATCTGGGGAATACGGTGGCTGCGGCATCATTAGTGTGTTGTTTTTGGCCAAAAAGTCGCGCACAAGCAACGATGTGTGAGCAGGGGCGTTATCGTGGTGCAAAAGCCAATTTTTGCTCTCCCACAAATCTGGGTGTTTCTGGCGGATTGCTTCGCGCAAATTGCGCATAACTTGCAGGTAATATTCCTTATTGACCGTTCTTCCCTGTGGCAAGAACTCATGATGCACCACGCCCCTGCAATCGAAGAAAACTGTCAGCAAAACTTTCACATTCGACCGAACTTGGCGCGCTTTTTTCGGTCTTGGTTCATGCGGCAGCTTCCATTGAGATGATTGAGCTTTGGTTTCCACGTCATAACCATAAACCCACGATTCGTCACCAGTTATAACCCTCTGGAGCAAATTTGGTTCGTCGCGGACAGAGCTTAACATCTCATTAGCAATGTTCATGCGTTGCTGTTTTTGGTCGCAATTGAGCAATTTTGGTACGAATTCCGCGGCGACCCGTCTCATGCCCAAATCGTTGATAAAAATCGAATGGCACGAGCCAATCGATATGTTTAGGCAACTTCTCTAACGGTGATTCGACGATTGGCCAATACCATTTTCTCCACTTCATTAATTTTTTCGTCTGTTGTTGAAGTGCTCGGGCGTCCGGCACGCTCTTCGTCGTTCACATCTTCTCGGCCTTCTAAAAACATTTTGTACCACCGATAAACATTGCTTCGGTCCAAGGTAGCTTCTCCGTATGCCACAGTCAACATTCGGAATGCATCCGCGCACTTAATTTCGTTTTTCACACAAAATTTGATACACGTTCTTTGATACAGTTTTTTGAATAAGTAAAAATCGAAGACGATTGAAAACACGTGCAAGTAAAGCAGCTATCACCAATCAAGTGAACATTCAAAATGGCCGAGCTTGTCGGCATAAGTGACAGACATGAGTACCAACATAACGCCACAAAAAAATCGAAATTCGAATATACGTAACCCGCGAAAATTCAAAATTCGCGATACTTTTTGAACACACCTCGTATTTTCTCCAATAAAATCGTCTTTGACATGTTTCTTGATTTGATTCGATCTGGTGACTGCATTTTGAAAATTGAATACAAAACCCTTCTAACATGAGCGTAGGTCTGTTTACCCAACTTGTTTTTCATGAAATCACTTTTTACCAAATCCTATCCCTGGGCACCGTTACTCATATATTCCAAATAAAAACGGGCCATGTCCCACTAGCTTAGTACCCTTAAAAAACCAGGAGATTCATCAGTCGATTCCAAAAAGGGTCATCTTCCAGAGGTGGCCCCTTTTGAAATGAATTGCTGATGCGCATGCGCACTTTCTGATTTCCATTCCATGCACTTCCTATCAACTGTTGTTTGCAGTCAAAAAGTCGTGGTTTTCTTTCAATATTAAATTGTTATTTATTATCGTGGTGAAATGTCTGATAACGAAAGTGGAAATTCTTCTCCAGTAGCAAAGAAATCCAGATAATGAAATAAAAAAATCCAGATAAATGCAATAAATCCAGAAGAATGCAATGAAAAAAGCAAAAGTAAGGGGAGATGTTGATTTAAATAACGTGAACAAACAAAAGGAGAGTAGAACAAGTTGGGTAAACAGACCTACGCTCATGTCAGAAGGGTTTTATATTCAATTTTCAAAATGCAGTCACCAGATCGAATCAAATCAAGAAACATGTCAAAGACGATTTTATTGGAGAAAATACGAGGTGTGTTCAAAAAGTATCGCGAATTTTTTGTGGCGTTATGTTGGTACTCATGTCTGTCACTTATGCCGACAAGCTCGGCCATTTTGAATGTTCACTTGATTGGTGATAGCTGCTTTACTTGCACGTGTTTTCAATCGTCTTCGATTTTTACTTATTCAAAAAACTGTATCAAAGAACGTGTATCAAATTTTGTGTGAAAAACGAAATTAAGTGCGCGGATGCATTCCGAATGTTGACTGTGGCATACGGAGAAGCTACCTTGGACCGAAGCAATGTTTATCGGTGGTACAAAATGTTTTTAGAAGGCCGAGAAGATGTGAACGACGAAGAGCGTGCCGGACGCCCGAGCACTTCAACAACAGACGAAAAAATTAATGAAGTGGAGAAAATGGTATTGGCCAATCGTCGAATCACCGTTAGAGAAGTTGCCTAAACATATCGATTGGCTCGTGCCATTCGATTTTTATCAACGATTTGGGCATGAGACGGGTCGCCGCGAAATTCGTACCAAAATTGCTCAATTGCGACCAAAAACAGCAACGCATGAACATTGCTAATGAGATGTTAAAATCTTTCCGCGACGAACCAAATTTGCTCCAGAGGGTCATAACTGGTGACGAATCGTGGGTTTATGGTTATGACGTGGAAACCAAAGCTCAATCATCTCAATGGAAGCTGCCGCATGAACCAAGACCGAAAAAAGCGCGCCAAGTTCGGTCGAATGTGAAAGTTTTGCTGACAGTTTTCTTCGATTGCAGGGGCGTGGTGCATCATGAGTTCTTGCCACAGGGAAGAACGGTCAATAAGGAATATTACCTGCAAGTTATGCGCAATTTGCGCGAAGCAATCCGCCAGAAACACCCGGATTTGTGGGAGAGCAAAAATTGGCTTTTGCACCACGATAACGCCCCTGCTCACACATCGTTGCTTGTGCGCGACTTTTTGGCCAAAAACAACACACTAATGATGCCGCAGCCACCGTATTCCCCAAATCTGGCCCCCTGTGACTTTTTCTTGTTTCCTAAACTGAAGAGGCCCATGAAAGGACGACGTTACGCTACGCTTCACGATATAAAGACGGCATCGAAGGAGGAGTTGAACAAGATTAAAAAATATGATTTTTTGAAGAGCTTCGAAGATTGGAAAAACCGTTGGCACAAGTGTATAATATCTCATGGGGATTACTTTGAAGGGGACAAAATAGATATTCATGAGTTAATAAATAATTTTTGAAAAAAAAAAACAAAATTCGCAATATTTTTTGAGCACACCTCGTATGAAATACGAAGATCATACTATTATTAACAAAGTTGAACGGATTTCGACTTCTGAGTTTTGGGAATTGTTATACTCATAAATATCTCCCTTGATAATTATTTCAGATGTCCATCCGCGACGGAGGAAACACATTTTTCATGTATTTCCCCCCTGTGCCCCCACTGAAGCAAAAACTGACAGTTAAACAACTGTTTTGAAAAGCTCCCATGAAAACTTTTATTTCATACTCATATCGGCTACGTTTGATGAATTTTTTTCAGGGGCCACTCTCCTGTACTGTTATCATCGATTCATGGCCAATTTTTTCGAATCCTAGAATGGTTACAAAACCCTTTGCTAGGAGCTCTCTACCACCTCCTTGACTTGTTTCACTTTTTAGCATTAATTGTAGGTACTCATCTTCAGTCATTCATTAAATTGAATCAAGTGTTCAAAGCATGCACCTTAAACGTTGAAGTTGGGAAAATAACTCAAAATTATTCAATCTTCGCATTTAAAACAGCCACTATTTTGTTTTACGATTGCTGATACCACTAGCTGAACCGATTCTCAAAGAAATACATGACACCTATCATTCCTGAAATTTTTATGCAAATCCTAGCAAAACTGTAGTGTCTGAGTCGGTAAAAAGCGCATGTTGTTCCATAGCCATATTTTGCCATAGTAATAAATGCAGCGCATATTGTTCCATAGTAATACAGGAAAATTCAAACCGCTATAACTTCGCTAAATATGATTCAATCTTTATGAAACTTTCAGGATAGATCAATCTTAAAAATAAACATCTACTTACTGAATATCATTGAATTTAAGGGTACCGTTAAGATTTTATTCAAGAAAACATAAAATCGATAAATCATACTATTACTAACAAAGTTGAGTGAATTGCGACTTCTCACGTATTTGTTGTTGCTGTACTCACCAAGGCCTACATTCCTGATTTTTTTCAGATTTTTCGGATCACAGGTGTCCAATCGCGAGGGGGGGGGGGCACACATTTTTCGTGTATTTCCCCTCCCTGTGCGCCCCTCGAAACAAATTTTGCTAAACTAAGACTTGTTTTGAAAAGTTCTCATCAAGACCTTTCATTTGATATCCATATCGGCTACCTTCAATGAAATTTTTTTTCGGGGGGTCACTCTCCTATATGGGGAGACCCCCCTTAAATACCTTATAAAATTTTTTTTGTAGTTGAACTTTGAAGAGATCACCACTTTACACCTACACACAAAATTTGATGCTTCTAGCTTAAGTAGTTTCCGAGAAAAACTGCTGTGACACACGGACGGACGGACGGACGGACAGACGGACAGACTGGTCGCGAAACTAGTAGGGTTTTGTAAAATTATTTTACAAAACCCTAAAAATGGAGATGCTCCCTTTTAGAAATGACTGATTCAAATGCACAAAATGAAAAAGGGTCGTTTTTCTTGTATATGTCACCTGAAATGCCACAAAAACTTATAAAGCACGTAGCGACCTCGACTATATCAGTGTAATTGAGTAATAACTGACTCGTAAGACTAAATGTGTTTGTGGCGTGCTATCATTATTGGTTGAACATCAGCTAAAATACTTTAATTTTTGCTTAGAGCCAAACGACTGAGACTAAGCTGCTGGATAAGTCAATCCTGGTCAACTATGCAGATGATGTTTTGCTGCTAGTTGCTGGACGCCCATTTATACAGGGGCAACTTAGACTAGATATACTAATATGCTTAAACAGGTACTGGATAGCTGCTCACTGGCTCAGCCTAGCACTGGAGAAAATCGAAGCGGTCATTTTCGCAAAAACGAGAATTACTAGATTAAGGACTATCAGTATTTCGAAAGTAATGGTTGATAAATGGAGTTATTTAAGGCTTCCAAAAAATAGAAAAAATTTAAAAGTAATTTAAAAATGGGAGCATAATTTCAAATGAATCTTAATATTTACGTTCAAAGGAATAGTACAACATAACATATTAAACAGATTTTCTATTAGTAAACCCTTCAATATCATAATACGGTATTCATTTGAGATCTATATTCTCTTATATTAATTTTTTTCTTTTGTTTAAATTTCAGTAAGGTTTCAAAATGCAAACTATTTCATATCTATAGAATTCCTGGAAAGCCAATATCCGAACTGATGTATTCGATAAGCTTAGCTTAAGTACTGATCTTTTTTTTGTGGCTAGGGGGTGAATCTCATTTATGCATTGAGTATGGAACTCCCTTTTTCGCAAGCAGCTGGACTACTCACTAAACAACTCCCCTGTCAACCAAAGAACCCAACCTGGAACCGTTTGACACATTACTTCGGGCCAGTTCTCATTTTCTTACGCCATGAGGCGCCTTCAAGCTGGAAGATCCCTCTTCTAGTGGGAAGGGAGAGGGGAAGAGGAATTGCCAGACAAGCGATCACCCAGCCCCAATGTCCTCAGGTACTGTGGGCCCCTTTTATCTTTTAGGACTATCCGAACATAATGTGCCACCTGTTTACATTTGGTGACCGATTCAAGCATCACTGTGACTAGACTATCCGGGATAAGTTCTTCCGTCTCCCCGCAGAAGTCCTGTCGCAGCCTATCCCAGTTTATGCACCCAAAAAATGTATGGCGGGCCTCGCCTTCCTCTTCTGGGCAAAACCGACAAACGAGGGACCGTGACTTACCAATCTCGTGTAGGTAAGACTGTAAACACAGATGCCCGCTCAAAAGCTGGGTCAGATAGAAGTCACTCTCACCACGCTTTCGATTTAGTTACGGTTCCATATCCGGGATAAGGCACGCAATCCACTTTCCCTTCGTGCAATTCACTCAAAACTGCTGCCAACCATTGAGTGAGTGCTATTTCCTCGCGAGCAACCAGCTCCCTCGTGTCCTCGTTTCAGCGCAGGTAAAGAGCGCGGCGATCGCTAGCAAGGAGGGAAGTACTAATCTTGGTTGTTTTTTCGGATGCCTAATGATAATCTTGATTTAATACACGCATTTGTTGGTGGAGAAATATACTATACATGGTTTAGAAAATGTTTAAAGGTCTCAAAATTGCCTGCATAATCATTGCTGGCTATGGCTACTCACGCATCAGTATTTGCTTATTCACGTGGCGGTTCGCGATGCAAAAATAATACTTGCAGTGTGGTATGTGACGCTCTGTGACCATCTCTGAATTCCTGCATAAGAACTTTTCCTAAAACTACATAATCTTATCACGGACTGTTGTACTGATTACTGCAGTCACATGATCTGACTTGGCAATGTCTCATCGCTGCGATGGTTAATTAGAGCTGATTTTATCCTTCTTCGCCTTTCTCCTGAAAATCGAAATATTTCTCAAAACCAACGCGACACAAAGCAATTTCTTTTCAATAGTCCAATTTTTTCAAGGGACCCCCTCCCAATCAGATAGGATTTTTTCTAAATTAAAAAGCACAGAGATGATATAGCTTTCTTTCATATCAATAAGCAAATTCCCATTCGCGTAACGATTAAAAAAAAATACACAAGTTGAGTAGACAGACCTACGCTCATTTCAGAAGGGTTTTGTACTCAGCTTACAAAATGCCAGCAACGAATGATACCAGCAACGAATGAAATCAAGAAACATGTCAAAGAGATTTGCTCGTTTAAAAGAAAATCCATTGTTTCTCCATTTTCAACTAACAAAAATCACTCAAATCATGAAATCCCAAAAGCATTTATGTCATCGATCTTATCAGAAAATTTTAAGAAGATCAGATCGAATCTGCATAGCCTGATTCCCCTGTACTGTAATCGTCGATTTATGGCCTCAGATAATATGAATATTAAGTGTTGGTACTCATCTTCAGTCATTCATTAAATTGAATCAAGTGTTCAAAGCATGCACCTTAAACGTTGAAGTTGGGGAAAAATAACTCAAAATTATTCAATCTTCTCATTTAAAACAGCCACTATTTTGTTTTACGATTACTGATATCACTATCTGAACCAATTCTCAAAGATATCCATGGTGCCTATGATTCCTGAAACGTTCATACATATCCTAGCAAAACTGTAGTGTCTGAGTCGGTAAAAAAGCGCATATTGTTCCATAGCCATATGTTAATACAGCGCTATTGTTCCATAGTAATAATGGAAAATTCAGATCGCTATAACTTCGTTAAAACCCATTTTTCCATTCGATCTTTGTGAAACTTTCAGGACAGGTCAATCTTATAAATAGTCATCTGTGCACTGAATTTTATTGAATTTAAAGGTACCATGAAGATTTTATTCAAGAAAACGTAAAATCGATAAATCATACTATTACTAACAAAGTTGAGTAAATTTCGACTTTTCACGTATTTTTTGTTCGTACATTCCTCTTCCCCTACCCCCCACGGTACTGGTAAGGCAATTTTCAGACCTGTTTTGAAAAGATCTCATTAAGACCTTTCCAATGACACCCTACTCGACTATCAATGATGAAAAATATTTTAAGGGGTCACCTCCCTATATGGAGAGATGTAGTAAAAAAACCTTCACTCACGTATGAAACATAATAAGTATTTTTCGCGTCCATTACTTTATATGTCTTTGATGAAAAGGAACCCCCAACGCTCTCAAGATGTCTTCATGTACTCGTACTGTAAGATCGCGTCAAGCAAGTGGAAACCATATTCAATACGACCATATAGAGCATCTAATACTTGTTGTTGGCAATATCGAAGAAAAAAAAATCTACTGAATCATACATTTGATTGATAAAGCAAAGCATTTATTAATTATATATTTTTCCTTTAACATTAATTACCCTATATATTATGTACAATTCAGACAGTAACTGTAATTTTTCCAAGTTCTGTATACACCAGAGGTTTTAAATAGTAAACTTTAAATGTTGTATTAACTCTTTATTACTTGTTTTTAGGCGTTTTACTAATTACAAAACCCTGTTGAAATTGTTTTTGTCTCTCCGTCCGTCCGTCTGTATGCCACAGCAGTTTTTCTCCGAAACTATATCATCTACAGACACCAAACTTTGTACGTGAATCACTAGTGATGACACTTTGAAAGTTCAGGTATCTTAAAATTTTTCAACAGTTTTTGAGGGCGGGTCCCCGATATCAGAAGGGGAGCCGCAACATTTTTTTACCGACTATAGCCATGCTGAGTGTCAGATGAAAGGTCTTGGTGAGAACTTTCTAAAACAGGTCTTAAAACAGTGTTACCAGCTTTGTCGAGTACAGGGGAAGGGGAAATGTATAAAAAATTGGTGTGTCCATATAGCTACCTTTATATTCATTGAAATTTTAGGTTTGAATACACCTATAAAAGTAACTCTATAGGTTCCAATAAACTAGAATCAAATTAACGGAAGTTCAAAAAGCTAATTTTTGTCCGGGTATATTTAATAATCCAAGCAAAAAGAATTAGAATAGTTTTGATGAAATCAAATCATCAATGTGATTTACACGGTTACTATGTTCCATAAAATGTTTGTAAATACTATGTATTCGTTCATTATTGCAATGAACCAATGCATAAATATTATGAATGGAAGCTGTGGAAAGTCGAATGAGATTGATAACATATAATAATATAATTGATAACAATAGTGAACTTTTTATCAATTTCATGAAAATATTGATGTAAAAATTTATCATCGCATTGTATTTAGTTCATCAACTGTTTCGATAAGTACGTGCAGTTTCACCGTCATTAAATTAATGAACGGTTGCTCATTACGATGATAAACTTTCCCATCGGTTTGAAACTGATGAAAAATTCATCGCTGCAATGAACATATTCATTCATTTTATACATGCACTTTTTCCGTTCAGTGAAGCATCTACTTACTTACTGAGTTCCATTGAGTTTTAGTGCACCTGGATGATTGTATTATAGAAAATATAAAATTTACATATACTATTATTAACAATGGTCAACGGATTTCGACTTCTAATGCAATTGTTATTTTCCTTATTAGGAACTACCTTCATAATTTCCCCACGATTTTTCGGGACATAGATGTTCAATCATTAGCAGGGGAGGAGAGGGGTAACACATTTTTTGCAAATTTCCCCTCCCCCAGTACCTCTTGATGCAAACAACGCAAGTTTAAGAATAGTTTTGTAAACCACGGCCTTCATTTTATACCCATCATGGTTTCCTCCCTATATGGGGACCCCTACTTAAGTAGCTTTGGAAAAGTTTATTTATACTCAAACTTTCAAAATCATATCAATCTACATATGCCTACTACGTTTGATGTTTGTAGCTGCTACAGTGTTGGGAGAAAGCTGCTGTGACAACTCCACAGACAGAAAGACTTGTGGCGATATGAATAGGGCCTCTAAATAAGTACAAAACCTTAAAAACACACTGGTTAGCAAAGATTCGAATGAGATATTTACGCTTTTATACGTTAAAACACAATTTTTGAATAGATTATAATTGATATTATTCTATCTTTAATTCATTTCCACTCATTGAAATTTTAAAAATCACAGTCTTGTCAAACATATTAGTTAGAAATGCCAAATCACTAAAATTAAATCTTATCATTTACTTGCATCTTTCTTAAATTGCATAGCTTCAGTTTTCGAGCTCCGACCGCTTAAATTATGCTTGATGCAATGTAATCTGATATTGCTCTGATAAAAGTAAATTCATTTCTATTAACATGGGTATGCATCATAAGTACGTACCGTGGCATCCAAATATGTTTTAGCATACAATTGCCATTCACCAGTCATGCACATATGAGTAATATTTATTGTCCACATATTGTTGATAATTTTCGCCTAATATTCAAAACTCTACGAGCACTATTTTGTTTATTCATTACAAGTATGGGCATACAAGCATATATGTGTAATTATATGTTGATGTATAACGGGACAAGTCGCATCGCTAACTTTCACAGTCTGCAAACGACTGAGAAACGTGATCCCTTATGTTGTCGTTTGCGAATTTCCTGTGGGAAAATATTTTTGCCGGTGCAATTAGTTATGGATGAAGCATATTTAGAATGTGACATACTAAATGGTATTTTGTTTATTTTGTCTTCTAATTGAAATCTGATAACATGATGAAAGTTCTTATATACAGTAAGTTTCAACTTTAGCACGTTTTTAAGGTAAATGGGGATCGTTTATAAGAAAAAAAATAAATCAGAAAATTCAATCAACCCTTTAAAGTTTACCTTAAGACAATTTTACTTGATCAAACAAGAGAGTTTTATCCACTGGCCTTCTAATCATAATAGTTTTCCGCGAAAATGCATTACATAAATCGAAGGATTTCCTTGCCCTCATACACACTCACCAGTAACACTTTTTCAACGCTATACAATTTCTTACCACCCATTGAAAGGTACTCTTAAATTTAACAATGAACAAAAGGACTAGCCCCTAACAACCTGTCGAGCTAAACTATTCTCCATTGTCTGTAGTAGAATTTTCATTCATGAATAGCATTCTGGACTTTCGTCAACATATTGCACATCAGGCATATGACGTGATAATCCCTTCAAGGGTAAGAGGAATAATATAAACGTAAACACGGTTTACAAGCAATTACACAATAAAATGCGTATTGAAAATACGATAATCCCTGAATTGTGTCATTTTACGTCCTCATGGACTACTGGCCTTTATTTCTTTTGAAACAGTTTTACACATTAGTACTTCTCCTAAAGCCCCCGCTTACTTGTTACCTGAAGTTTGCAACGAATTTATTTAATTTATACGCTCTTTACAATTTTCTATACTTAATTAAGCATTAATAAAAATAGCACGATATCCTCTTGAAATATTTACAACATTCTTGTCACTCTACAGTTTCATTGTATGCTTGCTTCTTCGTCTAATCTTCCCTTCAATACTCTATCATTGCTAGGTAACAATCAAATATTCCTTTCAACAGAGGTGACAACTGGGTGTTGTATTACAAAAATCCTGCAATCTTCCCAACAACAACGGATAAATGAATTCGAACGCACACACTTAGGTTTACTATACGTATGATCCTTTTCACACCTTTTTATCGCCGGCATTATACGCTTACTGTCAAGATTTGAAATAAAAATGAACAGTCGAACACAATGAATCCACACTTCATTTTAGGGACAATTTCACATTTTTGCGGATTGAAATTGTACAGAATAACAAAACGACATGCTCCGGGAAGGATACAGCCCTCTTCTTACATCATCATTGAATCGAATTGAATTCGTAGTGTCTGCAGATAAATAGAAGCCAAAATAGAGGGAAGTTGGATGTAATCTTCCAAACAAGGATAAATGTGCTTAACACCTTGTAATTTGTGTATGAAGGACCTGAAACGTTGATTCAACGTTTGATTTGATGTTGTAATAAAATGAGCGTTAATATTAGGTGAAATTTGATTCTTAGTAACGGGATTTTGGAGAAGGATTTTCATGAGATCAGCTGGTTTAAAATGCGTTGGCTTTTACGAAATGTTGTAGACAGTGAAGATGGAAAAAACTTTTTTTCATTTTTATTTTTTGGGAGAAATGTATGAAAAATTATTTTTGCGATTCCGTTATCGAAGCTACTCATGAGATGCTAACTCTGTCTTCGATAGATTAGCATGATCTCAATTTAGATGATAAGTAGCGATTATGACTTTTTAATTTTTATTTAAGTCAATTACATTAAATTTTTGAATTTGCTAGTTATATCGAATATAAATATTACCGTCACTTGTGAGAGTCATCTAGTGCACCTTAGATGACAGGTTATTAGCTGGGGTTACTAAGCCATCATAGCTGATGCACGAACTACGTGAATAGAATTCTATGTGAAGATAGAAAAAACTACGAGGGTGTTGCGACAGCTCCTCATGTCAAATACGCATTCCGTAATCCTCTATGGGGCAGAGATATGGACACACGCAATGAGATGTAAATAATACAAAAAGCGCTTACTGAATGTTCTAGGAAATGCGGCACTCAGAATTGCGAGCAGCCACCAAATAGTTTTGCAGAGAGCAGCGCGGATAATTGCGAGTGTTATCCTACTAGCTTTAGAGCAGAAAATCCTCATTCAAAGTAATCTGATAGGGCGGGCAGGAGCTGTGGCTTAAGTCATGTGCACACACTTATCACATGACAGAAAAATTGGAGTGTGAACACTCAAGGCCAGTAGAGGGCGAGGCTAATCAAACCATGGATTAGCTGGTTCGTGTGGGGCTTTCGGTTCTCCATCGGGAACGTCTTCAGGTGGTGAATAGAAGAGAGACCGAACCTGCTAACCGGTGGGTATGTGGGAAATAAAATATTAATCTTGGACCTAAAACCGATTAAATTAAAATGCTGATACCGCCCCACTTAGTACATATTTACTTCTCATGGAACCAGGTTAACAGCCTCAGATCGGATAGGATAAACGGCAATGACTTTTGTAACGTATGAATTACTATTCTTTTGGAACTTGGAATGTTAGATCGTTGAGTAGACCAGGTGCACTGTAACAACATTTGGATGAAATAAAGAAATACATAATCAACATTCCTGCGATGCAAGAAACCAGATGGCACGATGAAGGCATATTTGAAATGCAAACGCACACCGTGCTTAAAAGTGGAAAATTGCAACGAAGCAGTGAGTTTAGAGTGGCTTTCATTGTTGACAACATATTTAGATAAATTATCACCAACTTCAAGCCTATTAACAAAAGGATCTGTGTGATTCATATCAAGACTAATTTTTTTTTTGTCTGGCTGAACAACTGTCACACGAACACAGACGGCAAGAAAGAGGCAATCAAGGACAAATTTTACAGCACCCTGGAATGCACTGTTGTCCATTCTCGTCAATTGACATTAAAATTGTTCTGCAAGACTTCAATGCAAAAATCGGCCGAGAAATGGCACATAGAGGGACAACCCAGCGAGCAGAGCCTCTATGCCAAGACCAATGATAACAGACAACGCCTGATAGTAGTAGTACTAGTAGAGGCTTTACAGTAAGCTCTACTTACTTATCGCATCGAGACATCCATAAGAGAACATACAAAAACAAGTAACCAGCATTTTTGACACGCGCTCGTTTCGTGGCACTGTCTGTGGTTCTGATCACTGCCTTACCAGGGTTAAGTTCCAATGCCGCATCCCCAAAAGCTGTAAACAAGGAGCATCAGTTACTCCAAGGTGCTAGATACATAAGCCAAATGATAGCCAGTAACGTCCACATACTACTGTGTCCAAAAAATAAGGTTTCACTTTTAGCAGCTCACAAAACGACGCGTATCTCAAACATGTAAATTTGACATAGATGTCACTGACTGTACTACCAACCTAAAAAAAATAATTCTCCAAATGCATCGACGCGCGCAGTTTAAATTCGAATGTCACTCTATTTTTGGTCACAGTAATACATGTCAGCGCTGGTAAATCACATCAACATACCCTCCACAGGCAGAAGAAAGCAATGATGACTTCAAAACTATGTGAAAGAATGTAAGAGATAACAGAAGCAGCGAAAGCGGTCTTGGGACACCAGCCAAAGAAAATTTGGAACGACTCGTACGACAAATAATGCAAGAAAGCGGCTACAAAAAGAAACCAGTGTAATGATTTTCGTTTAAAATCGCTCGAAAGAAATCGGTCCGCGCGACGTTAGATAAAGCTTCAAATGTAGAGCAAATTTGTCGTATAGATTTACATTAAATTGATGTGAAAAGGTTGAAATGATCCAATTAAAAAGTTTAGCTAATACAAGTACTTACAAGAGAAATTTACCTTGAATATAACTTGCAGATACAAAAACATATTGAGTTTGCATAAGTAGAAAAATTAAAAATTAACTCCCTCACCTCTGAGCATGGTGGTCGCCATCACCGGTGTGTATCTAAGTGTGATGGCCTGAGGAGAATTAGTGCACACGTCGAAACCACCTTCTTCTAACATTTTTCTTCTCTAATAATTTTTCAGAAAAATTATTATTCAAAATATGCAACTCATTTATATGTAGCTGCAAACAATTCCATAGAAAAAAGTAATTTAAAAAGCTATCGGAGCCATCCGAAAGAGTGATCAATATCCGCGCGACGTTAGATAAAGCTTCAAATGTAGAGCAAATTTGTCGTATAGATTTACATTAAATTGATGTGAAAAGGGTGAAATGATCCAATTAAAAAGTTTAGCTAATACAAGTACTTACAAGAGAAATTTACCTTGAATATAACTTGCAGATACAAAAACATATTGAGTTTGCATAAGTAGAAAAATTAAAAATTAACTCCCTCACCTCTGAGCATGGTGGTCGCCATCACCGGTGTGTATCTAAGTGTGATGGCCTGAGGAGAATTAGCGCACACGTCGAAACCACCTTCTTCTAACATTTTTCTTCTCTAATAATTTTACAGAAAAATTATTATTCAAAATATGCAACTCATTTATATGTAGCTGCAAACAATTCCATAGAAAAAAGTAATTTTAAAGCTATCGGAGCCATCCGAAAGAGTGATCGATATCCGCGCGACGTTAGATAAAGCTTCAAATGTAGAGCAAATTTGTCGTATAGATTTACATTAAATTGATGTGAAAAGGTTGAAATGATCCAATTAAAAAGTTTAGCTAATACAAGTACTTACAAGAGAAATTTACCTTGAATATAACTTGCAGATACAAAAACATATTGAGTTTGCATAAGTAGAAAAATTAAAAATTAACTCCCTCACCTCTGAGCATGGTGGTCGCCATCACCGGTGCGTATCTAAGTGTGATGGCCTGAGGAGAATTAGTGCACACGTCGAAACCACCTTCTTCTAACATTTTTCTTCTCTAATAATTTTTCAGAAAAATTATTATTCAAAATATGCAACTCATTTATATGTAGCTACAAACAATTCCATAGAAAAAAGTAATTTAAAAGCATACTTACCGTTCGTTATCACTACTGCTGACAGAGAAGGGCAGGCTGGAAAGGAAAGTCGTGTTATACTTTAGCAATCCATGTTATTTTTAAATTTTCTTCATGTTAAATTGTTCAGGACCTTTTTCACAACAAAATTGTTTAAGACATATGTGTGTGGTTTGTTAGTGCACACTATTGTTACATATGCGCATTTGACTTATCAACTAATTCGACAATATCAATTTGCTTTTCAATAATTTTAAATAAAATCATTTGAATTCTTTCCTTATGTGTATCGCTAATATGAATATACTAGAGTATAATTATATTATCAATTATCTACGAGATAAAATTCATTTCATGTCTAACATTTCATAACGATACAACCAGAAAATATATAATTAATATACTTTCTTCCTCTCTTTCATATATTATTAATTTGACATTTTGAAAAGGCCATTTTGCGCTTAAACTACTCGCATGTATTCTATTTAATCATCTTTTTTAGGTCTTTGTAAAAAATTTTTTTACAAAGACATACTAGTTTCGCGACCTGTCTGTCCGTCCGTCTGTCCGTCTGTCCGTGCGTCACAGCTAATTTCATCAGAAACTATAGAAGCTAGAATGCTCAAACTTTGTAAAAAGGTCAGAAGTGATGGTCTCTCAAAAGTTAGGGCCTTAACAAAAATTTAAAAAATTTTAAGGGGGGTCCCCCCTAATAACGAATTGGCCCTTAAAAAATTTTTCAATCAAAGGTAGTCGAGTGGAGTATCAAATGAAAGGTCTTGATTAGAACTTTTAGAATCTGAAATAAAAAAATCATTTTATGAATTAGGGGGTCCAGGGGAAGGCAAAATGTACCCAAATTTGTGTCCCCCCCTCGCGATTGAACACCTTTCAGCCGAAAAATCTGAAAATTGTCATGAACGTGGAACTTTATGAGTACAAGGGCAACAAATACCTTGGAAATCGAAATTCGATCAACTTTGTTAATAATAGTATGATTTGTAGATTTCACATTTTTGCCCTTAAAATCAAAACGGCACCTTTAAACTTCTTGAAATTTCGCAATTATATAGACTGACATAAGATGTATATGTTCACAAAATTTAATTGAGATCGAATCATAATCAAGTGAGTTATAGCCATTTCAATTATATGGAATTACAACAACAATAACACGTGTTTATGGTTGATATAGGGTTTTCCAATAAGTATTTTGATATTAAAAGAAAAATGCCATTTTTTAATACAAACGATCGGATATTTATTTCATTATGAAGAAGAAGATATGCCGTTAATAGCAATAACTAACATTGGGCAAATAATGACTACGACACGCTTACAGGACCATATCCTCTTCATGAAATTTTTTATAACCAAATCGCAAAGTGGCTGCCCAATGTCCTCGATAGCCTCACGAATTTCATCTTTAAGGTCTTGAATCGACGCTGAGCTATTGGCATAGGCCTTCTCTATCACGTGGCTTCAAAGGAAGAAGTCGCAAGGTGTTAAATCAGAAGATCTATAACACCTCTTATTGGAAAACCCTATATATATTTAAAATTGACTTAGGCACTTCTATTTTCTTTCAATTTTCATGAAAATTTAAGGAATAGTGTTTAACTTGAACATGTTCAATCGGCCGAGCATTCAGAAAAATCATTTAAGATAGATTAAAATGGCGGCTGCACTGTCCTTATGAAAGAAACTGTGCATCTTTTGTATAAATTTGAACGATTTCATATCTAAGTATTGGATGAATAATTCAAGTTATCGATTCACGCCATAAGAAAACTTGCTTCTAACCCTAGGATGTTTACAAAGATCTTCTGATAGGAGCACTCTCCTGCTTACTCAACTTGTTTTAGGCTATTTAGCAAAAAGGTTAAAGCAAAGGCTAGCGTGGTAAATATAATGAATTAATTGGTTGAAATTTTGATTGATCCCAATAATACTGTATTAGTTTACGGATACTGAACCTTATAAATGCTCAATGGCCCTTTTAAATTGATCTTTCTACTAATGAATATTGCCACCTAATTTGGAAGTCAGGATACTCTTATAGAACATGTTTATCAATGAATTCAGTAAGAAGCTAATATAGAAAATGCTTTATATTAATTCATAATTATAAACGTATAGTATTTCTCGGTCGAGAAGTATACTTTAAGAGGAATTATTTTTAATTTTGCCACTTTTTTTTAAAGATCTTCCACCAGTGATTGGAATGTTTCTGATTGTTTTTAGTTTTTTTTTTGTTTAACCTTGCAACTTGGTTGTTGGCTGTTTTGTTTTTTGATTTGTTGATTTTTGTTTGTAGAAATATAAGTACTTACGGAATAGGTTACCTAAAATTACATGTGCCGTGTGTTACCAAAGTTAAGAACACTTTCTACTGAGCTCGAACTGTTAGATCCTTGCCGATTATTGAAATCAGGGCTGGCATAGTAATCGTTTGTAACTTTACAGTGACATTAAGAGAATTTTGACAAACGGAACCATCGCTCATTACGGGCTTTGTTGCACATAGACCCAACAGCCACTAGCAGATCTAATTACTCATCTTAGCATTTTGGTTTTGTTCACCCCAATCTTACTCCATTTGTAGCCGAAGCCATTCGAAATTGACTTGAAAACAGCCAAGCTGTTGGGCCAAATCGCACTGCAAACGATGCAAGGTGATCGCAATTACAACGAATTTGATATTTGTTTTTTTGCGCCGTCTACTATTGCTTGCCTGACTTATTTCCACTCCTATTATGTGAGGGCAGTTTGCCATGACTAACATTTAAATGATAAAAGTATAATACATACATTTCTTAATGGACCATATTTACTGAATGCATTTTCAATTTCATATTTCGACGCAGATGACCCAAAATTTCCAACGTAGACTTTGTATTGAAGATCCCTTTCACGAAAGCGAGACAGTTTTAAGTTATCTATTTCCTAAAAAATTAATTATAAATTAACACTTTCAATGACTGTTTGTACAATTTAACCTCGTGCGTATCAACCTGGAAATGACCCATTAACTTGCCCATGTGACCCCATGTGGCCCTGGCCCACTAACTTCCCAATGTGACTGAGTCAGATTGCCACTTTTCCATTCCCCAACAAAACTGACGTGGGATGGGAAGTCGTCAAAACTGAGGTGAGATAGGAAGCCATATGATAGTAAATTTGCATAGGTATTAGTCGCCAGTGGCGTAGGGCCGATTCATTACACCAGGCATACAAAAAATACATTCAGTCACCAACTCGGGCCAAAAATAACAATATAAAACCCTTGCATGTCAAGCTAAAAAAACGTGCCGAAGAAAGAAACGACACCAACACCAAAATCCAACAGGTAAACGAAAACATAACCCTGCATGAAGTCAGATCGGTGTATGCCTCTACTATGGTGAATAACTAAGAGACAGCTTCAATCCACAAACAAGTCTTTGCAAAAGTGCACAAGGAGCAATCATAGGCGAACCAATTGAAATTGAAAGCAGATGGTTGCAATATTTCCAGAAGCTTTTCACACCGTCCCCAAAACCGACTGAAGCTATGAACATTTCAGAAACAGAGTAAGAGGCTCCAGTCTCACCACCAACCAGAGACGAAGTACAGGCAGCAGAACGGGACCTTAGAAAAAATAAGGCTTCTGGAATAGATGGAATACAAGCAAAACTTCCAGAGCGGGGATCCCCATCTAAGCTTCTACATCGACTGGCCCTAAAGTATAATATGTCCTGTACACAAAAAGGGGGACAAATTACGGTGTGGAAATTATAGAGGTATTGTTCTACTGTATACGCCTTATAAAGTGTTGTCCAAAATTATGGAAAGAAAATTAAATCCGTACTATGAAAGTATTATAGGAGAGTATCAGGGAGGCTTTCGAAGCGGATGGTCTACAATAGACCAAATATTCTCAGTCAACCAGTTGCTCGCTGTGCATCAAATCTTTGTGCACTTCAAGCAAGTATACGACATTGTTGACAGAAATGCTCTGTAAAAAATAATGCTTGACTTTGGTGTCCAAACAAAGCTAGTCCGTATGGTCAAGGTCACGATGTTAAACACGGAGTCCCAAGTTAAGGCTTGAAACAAGAGTATGGACTTGCCCCAGTGCTCTCTGATATTGCGCTGGAACACATCATCAGGAAGACCGCTGAAAGCTTGGGTACACTTATGTTCAAGGCCATATAATTGGTAGCATATGCTGATGACGTCAATATTGTGGCACGCTCAATCTTAGGCATTTCTGAGCCTAGAATTTGAAGCAAACCGAAATCGTTTACGAGTAATTGAAACTAAAACTAAGATCATGACTCATATGAGAAAGAATGCTTCACTTCGACAAATCCTAACCGTAAGTACATTGAAAGTGTGGATAATTTTGTATATCTAACCTAAATAGAAGAGGTACCAAAAAAGACGAGATTGCATGCGTCAAATAAAGCATATTACTCCGTACTTCCCATTCTAAGGTCCAGAGTTGTGCACAGGTAAAATAAGCTTCGTATTTCAAATCACTGGTCAAATCTGCGCTAATATAGGAAGTGAAACATGAACCCTGACGAGTGAGTCTGAAAAGATAGTGGGCATCTTTGAGCGCAAAGTGCTATGGGCCAGTGAAACACAAAACAGAGTGAAGACTACGATAAAACAAACGAGTTGTATGAATTGTTTGACGATCCACCCGTATCCGCTTGCGTGAAGTTACGTAAATTGTAATGGACGGGCCATGTAGAAAGAGTGGAAGAAAACTGGCTACATAAAAGAACATTAAAGGGTAGAGCACCAGTCCAGCAAGAAGACCGAGGACTCGATGAGGAGACACGATGAAAGCTGACTGCAGATTTTTGCTGATGGTCATCAACTGATGGAGGAGGTTACATAACCGTGATGGTTGAAGGAGATTAATTCTGTAGGCCAAGGCCCAGCTTGAGCTGTTGCGCCATAGATGATGATTTATATATATCTATAAAGAACTTTCCACAATATGGAAATTTCTCTCGAGAAATTTACCAAAAAGCTTACAGAAAACATGTTCACAAAGTAATTGAAAATTTGTAATTGGGATTTCTCGTGTTGTTTTGGTTTATTTAAATAAAAAAAAATTGTTTCATGCCAATAAGTAAAGCTTAGACTATCAATCCTTTGAGCAGTATTCATTCAAAGCTCTGCCATCAAGTTTTTTTTGCGTAAGCTTGCGCTTCAGGTAGCTAGCGCTTTGTTTTCAGTCAATCCTTTTCAGGTTTTGTATGGTTGAAGTAAGTTAAAATTTTATTTACTAATGCCACCAATCATGAAGAACCGTGACAATATTGAGTTGACTCATTTCTCTCTCACTATCTTTCTCTCTTTGCTTCAATTTACTTCAAGAACGGTTACGGTTGAAAACCGATTTCGAGAAGAAAAATAAAATACACAAAATTATAAGGAAGCTTTTTATTTCTACTTTCAGTTGGAGTATTTTGTGAAAATGAATTCGTTTGCAAATATTAGCATTGATGTTAAAACCAAAGTTAGCAATTTAGTACGTAATTGATTCGGTTGTCATGCATCAAAACTTTCTGTCGACTCTAATAAATTTCAAACTTATTCACAAAATCATAATCACATATTAGCAATCTTCATAAAAGAAATCGATTACTAAACTATTTGTTTGGCTGACAATGTGTTTGCCTTTAACGAAATACGGAACATTATCCATCTCATTTTTAAAGCTTTTGCAAATCTCATTTTTAGAACTTTTACAAAGAGCTACTCGTTTTCCGCCATGTCTGTCTGTCAAAGTAAGTTTTCTCAAAAACTGTAGAAATTACAATGATCAAACATTACGGTAAGGTCAGATATGATGATCTCTCAAGAGTTAAGGTCTAATCCACATTTTCAAAAGTTTTAAAGGGGATCCTTAATGCTTTGGAGGGCGCTGTTTCGAACGCCGACGAGAACGTGCTCGTTGGGAGAGACCAACGCGAAAGCAATCGAATGGGGCATGCCTCAAACAGATCCGCGGGGAAAACGAATCCTAGGAATGGCGGCCAGGATGGCGCTCGTCGTATTAAACACCGGCAATACGCCAATCTTCCGCCGTATTGGCTGTGAAGGAAAAATACCGGATGTGACATTCGCCTCGGAATCCTTAGTACGGAGGATACACAACTGGGGGGTATGAGAGGACTACTCAGCCAGTGATCATAAGTACATTCTGCTTGAGATAAGCGATGCTATCACCCGACGTCCGTGCTCTCGGCTTTCTACAATTGTATGGAACATCGCGAGGATGGACGCCGAGAGGTTCTCACAGCAGGTGTACCGCAGCAGGGGCTTCAGAGGGGACGGCAGAACTGGCAGCTCAAGACGTGGTGAACTCTACTATGCGCATCATCACTACTGCTTGCAAAGCTTCTATGCCCCGTCAAAAACCCCCGGCACGGCAAGCCCCCAGTGTACTGGTGGTCAACTGAAATCGCAGAAAAATGAAGGGAGTGTCACAAGCTTCGGAGTGAGGCTCAACGGCCACGGAGCCATGACGAGGCAAGCAACCGCGCAGCAGCATGTTAGTCGGCCAGGAAATGTCTTCGCAAATTGATCAACAACAGCAAGGCTCGCTGCTGGCAAGATCTAGTGAACAATGTGAACAAAGATCCGTGGGGCCTTGGCTACAAGCTACTTGTAGTTATGCGGAAGCTTGGTGCCCTACGGAAACATTGTATATAAATGATGTGGAAAAGATGGACAAGATAATGCGGGCACTCTTTCCCGCCCATCCCGTCCGTGTTGACGATGTGCATGATGAAACAGCAGTCGAGTGTCCACTCTTCACACAGCCAGAACTGGAAGAGGCAGTCTTTTCGTTGAAAGCGAGAAAGGCTCCAGGTCCAGATGGTATTCCAGCTGAGGTGTTGCAGCTTTTCTATCACCATTCTCCTGACTTGCGACTCAGCACATTCAACGCTTGCCTTCGGGATGGGGTTTTCCCGATACGATGGAAAGTGGCGAGGCTAGTGCTGATCAGCAAGGAGAAGGGAAATTCCGAATCGCCGTCTACATACTGCCCGTTATGCATGCTTGACACGGCTGGGAAAGTGCCAGAGAAACTCATCAAGGGAAGACTCGACAGTACGGCTTTAGAGTAGGACGCTCTATCATTGATGCGATTGCAGAGGTGGTGAACGCGGTCCAAAAGGCAGAGGCATATAGTCGCACCAAGCGACGGATCGCCCTGTTGGTGACACTTGACGTCAGGAACGCCTTCAACTCCGCTAGATGGGTGGATATTCTGGATACGCTGGAAAATCCTTTTCAAGTTCCAGAATATCAAATGCGGCTTTTGAGTTACTACCTAGAGGACCGAAGCCTGCTCTACGATACGACACAGGGCAAACGATGGATGGAAATTACATCGGGTGTTGCCCAAGGATCTATCCTGGTCCGGACCTATGGAACGTAACTTACGACAGGCTACTCAGACTTGAGATGCCAGATGAGTCGCGCTTGGTCGACTATGCGGATGATGTTGCGGCTCTGGTCACTGGAACAGGCGCAACTTAGGCTAGGTATACTAATGCGATATACTAATCCGCCGAGTGAGGAACTGGATGACTGCTCGTGGGTTCAGCTTAACACTGGAGAAAACCGAAGTGGTCATCTTGACAAGAATCCCTAGAGTAAAGATGATCAGTATTGACGACTTACGAATCAAATCAAAGCCATCGGTGAAGTACCTGGGGCTACTGATCGAATCGAAGATGAGTTTCTCTGAGCAAATCAGGGCAACGGCTGAAAAGGCTGATTCAGGAGTATCGGCTCTGAGTCAACTTATGGCCAACGTAGGGGGACCCAGCCCATCAAGAAGACGCCTCTTGATGAGTGCTGTAGGGTCAGTGCTACTATACGGAGCAGAAGTATGGGGTGACGCTCTCAGCAAGGAGGTATACCGAAAACGTTTGGCACAAGTACAGAGAAGAGGAGCAATGAGGATTGCATCTTCGTATCCAACAGTCTCTGATTCGGCGGTGAGAGTTATTGCCGGCGTGATACCTGTCGCCCTCTTTGCTAGAGAGCACCGCGCTATTTACCTGCGCCGAAATGTGGATCCGAGGGAGATGGTTGTCCACGAAGGAAGACAGTGCTCGCTCAACGATTGGCAGCAGTCTTGGGTCAATCGAAGGCATGGTGAGACTGACTTCTATCTGACCCAGCTTTTGAGCGGGCATGGGTCTTACCTGCACAAGATCGGTAAGTCACGGTCCCCCGATCGTCGGTATTACCCAGGAGAGCAGGGCAATGCCTGCCACACATTTTTTGCGTGCAAAAAATGGGTCAGGGTGCAAAGGAACCTCTACAGGGAGTCGGGAGGGATCACCTCGGATAATATGGTCACGGTGTTGCTCGAATCGGTTGAGAAATTGAACCAGGTAGTACATTATACTCGGGCAGTCCTAAAAGATAAAAGGGACTCACAGCATCCAGGGGCGTTGGGCTGAGGGATCGCTTTTCTGGTACTTCCTCTTTCCCCCTCTCCTCCCGCTAGGAAGGGGATCCCCCAGCCTGAAGGCGCCACACGGCGTAAAAAACGAGACCTGGCCAAAAGTAATGTGTCAAACGGTTCCAGGCTGGGTTCTCAGGTTGACAGGGGAGGTGTTTAGTGGGTAGTCCAGTCGCCTTCTTGCGAGCATGGGAGTCCCACGCTCTGTGCATAAATGCCATTCACCACCCTACCACAAAAAAAGGGGGATCCCCCATATACCGACGTGATGCTTACAAACATATTTTATAAAAAGTAGTAGAGTGAGGTTCCAAGTAAAAGATCTTGATTAGAACTTAGAACCCGAAATCAAAAAGTCAATTTATAAATCAAGGGTTCATAGGTAGGAAAAATTTACATCGAATTTGTGTTCGCCCTCTTGTGATTAACATCGGAGCCTATAGATATTCCCTAAAAGCTTCCATTGGCCCCATCAACTTTAGATGTAGTTTGTAGATTCTTTTAAGCAGAAAAATTTGAAAAAACCATAGAGGTAGGTCTTTATGTGTACAAAGGCATCAAATACCTCAGATGTCGAAATTCACTCAACTTAATTGGTAAGAATACGCTAGTGGAATTTTACGTTTTGCTCCGAAAAATCCAAGTGATACCTTTAAAATTTTTTCAAATTTCCAAACTATGCAGATTAATATCCGAGCCCATAAAATTTCATTGAAATTGGATAATAATCCAGTGCATGAAAATACAACCTAATGTTTATACTTCAAATCAATCTAAACACTACAATTTCCATCGACATTTCACAAAAATTTTCAGAAAAGCTTTTCATTAGAATAAGGTTGATTGGCCAAGTATTCAGAAAATTGATTTACGAGCGAACAAAATGGCGGCTGTTTGGGGTTTGTTTAAGAACGATTTCTTGTATGTTCAATAGATTCATTATCCAAGTCATTGATTCACGTCAACAGAAAAGTTTCTTTAAACCCTAGAATGATTGCAAGGCGCTTCCAGGGGGGTGGAGAGCATTCTTGTCTACGCAACTTATTTTGATTAGTTTATTGAGTGTCAAAATACCAGTTTAAAGTCTCATATAAGATCTCCCTCAAGAATGACCAGAACTATTATCAATCCTTTCTTCTTGTTTTGAACCAGTTTGGAACAAACAATCCTTTTACAAGGATAGCTATCAAGCACTGATCTTGAATATGAGATCCTATCCAATCTAGCTTCATTATTCTGAGTATTGTGTACACAAAATTTCAAACTACTGCTGTATTTTCTCACAGCTAGAATCAAACTTCCCTATCAATTAAACCCTGAAGTATTCGTAAACTATAAAATATATTCTTCAAATCCTTATATAGAAAATATTTTATCATAAGGATTAATCAAATGCTAAACTACACTTCACACTTGTGAAGAACGACAACAGGAAGAGATTATCCCTTGTGTTCAAACGTTTACATTTTGCACCTTTCTTCCTATGAATCATTCACCAATGACTTATCAGTAGCTGTAGACCCTCAGACTTTTCAATCCTTGGTATGAGCACTGAAAGAAAGAGGATATCTTCATTGGAAATCACTTGATCTAGTTTTGCCCAAATCGTAGACTAGACATTAAATAGCTAAAATACGAATAGGACGACACATTTTTCATTATCATTTGAACACATCTCAAAATTCTACTTAAACCCTCTGCATGAGTCGGACTATGTACCTTAATCCTTTATCATGTGCCCAATTTATTTCCGTACATTCAAAGTATAAATTGATTAAAATAATTAGCTTCGTGTTGGTAAGACAACATAATTTGCCACCATATGCCGTTGTCAACACCCTCTTTGATTTAGTTGGTTTAATTGAACGAATATTGTATTGTACATTCGAAACCAACATCATCACCAACCATCTACAAAATCATCCCTTGTAGTTCAAAGATCAAATGTACGGCAACAATTATGGTGGTGTGTAGTCCTTGTATGTAAGATGTGCAGTTAAAATAGCATCTCATTATTTTCATGCTATTTCTCCTCAATGAGATTTTTAGTGTAAGTCGGTGATTTATTGGAAGGGAACAAGTGGTGTCCATTTACAGCTGTAAGAATAAATGACAGGAAATTTTGATGCTGTTTTTGTTTATTAGTTGAATTAGATTCCTTGAAAAAAGGGAATATTATGTAGTTATCCCCATATGGATTAAATGTAAAAGAAAGGGGTGAGGACGAAAAGGCAGTGGTAATAATTAGAAGGGTTGTTTAAGTGCTAATTACGAAACGGTTTTAAATTTTAATTGCATGGCTAAGAATATCCCCATGTGTAAAATCATTGATTACCGTTTTTAAAAATTTTAGCTGATGATAGCTACGGGTATTTGGATTAGATTTTCGAAGACATATAGTTTCAAAGTCTGAAATTTATTCAATTAGACCGTTTTATGATTGTTTAAATCTAACAACGCCGTCCCTAAGAAATAACACAATATTTTGTAGTATTGACTCATTCTGTATTTCAGACATTTCTTCCTTTTGTGATATAATGTGCTTCTAGACAAACTTTTATTCCAGATCATTATCATACTTTCAAAATCATAATAAATTCTATAGGCTGTATTAGTTCCTTTCCCAATTCAAGTAAAAAATTAGTTTCATGTTCATTCCACTAGTGCAGGACAGGACGCGATTTTAGTAGGGTTTTGTAAAATAATTTTACAAAACCCTACTAAAATCGCGTCCTGTCTGTCCGTCCGTCCGTGTGTCACAGCACATTTTCTCGCAAACCACTTAAGCTAGAAACATCAAATTTTGCATGTAGGTGTAAAGTGGTGCTCTCTTTAAAGTTCAGCTGCAAAAAGTTTTTATAAGGTATTAAAGAGGGGTCTCTGCATAGAGGGGAGTGGTTTCCGAAAAAAAATTCATCAAAAGTAGCCGATATTGGTATAAAATGAATAATGAATAAAAGTTTCCAAAACAGGTCTTAAAATTACATTTTTTGCTTAAAGGGGTGGACAGGGAGGGGAAATAGCCATTTGAAATTTTTACGATTACAAAAACAATAACACATGATTTTGGTATTTTATGGACTTTCCATCGAATCAGACGCTGCAGTTTTGATTTGATCTTCTTAAATTTTTCAAATAAGATCAATAACATAAATATTATTGGGAATTCATGATTTTAGTGATTTTTGTTAGTTTACAACAAAATGGCGACCGTTGAAAATAGAGAATCAATAAATTTTCTTTTAAACGTGCACATCTTTTTGACATATTTCTTGACTTCATTCCGTGCTGATGGCTGCATTTCGAAGAAGTTGGATACAAAACCCTTCTCACATGAGCGTAGGTCTGTTTACCCAACTTGTTTAAAACTCATTACATATCATAGTAAATCCTGCTGTCTTTCTGCATGCTGCAGCGTAGAACAAAGGCTTCAGGTTTAGATGGCTACTTTGCCTGACGCTATGATTTTAAATTCACTTTGTATTCTTCTTGATTTTAGATTCCTACATGAAAATAACATCAGCATCTCTAGCCACTTCTCCGAACGAGAGCTTTTGCTTTTACTAAAATCTTAACAGGAAATATAGCGTCTATATTGTACAGCGGAGAGTATCAGGGAGGCTTTCAAAGTAGACGGTCTACAATAGACCAAATATTCTCAGTAAAGCAGGTGCTCGAAAAGTGCTGGGATTATAACATCGATGTGCATCAAGTCTTTGTAGACTTCAAATAAGCATACGGCAGTGTCGACAAAAATGTGCTGTACACAATAATGCTTGACGTTAGTGTTCCAACAAAACTAGTCCGTATGGTCAAGATCATGATGCTAAACACAGTGTCCCAGGTGAGTGAACTAACGAACAGCTCCACAATGGAATCAGACTTAAAAAAGGGAATGCGCTTCTCCCAATATTCTTTGGTATTGCGTTGGAACTCGTCTTCAGGAAAACATCGGCTGAAAATTCGGGAACACTAATGTTCGAGTCCACACACTTGGTAGCATATGCTGATGAAGTCAATAATATGGCCCGTTCAATCTTAGATATCAAAGGAGCATTTCTAATCCTAGAATCTGAAGCAAACCGAATAAGCATACGAGTTAATGAAACAAAAACTAAATTCATGTCTCAAACGAGGAAGAAAACTCCAGTTTGACAAAACCTGACCGTAGGCGACTATAACATTGAAAATGTGGCTAATTTTGTATATCTTAGTGCCAACATGAATAGAAAAGATACCGAAAATGACGAGATTGAATGCCACATAAATGCCGCAAATAAAGCATATCCGTATTCCCATGCTAACGTCCAGTGTTATACACAGACAAATCTAGCCCCGCATTTACAAAACACTTGTCAAACTTGTGCTGTTATATGGAAGTAAAACATGAATCCTGATGAGTGAATCCAAAAAGACAGTGGATATATTTGAACGCAAAGTGAAACAAGGAACAAAGTGGAGACTACGTTACAAAGAGTTGTATGAATTAATTGACAATCCACCTGTTTCCTCTTGCATAAGGTTACGTAAATTGCAATGAACGGGCCACGTAGATAATGATAGAAGTAAAGTGGCTACCCAATAGAACGTTAAGGAGTAGAGCACAAGGTAGATATCCAGCGGGAAGACCGAGAACTCGATGAGAAGACATGATAGAAGCTGACAGCAGATCCTTGTTGAGAGTAAACAACTGGGTGACAAGGTCACCGAGCTGCGATGATTGGACAAAATTAGTCCTGGAGACCAAGGCCCAGCTTGGGCTGTCGCGCTATAGATGATGTTGACTGTTAATTTCGGTCATACCTTTGATTGGATAGCCATAAAATGTTGACATAATTAATAACCGTTTCAGTTTCGGTATGCCTAAACGGGCATTAGGGCCTAATGCGGAAGCAGTGGGGCTTGCCTATGTTGAGCATGTCTAATGCTAACCTAATGGGGCATGCCTAAGTTAGGCATGTCTAATGCAGGCCTAATTAGGCATGTCTAACTTAAGCAATTTCGGAAATTTCGCGTTTTATTGCAATCTTGAGAGTGAAAAAAATCTTCAAACGAAAATTTTGCAATTGAAAGTGACTTTAGGAATATTTCCCATTTGTCAGTTTAGGCATGCCTAATGCGGGCATAAGGGGGTATGCCTAAGTTAGTCATGCCTAATGATGGCCTAATTAGGCGTGCCTAAACTAGTTCAGTTTAGTATTGTTTAGGAATACCCCATTAGGCCATAATGCCGAGCGTAACACATTACCCCATCAATTTCTAAACAGAACGTCTTTAGGTACTGATGGTGCTTCACGCATTAGGGCCTAATAGGGTTTTCCTAAACAATTCTTAAACAGAAAAATCTTTGTTGTGAAAAATGTAAACAACACTAAAATTTCTTAGTAAGAACTTAGCATTTTACGGACATTCGTCAAAAATGCTGGTTTTACGAGCATTCGTCAAAAACGATAGTTTTACGAACATTCATTAAAAACGATAGTTTTATGAACATTCGTCAATAGCGATAGTTTTACGAACATTCATCAAAAACGTTGGTTATACCATTATTTAGCGAAAGTTTTACAATAGTTGTAAGACAGTTTGACGATAGTCTAAAGATAGTTTTGCGATAGTTTTACGATAGTTTGACGATGGTATTACGATCTGATGCTGGTTTTAAGATAGTTTTACGATAATGTTTATTATGTTACTATAGTTTCAGAAGAGGTTTATGATCGTTTTACGGTTTGCTAACAAAAAACTCGTTTCCTGGGTAACCATTTACTTCACTTTACAAACAAAATTCCAATTTAGGTGGTGATGGGACTTGCCTAAACAATTCCTGATTTAGGCAGTAATTAGGCTTGCCTAAATTGTTCCTAAACAAAAATTTTATTCAGGGTAAAATCAAACAATCCATAAATTATTGGTAAGAGTTTAAATATTCACAATTTTCTTCAGTTATATAAAAATTTTAATTTGGGCGGTGGCGGTGCTTGCCTAAACGATTCCTTATTTGGGCGGTGATGGGACTTGCCTAAACAGCTCTTAATTAAGGCAGTGATGGGGCTAGTCCGCACAATTAGCAATTAATTAAAGATGCCTAGTGAATCTTTTCATGCTTCGAATTTAAAGTGAATAAAAATCTTCACTTGTCAATGCATTGAGAACTAAATCCTAGAATCGGACAAAAAGAGAGTCAGTAGGTTGTCAAAATATAACGCATTACATTACCAATTCCTAAACAGATAAACTTGAGACAATGATAGAGTTTTCAGCATTACGAGGAAATGGGGTTTTCTTTAACAATTCCTAATTTAGGAACTATGGAGTTTTCTCACACAAAGTCTCTTGTATACGAAACCAATCCTTTTTCGATACAGATTCAAGACGACCTGTTTCGTAGTAATCGAGCAGTCACACAAGCAAACTGCTCAATAATCTTCCATCTCCTATTCGAAATTTTAATGGCAGATTTAGAAAAATATTCAATTATTTCCATTCATAATCATCATTTGTAAAATGGTTTTCTTTCGTATTATTATTATTAAATGTAACTTTATGTCAATTTTCCTCTGTATTAAATTTAAACGTTTCCCTTTCATTATATTTTTCATGAGATTTAATTGTTATTACTATTTAAAATTTTCTTCATTCTTCTTTACTGCAGTTAAATATTGTTTTTAAAAAATTTAAATCTGCCAAATAAAATTTCGTGTATGGAACAACTGATTTAGTGCACCCCAATGGTGTTTTGCATTACCGAAGGAAGCTAACGAGGCTGATCGAACTCAGCTGATGTGATTTTAACGGTGGCTACACAGAAAAGAAAGACAAGTTGTGGACGGAGCATCATCATTCTGCATCAATTTACCTTTCCGTTATCGGTTGCCAGATTGTAGAGGTTAACAGACGAAGTTTTGTTTCATCGGCGTCTGCAGAATGAAGGAAAAACTTTGATGGATAGTCGCCACTGGCAAGTGAATATGCTGTATCCATCTATGGTTAAAACCTTTTCATATAGACATGTTTTGTGACGGCTTTACTGTTATAACGTGTGTGCAAGGGTTGCCAATATTTCATAAATTTCTTTCTTCTCTCTTATTGTTGCTAATTTCAAATTCATACTCAGCAGGAGTGACGACGATGATAAATAGACCTATTTTAAATGCATTATAGAAGTGGAGCGACAACCACTGCCACTACAACAAGTTTCAGTCTGAGCGGTAGCAGTTTTAGTGCATATAATTCTAAAGGACGCAATCCTATTAACATAATCGGGCGGTGAACGTATTCGATTAATCTTCAACGCTGCAGGACTCTGAGGAATAAATAAGATTTTTTTTGTAGGATATACATAGAAATCTAAAAGTGAAATTTCTGTGAAGATTTTTGAGAATTTATTATGAGCATGTGTAAAGCCATTAGAATAATACACGGCATCCATCTTACTTCCAAATTATTATCTCTTTCTCGTGGTGTGTTAAACCAAAACCAAAAACAAAGGCATTTGCTGGGTTGTTCGATGATTAATGTCGTTTTTTTTTTATGTTTTTCAAAGTAAATTTATTTACGTCAACAACAAACATTAATCAGAAAAAACGATAGGTTTAAGTTCCGTTTCGCCTTACCTACCCTAAAAACGAGTGCTCGTCGGAGGATTTGGGTAAGTACCCTCTTGATATTTTTTTTTACAGAATTTGAATTTACAAACTGCAAAACAAAGATGATATAACTTACGAAATGGAATGTTGTAATAATTAAAATTTTGGTAGACAGAAAAAGGGGAGTTAAGGATTTGCTGGATGCTTGAATGATTTATTATCATATAATTTACATGCGGATCTAGTGCTGTTGGAAAGAAAATAAAATTAAACAAAAGAAATGAAAATATTCTAGAATCTTTTTTGAAAATAAATTAAATATATAACTATTATACTGATCTCTTAAATTATATACATTTATTGGAATAATTTCTTAATAACTTTAGGAATGCAAAGAAGAATAGAATCGTCGATGTAAGGGCTTAATTTTTATGTCATCTTGTGTATTTCGTGATAAGGTCAATGAATTCTTATTATACATAACGTAAAAACTATTTTGCTCCTCATCATTAGCTAATATTATTCTTTATGTTTAGTTTTGTGTTAAAATTTATTTCGAATTCTAGAGTCTTTCGCTCGCAAAAAAAAGAAAATAAAACCAAGTAAAGAAAAAAAAATGCAGAAGTGAAAAATTATGAAAATAAATGAGAACTTGAATAATTAAATTGAAAAATCGGTTTTTCCATTTCAATTTACCTGACCGGGTATAGGACCCGCAACGATGGAGGCTTTTTCTCTGATATGGGCTAGCTATTGGGCGCACTCCTCCGTTTTTGTTTCGCAGGGCTCTCGATCACATAATTCTATAACATAAATTGGTCACGTCTATATTTCTCTTTTGATGGGAAAATTCATGCAAATTATGCTTGTTTGAATTTTCCACTCAAATGAGAAATATATAGCCACGTCTACGTTTGGATCTTGATCCGGTTCGGAGGGTGCGAGGAGGCACCACCTCCATTTTGATGCCCCACTCTTATTTGTAGGCCATAAGAATCGTCGGGTAACGACGAAGTCCTCCTAAGTCCTTCTGTCTTCCCTAGGTCCAGTTTGTCCTTTTTCGTCTGCAATTTATAACCCTTAGCTGGTTGCCTCCTATTTTCGACTTCGGTCGACTGTTATTTGACTCAGGAATTTGTGAATGCGAAATTCTTTTGTAGTAGGTCCTTGTGCTAGGAGAAAGATTCCGCCCCACAACACCGCAACGCTAGCCTGCCAGTGCATTAACGCGTCCCCAGACAAGACCAATCTCGGCGAATCTTACCATCCTCTTCCGCTGAGGCAGCAGACCATTGCTGCAGTCCTTTACGGACATATATATATATACCTTACCATAACTACAATTTCACAAGATAAGCGTTCGGAGCAGATACTTTTGCATGAGAATTTTCCTCAAAAGCCAACGTCGCAATAGACGTGATGGGTTTTAGTTGGCGCAATATGAAATGTCTCAAACCGTTCTCATTCAAAGAACAATCGAAATTATTAATCTGCAATGTAACAGGCTGATTGATCTGTTCGCCGCCGCCACTACTCAATGGATTTGTATTGTTTTCACTGCTTGACCTGCTGTTGGTCGTCATCGATTTATCTGATTGTTCAGATGGAGCATAATACGCAGATGCTGGACTAGATCTAAATGGAGATGCTGAGCACGGCACTCCATCGAATGACAAATTCACTTGATGCGAATACGGCGAACTACTGACTACACTAGCGTAAAGGGCACGGCTCGGATAATAAGGTGTGTATTGATGGCGTTAACCGTGACCGCCGTAGTTTTGTATTAGCTGCGTCATCCCTATAGATTTTGACCGGTCGATTGGGGCAAAAACGTTCGAGACCTTTATATTCATATTGCAGCTTGGATTGATGAAATATCGAGCAGGTAAATGAATCTCTTCTAGCTGACGATTATATTGCAGGATTCACGTGACCAGCCGATCAGGAAGAGTTTCTTGTGGTTAAAATGGAGTGTGGAAGTGGAGGGAACTTTTAAATGATTGCAAATAGGATTTATCTCCCATTGTCATTTTCGTGACGGCTCCTCAAACAGTTAGCCTAGATGGACTGCTCGATTACTACACCTGTCCTAGGCGGCTGTACATTATAATAATAACAGAAACTTCGTGGATAAATTTGACCAATTGAAAACTGCCTACGTTAGTGACCAAAAGTCCAATAAATGGTGGCATAGAATCATTCATTTTTGTTGTATAAAGAACTTCAGAAAATTTACCGTGTTGATATGGACAAACTGACCATAAAGGATTTCCGGAGAAACATTTATCGTGGTATTCTAATGCCATTTCAAGCAAAGAAGTACCGACAAGGTTCCACTGGCTCTAAAAGTAATTCTGCGCCATCTTACCCTTTGCTGGTCCAGTTGAAACGTCACAAGCCGACAATTCCGACAGAGTTACGCCTAGATATCAATTTGTATCAGCCATTGCGAACCACATCGAGACGATGCGTGAATTTCAATACTAAAGAAAAACCAATACGTATTTTATGGCAGTGCTCAACTTGTAAGTGCGTCTTTGCATAAAAAGCGGTAAATCATGTTTTCAAAGTTATCATGAAAGTAACTTTTTAATTTTTCATAATAAAGAGCTTTAAAAATAGTTTCAAATTGAGCAGTTTTATTACAATAATTACTAGTTAGCGATGACCGTCACGGTGGCTAGAAAACTAGCGTTGCTTTGTGAATATTTCTTCTCGTGTTTTTTATGTTTTATGGGTAAAATTTTTTTACGAAGACCTGTCTGTTCGTCCGTCTGTCCGTGCGTCACAGCTGATTTCCTCCGAAACTATAGAAGCTAGAATGCTCAAACTTGGTGAAAAGTTCAGAAGTGATGGTCTCTCGAAAGTTAAGGTCTTACCAAAAATTCAAAAAAAAATTTAAGGGGGGTCCCCCCTAATAACGAATTAGCCCTTAAAAGTCGAGTGGGGTATCAAACGAACGGTCTTGATTAGAAATTTTAGAATCTGAAATAAAAAAATCATTTTATGAATTAGGGGGTCCAGGGGAACGCAAAATGTACAAACATTTAACCTAGATCAAATTGGCCGGTGCACTGTGCTTATGAAAGAAACTGCGCATCTTTTGCATAAATTTGCACGATTTCATATCGAAGTATTGGATGAATAATTCAAGTTATGGATTCACGCTATTAGAAAATTTGTTTCTAACCCTAGGATATTTACAAAGACCTTCTGGTAGAGGCACTCTCCAGCTTACTCAACTTGTTTATCACAAAATTTTGATCCAAACATTATTTGCACAAAAGTGTGACTGAAAGAATTCAGGCAGTGGTGGAAAAGGCCTAGCTTGAAGTAATGTGTCAAACGGCTTCAAACTGGGAGCTGTATATGGAGGGATGTTTAGAGGCTTGCACAGCTGACAAGTTCTGTTGAATTTCTAACATTGCGGGCGTGAATGCCTTAACCTCGTTATAAAAAACGTACTTAAGATGAAATCAGAGAATGATTATATTATTGTGGTTTATCCTAATTGATCCACTTTTATCCGCATGAATAAAACTACCCAAACTGCAACGGGTCGAACATGTGCTAAAGTTCAAAGACTATCGACTAGCCGGAAGGACGCTCAAGGGTCGAGCACAAGACAAGCATCTTAAGACAACGACTGAAAGATTGACTTGAAACAGATAGCACACCTCAATAAGAAATAATTCGTCCTGAACCATTGCCCCATAGATGATGCTAAAGGAGATAAGTTACGGCAAGAATAAAATTTAAATAAGCCACTTTATTTATAACCCTGTAGATCAAGAGTTAGAACTGTGATTACTTAAGTTGAACTATCATTATGAAATACTTTACATGCATACCTATTCATAGAAGAATTTAATACAATTTCCTCTCCCTATTCTTTCTTTTATCGGTGGGTTTCATAAAATTATAAGAAATTTAACTTTTAAAAGGTTCTTTCGATTCGCAATTTTCTCGAAATTATAATGATGCACTCGTTCACAAAAAGCTTCATCAAAATGTCTTTATCTGAACTAAATCCTCAATTATTTTCTGAAGAGTATTCCACTTTTCACGGATTTTTCAATTCATGATTTTGGTTGACTTCACATATATCTTCTGCATGTGCAGAATTTATATCTTATTTACTCTTCATATCATCCTTCACAAGAAATAATTTGTATTTAAATTTGAAACCATTTCAAAGCTAATTAACAAATTTGGTATGTAATGTCGACTAATTTGCAACGAAGTGAAACTTAGCGATACACTAGAAAATAAAACACTACATCATTTTCTTAATTTACCTAAATGTTGAAAATATAGACGAATCTCACGCTATAAATTTTCTCATTCTATAATACTTCGTCATGTTGTCCACATCCATACATACATATTTCGTCCTCCACACATTTGAATGAATAAACATGAAACTGATTGGTTGATTTCTCACTGCAAAGGGCGGAGCCATTCGAATATGTCCTGCACACGAAAAACAGAGTTCAGTGAATGATATCCTTAGCAACTGCTTCTCATATTAAAAGGTAGCTTCCTTTTCACTTACTCTGTGATGCGCACATGTAACTCTCTTTGAAAATTGTTCCTTCTATTCATTTATGCTGTAGTTCTTTTAAAACATGGCGGTTGTAAGGATATCGTATTACAACAATTCATTATGGAATTTCCTTTACAATAACAATTTATCTACCAAATCAGTTAAAAGGTTGGAAGCTGATGTTTGAAAGACTGCTAAAATGTAGTTTATGTGATTTCTGTTCGCCGGGAGCAATAGTGCATTTGAATGGGTGATGATGAAAACTGTGATTGAGGAAAATAATGAAATGATTGAAATAATAATTGTCTCTCGAGGGAGCCACAATGTGCTCTCACCCCGGGGATGCAGACAAGGGTATGTTGATGCGGTTATTGGTTGAGTAGCTAATTGTGTGGATGGTATAAGAGATAGTATAATAAATACTCGAATTTGGTTTATTGGAATTGATATGAGGGGGCTCTAATTTTAAAACTGATTGCAATCGTAGCTCAATTTAGGGTGGGTCGATGTAGACTTTATTACAAAAAGGTATATAAATGCTTTTAAAACGTTTATTATAATAATTTAAAGTATTTTAATAATCGACAACTTCATAAATATATATCTTTTTAACTTTTTTATGAACGCTCGCCGGATAATTACAATACAATATATTGTAATAATAGATAAAACAGAAAGAACTTCCAATTCGGTTGGCTCTTTATAAAAAAATATGACATTGAGGAGGTAGGTCTTATAGGATAAACTCAACTTATTAATACAAATTGTTAGCAAGAACGCACTTGTGCCATAAGAGCCTGTAGTCAAACAAAGCGGTTAAATCAATTTTCCTGTTTACATTAATTGAGGGTCTTCGATTATGCTTTTCTTATGCATAAATAAATTCTTTTGAAAAAAATAAAAAGAACCAAGCATTTCTTCATCAGCATCAAATAACCGCAAATTTGCTTTGGGTTTAATAATTGTTCTCAATAAATCACCAAATTAATAAACTTACATTGCACACTATTCCTTGAATTTTTATAAAAATCGCAAGGGCATTTTAAAAGGCGGATCGATGACAAACATATAAAAAACCTACACCACGTTTTCCCATCATGTTATTTCAATGCACTTAAATGTTTTACGGTTTAGCTGAGCGTTATGTTTTAAAGCAGTTTTTATTTCTCTAATACGTTTACTTTAAGTTTCCGTGATGATTTTCAATCACTTTGGTTAGACAGACTTCGCTCATGTCGGAAAGGTTTTGTACACAACTTACAATATGCAGACACCAATAATAAACTCCAGAAAAACTTTAACGACCTCTGTAATAAATACATACTTACTTTAAAAGAAAAACCATTGTTACTCCATTTTAACCTACCGCCATTTTGTTGCAATACTACTAACAACTATTAACTGAATGAAAGTGTCCTCATATCTAATTTTCAATGTCCTTAGGGATAATATTAATATTAAATTTATTTCCGAGATATTACGGCTAAATAACACTTCTAGAACTACCAGAAATACTCCTATGCTTACCACAAGTAGCTACCGTACCATATGTATGCGGATAATGAGCCAATTAAAAGATGTAGTAAGGCATTTAATAAATTTAGCGATCATTATTCTTCTACCATTTCCAAGTCCCCTTACAAATCCAAATTATACAATCCTTCTCTTGCCGAATACAGTGGAACATCTAAATCCGTAGTGTCTGAGTCGATTGGAAACCCATAATCCTCAATAACCATGTACTGTTGTTGTTGTAACACTGAAAATTCAAACCACCATAACTTCGTTGAATACAACCCGATCCTCCTGAAATTTATAAGATAAACGAAAACATTACCCTACATGAAGTCAGATCGGTGCATGCCTCTATCAAACAGCTAAGAGATAGCTTCAATCAAAACCAAGTCTTTGTAAAAGTGTGCGGTCGAAATTAAAAACAGATTACTGCAATATTTCCAGAAGCTATTTACAGCGTCCCGAACAACGACTGAAGCTGTGAACATTCCAGAAGCAAGGTAAGAGGTCCCAGTCTCAACACCAACCAGAGACGAAGTACAGATAGCAGTTATGGACCTCAGAAAATATAAGGCACATGAAATAGATGGAATGGAAATCGAAATAACCTTCTATACCAGCTAATATGCAGAATTTGGTCAATATAATATGTCTTCTACACAAAAAGGGGGACAAATGAAGGTGTGGAAATTATAGAGGCATCGCTCTACAGTCCACATCTTATAAAGTGCTTCCCAAAATCATAGAAAGATAATTAAAGTCGTATTATGAAAATATTCTAGGAGAGTATCAGGGAGGCTTTCGAAGTGGAAGGTCTACAATAGACCAAATATTCTCAGTAAAGCAGGTGCTCAAAAAGCACTGGGATTATAACATCGATGTGCACCAACTCTTTGTAGACTTCAAGAAAGCATACAACAATGTCAACAGAAACGTGCTGTACAAAATAATAATATACTTAACTTTGGTGTCCCAATAAAACTAGTCCCCATGATCAAGGTCAGGATGTTAAACACACACTTCCAGAACAAGATAAACGGTGAACTAACGGACAGCTTCGTGATGGAATCAAGCTTAAAAAAGGGGGATGGGCTTGCCGCAATGCCCAATGACATCAGCTGAAAGCTCGGGTACACTAATGTTCAAGTCCACACAATTGGTAACATATGCTGATGACGTCAATATTATCCCACGTTCAATTTTAGATGCCAAAGAAGCATTTCCGAGCCTAGAATCTGAAACAAACCGAATTGGCCTACGACTTATTGAAACGAAAACTGAGTTCATGATGTGTTGTAGGAACTATTTGACGATTCGCCTGTTTCCTCCTGCGTTCCGTTATGTAAATTGCAATGGAAGGGAACCGGTAACCCAAAAGAACATTGACGGGTAGCGCACAAGATAGACGTCCAGCGGGAAGGCTGAGGACTCAATGGGAAGACACAATAGAACTTGACAGCAGATCCTTGTTGGAAGTAAACAATTGGCGGACAACGTCGGGAAACCATGATGATTGGAGAAGATTAATCCTGGAGGCCAGGCCCGGCTTGGGCCATTGCGCCATAGATGAGGATGATGATTAGTCTTATAAATTTATAATTCCATTGGATTTAACGGTTTCCTCACGAGTTTATTCAAGAAAATGTAAAATTGATAAATCATACTATTACTAACAAAGTTTAGCGAATTTCAATTTTCCGGGTATTTGTTGTTATTTACTCATAGAGAACTAGCTCCATGACCGAAAGGTTGGGGGGAGCACAATTTTTCCGTGCTCTTCCACTATCTCTATCTACCCTATTATCGATATTACAATTTAAAAAGCTGACATAGAAAAATCTCGTCAAGACTTTTCATTTGATATTCTACTGGACCATCTTTCATGAAATTTTTTTTGAGTGGTCAGGTACTTATATGAGGAATTTTTTTGACTATGAAACTTACATTAACCAGAAACTTCTCAGCTGTTCACAAAATTTGATGAATGTATCTTCTCTAGTTCCTGAGAAAACTTGCTCTGCCGCACTTATGGACAGACGAACAGTTACCGATTTTAATAGGATATTGTAAATTTTTTTTGCCAAACCCTAATAACCACGAATAATTTAGATACTGTCATTCAGCCACCAATACCCAGATTGCTCCGTCCCAGCTCGACCAGCATCAACGAATCTAGCAAATGAGTATCTTCATTAGAATTAATGGTCTCGTTGACTCAAATTCGGAGGATATTTTATCTTCATATCGATGGCCCATCTATATATGTGATATATAATTGAGACACCGTCAGAATCAAAAACACATCAATTTATGCCCAATTATACGGATGCTTCAGGAGGAATGAAGCCAGTAGTGAGACAAGTCTCAATATACCCGTCTGTAGAGTGGAACGGCTGTGAAATCCAGGGGTTTTCGTTCACAGCGAAAAAAAAGCAAAACCATATCTACTCATATCCAAATACACGAATGCTTCTGGAGGAACGCAGCCAGTGGCGAGGCAAGTCACTATATACCCGTCTGTAGGGTGGTGGAACGGCTGTGAAATCCAAGGGTTTTCACTCACAGTTACAGATCTTGCGATATGATTCCGAAGAAGTTTCAATATGAAGATATCGACTCTCGTCAATTCAGCAGTTTGATAAATTCTCCTATTCGACATATAGTGCTTTCAATCCGTCTCAGGCTTCCTGTACAAACCAGTACATGCACGAAGACATTTCCTTTCGAAAACTCTTAATTTTTCCATAGTACTTGCACTCTGGTTGTGCCAGATCAGACATCCATATGTTAAAACTAGTCTAATCAGGGTCTTGTAACAGATAATTTTCACCTTTTGATCGATGTATCTGGAATGAAAGAGTCCTTGTAGGGCCATAACCACTTTCAGTGCCTTACTGAGTATGATTTTGACATGTTCAATACAGTACAGATCATGATGAACACTGAGGTATCGAACACAGGATTTATGTGGAACCCGTTTTGAACCACCCTCGTCAGCCATGATGTGGAAATCTTTCCAATTACGTTTCAGGTCTTGACTGATCCCCTGCAGTGATGTGTAAAACAAGATTGTTTCGCACTTCTGCGCATTGATTTTCATTCGCCAATTGTCAGTGCACAGCAGCACATCATTGAACATTTTCTGGCGGTTGCTCTGAACTATTGTGGCTTTTCGGTCTGCCATATAGATGATCAGATAATAAGCAAATCCTACCAATGATCGCGTAGGTGAGACGTTAAAATCAAAGCCGTTCAATAGCTTGCGAATGAAGATTGTGAAGAGCAGAGGCGCAGTAACTGTTCCGTGCTGTAGAGCACTCAAGACCTTGAAGTTGCGCATTGTCGTCTGATTTCCATCAGTAACAACAAATGATTTCCCGTATAATAACATCTATTGCACATCATGGTGACAAGGTGTCTGGGGAACCTGTCCTGAAAGAGTTTAATAATTAGTCCACCTAGCCACACCGTATCGAAGGCTTTCTCCATGTCAATGAGACACGCTCCTACACATTCTCTATTGTTTAGTTTCCAACCGATGTCTGAGGTTACTTTTGTTATTGTATGTACGGTCGAATGCCTGGGACAAAAAGCAGCAAGTTGATTGGGCGATCGCTTTTAGGACATGAAGATTCTTTTCCTTTCTTCAAGTTGCGAAATACCTTAGCCTTTTTCCACTCATTTGGGAAATATGAATTGCTCAACATGTTGTTAAACAAAATGCAATAATTCCTAATAGCAACCTCAGGCAAATGTCGGAGAACTACATTTGAAATACCATCAGTACAACATGATTTCTTGTTGTTTATCCTGCAAAATATGAAACACAAGTCTTCAAAGCTGACAAAATAATCAATAAGATTCAAGCTCGGTTTGAGGTCAGATATTAATGTTACATTGAAATGAAGAATTGATTGGCCGTTCAAGCTTGACTTGAAGTCGGAAACTTTTGTCTCAACGACTTCTGAAAATATTTCGTTCCCTCTCTCAGGGTTTGGTAGATGAACGAATTCAAAATGTGTTCCAATCAGGGCAAGTTTATCAAATCCCTCACAAATAACCTGTATCCATTTCTATCCGGAGTCGTACTATCAATGTCGATACCAGCCCTATCGAGAAGATTTATCCCATCACTAGTGACTTCAAGATTCGATACCTTCACTCGAGACTTCTTGCGGAATATGCTAGTCACTTTCGTGAAAATGCCTTCTGGGTCCTGTAAGCTAATACCCCTCAATTTTTCCGCCCATTGATTGCTGACCTCGCTCCTGAAGTATGAACGGATTAAGTTCCGGACATTCTTCAGATGTAATTTCAACAGAGCCAACGAGGGATGGTTGTAGTCCAAAAATCGTCGATAAATATTGTTGACGCGTGTGAGAAGAAGGCTTTTCAATCTTTTTAACCTTGCGATCGTTGGTGTTTCATATCCTTCCATATTGTTGATGTTTAATCTTGGGAACTACTTTCTCAATCGTTTTCAACGTCAGCTTCTCTAACTTCGACAAATAGAGATATATTTCATCGTTAGTTAGATTCCTGTCATTAGGAACCATTGAGCAAGAGTTGCCACCATCAGAAGTGGGACATTGCTTCTGGTACTCTCGATTAAACTTCTTTTAAAACTTTCCCAAGTCTGTTTTTTTGAAATTCAACCGATCATTTCGTATTGAACTGGAATGAGGAAGAAATTGATTGATTTCTATTACGATTGCATTATGGTCGCTATCATAAGGAAGCACCTGCAGTTTCCGTGGAGGACTATTAAAGCTGAATTCAAGTCTTGTGTCAGCAATGCAGAGGTCCAAATATGAATTTGTCCTAGGGTATGTTGGGAACTCCAACCCATATAGATTGCACCTGTATTCAATTTGGTTCTCTGTTATCCACGATTTCAGGATTATTAGTGGCGTTCAGGTCACCAGCAAGAATATAATAACTATGCAGCCTGTTCAATTCGAGTATTTCGAACAAGGAATTGAGCTCCTCCTTGAGCTTGAGAACAGTTCCACCAGTTGCATAGGCAGAGATAACGAAGAGGCTATCCCCACCTGGCAGTGAAATTTTGATAACGGACACTTCAAAAGATTCAAAGCTTTTGAATTCGACTTTTTTAATATTTTGGAAACAATAGGGTCTTCGAACCAATGTCTCGGTGCCACCTCCCCCATCACCTATAACCCTATCATTTCTTAAGAATTCATAATCCTTGAATGTTATGGAGTGCCATGAATTGAGGTGGGTTTCAGTAAGAAGCATGATGTCAGGCTTTTGCTTGACAAGGAACTCCAGGAGACAGTCACATCGATGTGGACTCACAATGGAGTTTACGTTGATCGAGATGGGACGAATTCTATCCGTGGGAATGTGACGATGACAAATTATTTTGATTCATTTGAGAGCCCTAAACGCTGAAAAACAATGTTAATTTTAGAATCTTGTTTATCGATTCTCGCCGATAAGGAATTTAATTGCTGATAAATTCTAAGGAGCAGATCATTATTGCCACTTGTATTATTTATTTTATTTACATTGTCTGCTGGTCCTCTCGCAGCAAGTGCAAATGACACCCCGGGCTTGACGAAGTCGGTAGGTATCACACTGCGGCGTGCTTGACTTTGATTTGTAGTGACTTGAACCTTTGCATCTTGATACCGGGGGCATCCTCGATATGGTGCTGGATGACCAAAGACACCGCAGGTCATACAATATAATTTTTCTTTTGGCTCCGCCTGAGCCAATTCGCACTCGTCGGGAGCATGGATATCTTTGCATTTAACACACCTATATTTCATGGCGAATTTGGCAGCCAAATGCCCGAATCTTTGACACCTGTAGCAATGATTGACCTCACTTTTCTGGAGGCGTTCCCACCTCACCACATGGAGGTGGGAACACATGTTCAGTATGCACTACAGGTACCCATCGAGATGAACACCGAGATATCGAACACATGAACTTTCCTCACCAGCCATAATGTGGAAATCCTTCCAATTTTTAACAAAGAATGTAGCTCATACTTTTAATAAATCAGAACTAAAAATTACTTCAGTTAAGATGTTTTTATTCAATAACATGAAAAGCATTCAATAAAATAAAATTTAAACTTCGCATAATTCAGCATTGGCTTCAAAATCCTTCTTACATAAAATTGTTTTCCTGCTGAACGATATCAATCGTATTGATCTCATTAACATTGCAACAGGATTCAAAAAATGCATTATCATATCAGCAATTGGTTCAAGCATATCCTTCACAGATGAAAAAATATTATAAATTAAAATCAATATTGGTTGAATCACTCCATTGAATACCACTGTTAAAATTGGCTTAATCAAATAGTCTGAGGTCATTTGAAAAACCCCAACAATGATTGCACGTAAAATGCTATAAAGCATAAAACGATAAGTTTGTAGAAAGAAAGTTAGAAAAAATGTAACACCAATATGTAAGCTACCAAAAATTTCCGCCCAAAAACGTGTTGCATAGTATGTTGTTTGTTGAGCCAATGCCTCTGACATAATTGTCGGTGGACAATCCGTTGTACGAAAATAGGCAGCGTTGCCGTGATCGAAGTAGTAAACGTCAATTTTTTCTGTTTCACACGTTCGTGGTGGTGAGCGATTTGTTTGAGGCTCCATGTAGAGGTTTGTACGCCTCATTTTGTCAAACGATTGTTTAAGTCGAGACATGAAGGTATTGTTGACAGCGTTTTCAATACGTTTTGGTGACTCAATAAGGGCTTTCGTCTTGAAATTTTCCTGCTTTTCTCCATTCCGCTTCTTTTTGTATTTATTTTTCTTCGGTGGAATCATGCACAGACATTTTCTTGACTTACTTTTGATGCGTTTGAACTCAATTTTTGCAGGAGTGAACTCACTTGACTCCACATTAGCTTTCATTTGATAAAGATCTTCTTCATTTCCTGTAGTTGATGATATTTCAATTTCTGGAAGATTTGTTGCCTCATCGTTCATTCTTTTCGTATTAAGAGAAGCATCGTTTTCGCCATCCCCAAACAAGCAATTACTGTCCGAACATTCTGATACTGTCCGTGTTGAGCTGGGATTCTCTGCTGGTTCTTCCGTATGCATACCCTTATTGCTACGATCGGTGTTCGTCATTTTTTTCGGAGAATCAATGTATATTTTTATTTAATTTGAAAAATAAATATGAAGTGTTATGTAAGCTTTTGACAAATCATTGAGTGATTTATTCAATTGGAATTCTCAAGGGTGGCCATGGTGGCACCAAAGCAAATTATGTAATTTTGAGCAAGCTGGGTAATTTGCATGCATGGTAATTGTCTAGGTGGCACTCTTGACGAAGCGGCGAAATGTGACTGCAGATCACACAAACTTTGTGCGACGAAGAAAGAGTGATTTAGAAAGTGGTCGGGAATGGAAGTACTTGAAAAAAGCATTGCTCAAAATTGCGTAATTTTCCGTACAAATTGACATTTTGCAAATTATCCCAAATCTACTCATTTGAATTAACATTTGCAAATCATGTTAAATCAAGCTTGGCCAACCCTATTATCCTGTATAGTAAACGAGCAGTCCTTATGGGCGAACTACTCAAGAAACTGCAAGAGAAATTAGTGGGATTGAGATAAGTAGTTAGAGGTTAAGTGCAGGGTTTTTACCATTTTAGTTCTATTAGGCAAATAACGGTGGGTTTTTCTGTTGTCATTGTCTTCATTATACAAGGAGAGGGATTCTCATGTAGTAGATTGAGGAATCGTTAGTTTTACATTTACATTGGATAAAAAGTTATTCATCTATTGTATATAATATAATCACAATAAAACTTATAATAAAGTTAATAATAATAATAATAATAAAATAATAGAAGGGAAATATAAAAAAAAGAATTTTAAATAAAATTCATAACTCGTAAAATTAATAAAACCAATAATGGCTACAGAAGCCACCAAAGGACAAATGTGGTTAATGCAAGAAACCGGTAGAAGAAGCTCACCCAGCGATGGGGTGCAATGGAATGTGCTTCAAGTGGTTTCACTTGAAATACATAAAGATGACTGAAGAGAGATACAGGACCATTAAGGAATTCTCTGATGATGTAATATGGATATAACCTACGTGTAAGCCGTTACATCAAAAAACCAAAGAGGAACAACTTTTTCATCAAATGAAAGAGCTTGGAAATCACATTGAAGAATTCAGGACGAATGTCAATACTTTAATTGATAAGACGACAGCTACACACAAACTAACATATGCACAAATAATAAAACAGGGATCCTAATCAAGCCCGAAACGCATTCATCATCAGAAAAAACACTTGTCGATTTTAAGTCGAGGATAAGACCGCCGAATTGCAAGATTCCTCTTCAACTGCTACACCCTAATTGCAATGGTGATGTGATAATTAAAACAATGACCAATGCTGACACAACTGAGCTATATAGATTAACGAAGGATACCATACAGGATGAGTATGACATTACTGAGACAAAGATGCGTTAACCCAGACTGATTGTTGATGGTCTAGATAACCAATATATAAATGAAGAGCTACGAAATGAAATACATGCGCTAAACCCCAATATTATGGAAGGAGATGGACAAAAACGGGAAATAGTTATATATTATTGAGGTAAATGGAAGCATGTATAAAAGATTAGCTAACAGACACGTCAACATTGATTATGGGTTATATTTTGTGAAGGAAGACATTAATGTTACGGGATGCTGTAAGTGCCAAAAATACAACCGTAAAATGTCCAAATGCAAACGAGAACAAATTTGTGTGAAAAGAGGAGGAAACCATGAGCTCAAGGAGTGTAAAAGCACACAGGAGAAATGTTACAATTGTATGGGTAATAATAAGAATGTGGATCATTCACACAGAGCAGACTCGAGGGAGTGCCCAGAGTATCAAAGTAGGATTTTAAATGCAAGGAGGAGTACTGACTACAAATTTGAAGATGACTGTTAACCACACAAGTCAATAATGCGACAAATTAACTATCTTTTATGCCAGTATAAGAAGCCTGCGACACAAGTTGAGTGATATTCAAATTTATCCGCAGCTAAATTCTGAAACGGATTTGGTTATACTAAACGAAGTATGGATCTACCTTGAAGAAGCAAAACATTACAAATTCCGGAATATAGCTCTGTTTTCTTCTGTAGGCCCGGAAGAAGTGAAGGCACAGTAATTTATTTAAAAAATTAAATTAATTTCGTGGCCAAGAGAGTAACATCCGACAAATATAGGGTGGTCCAACCAAAACGCACGATGTTAATTGTAAATAAAACAAAAAATTTTCAGAGAATTATGTTAACCTATTTTATTATAATAAAAGGATTTACGACAGTTATGTGTAAAACAAAATACCGCCAAAATGCTCGCTACGGCTACGGTGGCATACTTCTATCTGATGGTCCATATTTTCAATGAGTTTGAGACATAATTGAGGTTCAATGTCGTTAATGTACAGAATTATCTCATCCTTTAGCTCTTGAATTAGTCTTGGCTTATTGACGTACACTTTTTCTTTTAAATATCCCCAGAGAAAGATGTCCAACGGTGCCAAATCGCATGATCGTGGTACTCAATTAACATCGCCATAACGTGAGATAACACGGCCATTGAATTTCTCGCGCAAAAGAGCCATTGTTTCGTTGGCTGTCTTGCAAGTGGCACCATCCTATTGGAACCACATATCGTCCAGGTCCATAACCTTAATTTCTGGCCACAAGAAGTCCGTTATCATCTCGCAATAGCGAGCACCATTCACGCTAACTGCTTGGCCGTCTTCGTTTTTGAAGAAGTACGGCCCGATGACGCCGCCAGCCCATAAACCGCACCAAACAGTCACTCTTTGTGGATGCATCTTCTCTTCAACAATCACTCGACGAGGTGAATTGTGCCTCGTCGCTAAAGATGATTTTCTTTGCAAAGCCACCATTCGCTTGCGTCTGTTCAACCAACCATTCGGCGTATTGCCGACGCTTGAAATGATCAGTAGGCTTTAGCTCTTGAGTCAATTGATCCTTGAAAGCATGTAAATTCAAATCTTTATTCAATATTCGCCTCAATGATGTTCGTGTGATGTTCAATTGTTAAGCACGACGACGAGTCGAGGTTGATGGCGCTTCTGCCACACTATCGCGAACAACAGCAATGTTTTCGGCAGAATGAACTGAGCGAGCATGCACAGGTGATCTCACATTTCCTAAGACCCGGTTTGCTGAAATTTGCGCACAATTCTCCCGATTATGAACACATTTGGTCAATTATGCTGAACAAAAATACCTCGAAGTGCACGTAATGCATTTTGATTTGAACGCCCATTTTCGTAAAAGGCTTCAACAACCATAACGCGCTGCTCAATTGTGTATCTCTCCATGGTTAAACTTGTCAAACACTGAAACAAAGAAATGTCGAATTAAGTTGGGCGAAAAACTTGACGTTGAGGTGTGACCTACAATTAACATCGTGCATTATGGTTGGACCAATAATAATTGAAATAACCTGCGCAGATAAAAAAAAACTGAAAACCGGTACTTGCTATCATCCCAATTGTCGCAATGCGCATGACTTCTGGACAGCAATAGATACAATATATTCTTGCTGAGGCAAACATCGACGTGATTGCAGAATCTCCAGAATCGAGGATGTACAAGGATACCCTGGAAACAAACAAAGCGGCCATTGTCGATAATAACAAAATTATTCGCCTTGCTGTAAATATTAAATTAACACTTAGGGAATGGCCGGCGTTAGATCATCGTGTTCTAAAAATTGTTGCCCATGGTCAAAGTTTTAGAAAACAAAAACCTTCTCACTAAATATTGAGTTATTTAGACAAAAAGTAGTCCACATGGATTAATGGATGATGCACTCACCCCGTAAGCCAAAGCTCCCTGGTTCGAAGCCAGTTGGGGGCAACGAGATTTGTTTCGAGTAATTCTTGGGACGGACTGTAAGCTCGTTCAGTTATGATATGTGCTGGTTTAAAATCAGAATATATGGTATCTGTAAGGACGGACACACGGCCAAACCGTGGTACTGACCATATCACCTTATCCAGCATCGAAACATAGGATCAAGATAATGAGATTCTCAAACCATCCCTAAGTGAAGGCCCAAAAGGGGCTGTAGTGCTAAAGCATAAAAAAACAAGTTGGGTAAACAGACCTACGCTCATGTCAGAAGGGTTTTGTATTCAATTTTCAAAATGCAGTCACCAGATCGAATCAAATCAAGAAACATGTCAAAGACGATTTTATTGGAGAAAATACGAGGTGTGTTCAAAAAGTATCGCGAATTTTGAATTTTCGCGGGTTACGTATATTCGAATTTCGATTTTTTTGTGGCGTTATGTTGGTACTCATGTCTGTCACTTATGCCGACAAGCTCGGCCATTTTGAATGTTCACTTGATTGGTGATAGCTGCTTTACTTGCACGTGTTTTCAATCGTCTTCGATTTTTACTTATTCAAAAAAATGGATCGAAGAACGTGTATCAAATTTTGTGTGAAAAACGAAATTAATTGCGCGGATGCATTCCGAATGTTGACTGTGGCATACGGAGAAGCTACCTTGGACCGAAGCAACGTTTATCGGTGGTACAAAATGTTTTTAGAAGGCCGAGAAGATGTGAACGACGAAGAGCGTGCCGGACGCCCGAGCACTTCAACAACAGACGAAAAAATTAATGAAGTGGAGAAAATGGTATTGGCCAATCGTCGAATCACCGTTAGAGAAGTTGCCTAAACATATCGATTGGCTCGTGCCATTCGATTTTTATCAACGATTTGGGCATGAGACGGGTCGCCGCGAAATTCGTACCAAAATTGCTCGCATGAACATTGCTAATGAGATGTTAAACTCTGTCCGCGACAAACCAAATTTGCTCCAGAGGGTCATAGCTGGTGACGAATCGTGGGTTTATGGTTATGACGTGGAAACCAAAGCTCAATCATCTCAATGGAAGCTGCCGCATGAACCAAGACCGAAAAAAGCGCGCCAAGTTCGGTCGAATGTGAAAGTTTTGCTGACAGTTTTCTTCGATTGCAGGGGCGTGGTGCATCATGAGTTCTTGCCACAGGGAAGAACGGTAAATAAGGAATATTACCTGCAAGTTATGCGCAATTTGCGCGAAGCAATCCGCCAGAAACACCCGGATTTGTGGGAGAGCAAAAATTGGCTTTTGCACCACGATAACGCCCCTGCTCACACATCGTTGCTTGTGCGCGACTTTTTGGCCAAAAACAACACACTAATGATGCCGCAGCCACCGTATTCCTCAGATCTGGCCCCCTGTGACTTTTTCTTGTTTCCTAAACTGAAGAGGCCCATGAAAGGACGACGTTACGCTACGCTTCACGATATAAAGACGGCATCGAAGGAGGAGCTGAACAAGATTAAAAAATATGATTTTTTGAAGTGCTTCGAAGATTGGAAAAACCGTTGGCACAAGTGTATAATATCTCATGGGGATTACTTTGAAGGGGACAAAATAGATATTCATGAATTAATAAATAATTTTTGAAAAAAAAAAAACAAAATTCGCAATATTTTTTGAGCACACCTCGTATGAAATACGAAGATCATACTATTATTAACAAAGTTGAACGGATTTCGACTTCTGAGTTTTGGGAATTGTTATACTCATAAATATCTCCCTTGATAATTATTTCAGATGTCCATCCGCGACGGAGGAAACACATTTTTCATGTATTTCCCCCCTGTGCCCCCACTGAAGCAAAAACTGACAGTTAAACAACTGTTTTGAAAAGCTCCCATGAAAACTTTTATTTCATACTCATACCGGCTACGTTTGATGAATTTTTTTCAGGGGCCACTCTCCTGTACTGTTATCATCGACTCATGGCCAATTTTTTCGAATCCTAGAATGGTTACAAAACCCTTTGCTAGGAGCTCTCTACCACCTCCTTGACTTGTTTTACTTTTTAGCATTAATTGTAGGTACTCATCTTCAGTCATTCATTAAATTGAATCAAGTGTTCAAAGCATGCACCTTAAACGTTGAAGTTGGGAAAATAACTCAAAATTATTCAATCTTCGCATTTAAAACAGCCACTATTTTGTTTTACGATTGCTGATACCACTAGCTGAACCGATTCTCAAAGAAATACATGACACCTATCATTCCTGAAATTTTTATGCAAATCCTAGCAAAACTGTAGTGTCTGAGTCGGTAAAAAGCGCATGTTGTTCCATAGCCATATTTTGCCATAGTAATAAATGCAGCGCATATTGTTCCATAGTAATACAGGAAAATTCAAACCGCTATAACTTCGCTAAATATGATTCAATCTTTATGAAACTTTCAGGATAGATCAATCTTAAAAATAAACATCTACTTACTGAATATCATTGAATTTAAGGGTACCGTTAAGATTTTATTTAAGAAAACATAAAATCGATAAATCATACTATTACTAACAAAGTTGAGTGAATTGCGACTTCTCACGTATTTGTTGTTGCTGTACTCACCAAGGCCTACATTCCTGATTTTTTTCAGATTTTTCGGATCACAGGTGTCCAATCGCGAGGGGGGGGGACACACATTTTTCGTGTATTTCCCCTCCCTGTGCGCCCCTCGAAACAAATTTTGCCAAACTAAGACCTGTTTTGAAAAGTTCTCATCAAGACCTTTCATTTGATATCCATATCGGCTACCTTCAATGAAATTTTTTTTTCGGGGGGTCACTCTCCTATATGGGGAGACCCCCCTTAAATACCTTATAAAAATTTTTTTGTAGTTGAACTTTGAAGAGATCACCACTTTACACCTACACACAAAATTTGATGCTTCTAGCTTAAGTAGTTTCCGAGAAAAACTGCTGTGACACACGGACGGACGGACGGACGGACGGACGGACGGACGGACGGACAGACGGACAGACGGACAGACTGGTCGCGAAACTAGTAGGGTTTTGTAAAATTATTTTACAAAACCCTAAAAGACAAGAATCTTTTCAAATGGAAACCTAATGGAGTTCAAAAATATGATTACAGAGTCCAAGCATGACTCTAAAATTGAGAAAAAGATCAGGTGTCAATAACATACATGGATAACAAAGAAAGGTATCGAAGCTAGTGTTAACAAAAGGAAGATTTACAAAAAATACAAGAAGAATACTGAAGATCACGCACTTAAATATCTGTATAAGCAAGCTCTAAAAGAATCAAAAAGATAATTAATCAACAAGTCAACTAGCTATTTTAATATCACAAATAGCCCACCTAATACTAAATTTGATATGCGGATATTTTTGAATAGCGGAATCTAAAATTAAAGTACATTAGGTTAATGAAATAGAATTCCTTTTATTCGGTATTTATTTTTATTTTTAAAGGCAGACACCGGCGTGTTGAGTGCAAACTACTCTCTTCATCAGTGCGACTGATGAAGACCGTAGTTTGCTCTCAAAACGCAGGTATTTGCCTTTAAATATAAAAATAAATAGCAACGAAAAGGAATGTTTCATTTACCTAAAGTCCATCTACCATGTTCATCAAACGAATAAAAGAGAAGTATTGAATACAATCCATAGTTTGAAAAAGGATGCTGCACCAAATATTGACATTATCACCAACATGAAATTATTCTAGTCAAAGAGGAGACAGCTGAACTATTGGAAAATTTTATTAACGCGCATATAAGAAATTGAATATTTCCAGACAAAGGGAAACTGGAAAAATAATTCCAATATTCAAAGGACGAGATCTTCTGGACCCAATTAATTACCGGTTGCACGTTTGATAGCCCTTAGTAAAATATTTGAAAAACTTGTAAACAATCGTTGAAAATCTTTCTTAATGGACAATTCCATCATATATCTGAAGCAGTTTGGTTTTCAAAAGAACAAGGCTACTTTCGATGCATTACTCTCAGTCTCACATTATATCAACGAAAGTCTTGAAGGAGATTATGTTATTGCAATTTTTGTGGGCCTAAAAAAAGGCTTTCGATACGGTTGATCACGACCTTTTACTTCAAAAACTTGAATCTTATGGTATTCCCAAAGTACATTAGTTAATAATACCTTGAGTGATCTAGCATCAATGAAATCTGGTATTCTCTAAGGCTCCATGCTTGCTCCAACCTTATTTTTGCTATATACTAATAATTTGAACATATTTAGACTGAAAGGTACTAACCTCTGATCTCTCGGAGTGATACACGACAGAGATTTGTCATCCCTACAAAATTTCTGATCAGTTGACAAGTATGAGAAGATAGACCTGTGCCACTGAACCACCACTTGACGACGGTTGTGTGGTGAATTCACGTATTTCAAGTGACGGTTCAGACTAGCAGTAGATGTACTCCTAAACGAATGGTACTGTGACTGTATTCCTTCCAGGTTTCACGTGTTAGTGACAAATTCGTAAGAAAAATGTTAGAAGAAATAGGGAACAGCCATTTATAAGGGAAGTGTGAAATAATCATGACATTTGTCCGTGTTTCACGAACGAAAGGCAAGGATTAAGCTTTGTAGCAAAAGTGAGGTTTGGCTTGGTGCCGGAAATAAAATTTAATATAGCGAGCCTATCACGACAGGAGGCTAGATCGAAAACAGTGATTTTTAGAGAATTTACTAAGCCCCATGTGAAAAGACATTGAGCCCAAAATCATCATTGGCTCCGCCAGCTGATGAGCTTCATGACGAGAACATTTGTACCTCGTCTAGAACATTTGTACCTCGTCTAGAACATTGAAGACTAGATCATTTATTGATTCTTCTTACCAAAATAGAGTACAAATCAGTGTGGAAATTTATAATGAATCCATTCAATACTCTACAATATGCTTAATTAGTAAATGGTCTCGAAGTCGCACATTAGGTTTACTGGTTCCCAATGATGCGATTATAAATGCCGAGAAATGCCAATAACTGCAAAAACACCTGCAACTCTACTTTATTACTAAATCTAACTTACACCTCCTTTGTGATAACTTAAAAAAGTGAAGGTGAGTCTTTCGCGCCTGATAACGGCATCGAAAGTAATAACTATGCCACCGGAGAGGAGGTTGGGCAATGGGCTAGCTCCCTATCACTGTAAAACCCTGCATTGTTTTGAAACCTGCAACAGAGCCTTGGAATGGATTGAACCTACGGCACCGACCTCGCAGCTGAAAAATGGATTATGGCATTGAATCCTGGAATGTCAGACCACTCAACTACACTAGTGCTGTTAAGGACTTTTACAACAGGGCAGTTGATATAAATTAAACATACTGTCAATCCAGGAAACGAACTGGACTGGAAGTGATATTCAAGATATGTGACCACACAACATCTAAAGAAAATGAGAAAATAAGAATTCAGGGTGGTATTTATTGTGGATAGGGAGCTCAAAGTGCACGTTATTGATTTCAAGGCAGTCAATGAACGGTTGTCTGCGATCCGTATTAAAGTGAAACCTTTCAAAATCTGGCTGATAAATGAACACGCCCCAACCGACGAAAAGGATGATGAAATGAAGGGAACATTCTACAATCACATAGAGAGACTGGTCGACACATTGCCTATAAACGACACAAATATGATTCATAGTGATTAGAACGCTAAGGTTGCTAATGAGTGAAACAAATGACAATGGCCAGTGCCTGACTGACTTTGCGTGTAGCGTCATCTAGTCATACGTTTGACTCGCTTCCCACATTGATACATACATAAAATGACCTGGGTATCACCGGATGGTAACACAAAAAACCAGATCTACCATGTTCTGATCCAACAACGTTGGACCTCGAGCATACTGGACGTCGATACATACCAAGGAGCCAATTGTAACTATGTCGTATGTCAAAGGCGTATCCATCAAAGACAAGCCCTCTTCAAAAATTTGACATTGAAAAGCTCCAAACGGCGTCTGTGGCGAAAATTTCACGGAGAAAGCAGTGATTAAGACCGTGGCAGATCAGACGATCGGACATCAAGCCCAGCGCAAAAGAAATGATTGGTTCAGTGATAAATGCCAGGATGCGTTAGATAAGAAGAATGAAGCGTACAAGCAATATATAGGTAGGAAAACCAGGACAAAGAGGGAGCATTATGAAAACCTCAGAAAAGTAGCGAATAAGATAATTAGAATCAAGAAAGCTAACAAAGTAGTAAAAAGCCTCTGACGAGGTTATCAACCCAAAACCACGCTCTACCGTGATGACATTGGCAGCATCATCGCTAATGAAAATCGGATTAAGGAAAGATGGACATCATATTTCAAGAAACTCCTTAATCCTCCATACTGCTCCAGAATATCAGATCCTATAGATATTCCCGGCGAGCTTCCATTGGCCCCACTAACTCTGGATGAAGTTCATTCCACCGTCAAAGCCCAAAAGAATAATGAAATGCCGATAATCGATTAGATTCCAGTGGAGCTTATAAATATGGTGGCAGTGGTGTTCAGAAAGCAATCCATTAAACCACCCAGCACATTTAGCAACAAGAACATATGCCGAACACAAAAAAGGTGACAAGTTACAGTGCGAAAATTATAGAGACATATCACTACTTTGCACGGCGTACAAAATATTTTTGAAAATCTTAGAAAATCAGAACATATGCCAACAGAATTGTATACAGGCAAGCAAGTACTTGGAAAATGCTGGAAATTCAACATAGATGTGTACCAAATATTCGTTGAGTTTAAGCAAGCAGACGACAGTATTGATCGTAAAGTACTGTACCAAATAATGCTTTGCTTTGATATCCCAGCCAAATTACTCCGTCTTACCAAAATGACAATGGCGTCGACAACCTCCCAAGTCTGCATCAACAACCAACTCACCGATGCCTTTGACACCAATATTGGTCTAAAGCAAGGAGATGGACGGGTCCTATTGCTATTCAACTTGACGTCATTAGAAAGCTACCTGTCAAAACAAGAGGTACGTTATTATACAAAGCGAGCAAAGTGGTAGCCGATGCGGATGATATCAACATTTTGTCACGATTGCAAATAACCGCCAAAGAACTTTTCCTGAAACTCGACACCAAGGCAAAACTAGTAGGGCTTCAAATCAATCAAAATGAAACAAAACTCATGACGCAGTTGAGAAGGAATACCTCAAATACACAAAATATTACACTTGGAAAATACAATATCAAAATTGAGGGCAAATTTGTATTTAGGCACTAAAATAACTAGAAATGCTAAATACGCCGAAGAATACAGCTCGGAAATAACATATTTCATTCAGTTTTGACTATCTTGAAGACCAGCTGCATACACAGGAAAACAAAGCTTCAAGTATACAAAGCGATGCTATGCTATGGATGTGAAACATGGACCCTAATTCAAGCATCCACAAACATATTGAACACCTTTGAGCGACGGATCCTGAGGAGGAAGATTGGAGTGAAGGTAGACGAGGATCAATGGTGTATTCGATACAACTTTGAGCTGAATAAAATTTTGACGAGCCGGAGGTCTCAACGATTGTAAGACTGTGGAAGCTGCAATGGGCTGACCACATGAATCGTATAGACGAACAACTGATACCCAAAAAGATAGCCGTTGGGAGAGCTGAAAGCCAGAGACCAGTGGGCGAACCGAGGAAACGACGGACTAAAGAGGACGATCCAATGCAAGCATGGCCCTATATTTTCCATTTAAATGAAAAACTCATACAAACATAGTTTGCATGAATTTTCCACTTTAATGAAAAATATAAACGTGGCAAATTTATGTTATAGTATTATGTGAGGGAATCACATAACCCTATACCAGGGGTCGCCAATTAGTTTCGCTCCGGGTCCGTTTTAAGAAATGAAATGACCATTGCGGTCCGCACAACCGTTGATGAATTTTATAGAAACAGAAACGGAAATTACAAACGTATTTTTTTACATCAATGATAAAAATGACATTTTTTGTTGCGGACTATCTGTCTGAAGTTTGGTGTAGAATTGGTGCAAGATATTAACATAAAATCCTGGAGATGCTCATCAGTAAGTCGAGATAGAAATTCATTCTTAACGAAGTTCATCTTTGAAAATGCTGCTTCACAAACATATGTTGACCCAAACAAAATAAGAAGTTTTAAAGCTAATTTTTGTAGTTCTGGGTATTTATTACCACACACAAATTTAATCTAGAACTCTTCACTGGAAACTTCCGCATGTTTGTGCTTTAACACTGTGTTTTCTTGGAAATCGATCATTTCCATCTGCAGAGTAGCTTTATCACTCCCAAAAACTATTTCAGCTTCGTTGCTCCATTCACCATAAGGATACAGAGAGTAAATGCTGCTGAGGATTTCTACAACATTCTCAATTTTCTTAAAATCTGCGAACCTGTTTTTAAATTCCGATTTAAGATCCATAATGAACGTCTTGTATTGGCCGACATCAATCTCGTTATCACTGGTGATTATTTTATTTAAATTGGGGAAGTGTAAGCATTCATTACCAAGATCATTAATAAAGAGATCGAGTTTTCGCGAAAAACTTTTTACTTCTAACATGAGCTCCCATACAAGCTTTCCCTTGCCTTGAAGTTTAAGGTTCAGGTTATTGATATGTTTAAAAATATCCGTCAAGAAAGCAATGGCAGCTACATTTTCTTTTTCGTTTAAAAAACTTAAGTAGGCGTTTGCTGAAGTCCGATCACTGTTGAAAATAGATGTATACAAGTGTTCTAAAATGCTGAAGAATCTTTCTAAAACGCTGCCTTTGCTTAACCATCTCACATTATTATGCAACAGTAGATCATAATATTGTGCGTCAACTTCTTCAAGAAATGGTTTCAATTCACGATGTTGCAGTGATGATTTCGCACGAAGAAAATTGATTATTTTCATCACTTCTTGCATAATGCGTTCAAAATCATGATTGAGTTTGCAGCAAAGCACAGTTTGGTGAATAATACAGTGGTAGGAAATCAAATTTTCATTACATCTTGCATTACTACTCAACAGGTGCACTAGTCCATTTTTCCTCCCAACCATTGCTGGCGCACCATCAGTAATTACCGATAAAAGCTTTTTTAAGTCTAACTCATCTTTATCAAAATGATTAATCACTGCTTTGATCATGTCTTCTCCTCGGGTTCTTCCTAATAATGGCAAAAAAGCCAATATCTCCTCAACAAAAGTTTGTCTCGCTTGGTCCAGGTAGCGTACAAAAAAATAATTAATTGTGCCATATCAGTGACATCACATGATTCATCCAAATCCAAGGCGTAAAAGTTCACATTATTTAACTGCCGCTTGACACCACAATGATTTTCTTCTGCCAAAATCTGTGTATTTCTGGTGCTAGTAGAAGCAGATAACGGAATCCGTCGTATCGTCTCAACAACATCCTTTTTGTTCTCAAACAAGGCATTACCCGCCTCGAGAAAGCATTCTTTAACTATGTCAGCATCAATAAATGGTTTCATATGTTTAGCAAGAGTCCAAGAAATACGTAAAGAAGCCTCACCACATTTTTCCTGCTCAGTCATCGAGCGACTTATGATCCGGATCGAAGACGAGTAACTTGATAGTAAACTTGCAATTTTAGACTTACGAAGATCACTACCAAGTAGAAAGTTTTCGGCAAATGATTTGTGGTTGGTATCATAATGTCGTTTTATATTTGAGCTTTTAATTAACGCCAATGTTTGGTTACAAATCAAGCACATTGGTACCGCTCCAGCACGATTTGGCAGCGTAAAACAATATAAATCGGTCCAATCTGGCAAAAACTGTCTATTTTCATCTTCAACTTTTCTTTTTTTCGGTTCCATAGTAATAAAACTCGCTAATGTAAACAGGTAGGTACTTAAACTCGTAAAGTAAACAAGCAAACGTAATATTTCAAGCAGGTGTGTCAACGCGGTGCTCGTCACTCAAAATTAAAACAAAACACTGGCGGCCGGCGGCAGTGCGATCGCGTGATTACCCCCGCCCCGCGACGCCCCGCGCGCTTCACCGCCGCGCTTTTCGAATTGACGACGACAAAAATAATGCGGACTACGTACTCTGTAGTGCAAGTTGCTGTGTCCTCGCAGTCCGCAGAAAATGGGTCGGCGGTCCAGATGCGGACCGCGGTCCGCCATTCGGCGACCCCTGCCCTATACCATAAATAGGCACGTGAGCGGAAGGCCAGGGTAAGGTGCCACCTGTATACAAATTGAGAAGGGGTGAGCTCACCCGATGGCTAGCTCATTATAGTGGAGAGGCCAGCCAACATGGCGGGTCCCATAAGCGGTCAGGTTCAAATGAAAAGGAAAGACCGAAGGCGTAATTTTAATATTTTATTATATTAAGCGAACCCATTACGAAAATCATGAAAATGCGTTTCTCTTTCAGTAGCGATAAGGAAAGAAATCCATGAAAGATTTTTCTCTAAGGAGCCAATGCAGAAATTTATCAATATCTAATTTTTATGTGTATATATATATATATATATATATATATATATATATATATATATATATATATATATATACATATATATATATAAAATTATATATATATATATATATATATATATATTGTAATGATTTTATGTCTACTTCCTACTTCCGAACGCGGAACCGACCTCTCATCGGTTCTAGACGTTAAGTCTGAGTAGTACCAACGGACGGTACCAACCGGTCAACCAATCCGTGCACCGTAACCCATTCACGCGGTGGCTGCTTGTCGGCCAGCTAGATCGGAGAGGATTTCGGTCGCGGGTCTCCGAATGGGTTACGCTCATTTACAATATTCAGCCACCAATACATGCCCGTTTTCAAACGCGTCACAATGGATGGAGAACGGTTTGTCAAAGTCCGGGCTGTGCAGTACGGGGGCTGTAGTCAGACTCTTCTTTAGCTCTTCAAAGGCTCGCAAGCTGGGCTCTTCCCAGACGAACTTACGTCCCTTACGCAGCATGTCGGTCAAAGGAGTGGTAATGGTGGCATAGTCACGTACGAAACGCTGGTACCATCCGCATAAGCCTAGGAATCGGCGTTATTGCTTGGTGGTCTTGGGTAATGGAAAAACGTCAATCGCTTGAGCCTTGTCCGGATCGGTCTTGATATTGCCATGCCCAATGATGTGACCTAAATACTTCACCTCCGTCATTACGAACTGACTCTTCTGTATGTTGATGGTTAACCCTGCCCTCCGGATGTGTAGAGCCACCTCCTGAAGCAGGTCGATGTGTTCGTTAAAGGTCTCGGTTATAAGCAGCAGATCGTCCAAGTACACGAAAACTTGGTGCCGTAAATGAGATGGTATCACCTTATCCATAAGGCGCGTCATTGTTTGAGGGGCATTGCACAATCCGAATGGCATGGTCACAAATTGATACAGGGGCCAACCTGGGACTGTGAAGGCTGTTTTCTCCTTTGAGCCAGGGTCTAAAGGAATTTGCCAGAAGGCGTCCTTGAGGTCTAAGCTCGTGATGAAGTGGGCTTTAGGCAACCGACTCAAAATGCCTTCAATCAACGGTAGAGGGTATGCGTCCTTGACAGTGACGGCGCTCAAGCGTCTGGCATCTAAGCATAGCCGGACCTTGTTCGGCCTGACAACTAAGGTGACTGGGGAAGCCCACGCGCTCTGCGATTCTTCGATCACGCTTAATGCTAGCATTCGATCAACTTCGGCATATAACAACTTTTCCTTCGCCGGAGATATGGCAAAATGTCTCTGTTTTATGGGTTTAGCATCCCCCACATCTATAGTGTGTAACACCAGTGCCGTCCGCCCGAGACCTTCCTTCTCATGCGATGGAAAAGCCGATATAGCCGAGTCAAGTCGCAGTTACTGATTCACATCCAGTGTATGTCGTAATAAGTGAGTGGTTTGAGTTTGGTCAGGAACTGTGGTGACGGACTCCAGGGTCGTGCCGGAAAACAGTGCCGGGGCCAAGTTAAATTTTCGAACGAAATCCGCTCCTAGATAAAGATTCTGGGTTAATTGAGGTATGATGTAAAATTCCAGAGTTTTAGTTACTCCTTTAAAGGTGACATCCGTCGTAATTTTTCCCACTACAGAGTGACGAGTTCCGTCCGCCGTGCTTAACCAGGTGGTAAAATGGTGGATTTAGTCCACATGCATTGCCAGTACCTCCCCTGCAAAATCGGCTGATATACAATTCACACTGGCTCCCGTATCGACTAAACCTGACAAACGTTTTTGCAAGAGGTGTACTGACGCATATGGTCGAACGTCATCCCTCAATAATTCGTCTAAGTGTATGTCCTTCAGCACCTTCCTCGACTGCCTGACTTATCTCCAGAAGCTCCGCATCCGACGCGTGGCTCGCTTTCTTCGCGGTGGGACAGTTGTAGCCAACTCCTCATGGAAGATGCGCTGTCGAGTAGGCAAATAATTCTGACGTGGAAAGGGTTTGACATGCCAAGGAACTTTCGCCTCGCTATCATTTCCCTGTGCGTCCACCTCGACAAAGGATAGCGTCGGTTGTAGAACTTCGGGAGAACTGTGTTTGGCGGTGCGAGTCAGCAGAATTGGAGTCATGTCTGGGGCTTGGTCATAGCTAGTGATGGGGTCAGCATTGGTTCGTCCGGGCTTTAGGAGTGCCAACGGGTGGTCGCGGCACTCGCTGGCAAGTTTTTTTCGCAATTTGCAATTTGTGCAATCAGGTGCGTAAGTGTCGGCCTTCCCGCATCGGTAACAGAAGAGCGTCGGTTCCGCTAGACATGCATAGAACCGATGCCCCGTTTGTCGGCAGTTCCAGCAGACCGTCGGGCTTGTAATTGCTTCAAGGGAGGGTCGATCAATCATTGCTGGGTCCTCAAGCTCCGGTGGTGCTCCGCTCCTCGGTACTGGTACTGGGTCAACAAGTAGGTGGTCCGCTGCCATCAACTCCGCGGTGTGATGATTTCGGGGATTTGGTCCCGTTATGCGAGGTTGTGGACGGAAGGTACCTCGTCGCTCATCCAGTTGTTCTTGCCTACGGGCATGGAGGCGCAATCCCTGTATGGTGTTGATGGGAAAATGCAGAAGGCTGTTCTGAAGCTCCTAACGCATATTCTCTCTGATAATTTCTACCAGTTCGTCCTCGGGCATGGTTGTTCGCAAGCGAGTGCTCTATCTCACTATACTTGTGTAGTACTGGTCAAACGGTTCGTGATCGCCTTGTTTCCGTTTCCTTATCTGTTCCCTTAGTTCTCTCTCAGTGAAGCCATCATCAAATCGATTGCGGAAGGCTGCACTGAAAGAATTCCAAGTGGGACGTGGCGTCGACTCCTTAAAACTCCAGTACCAGTCGGCAGCATCTCCGCTGAACAAAAGATGTGCATGCCGGAGGAAGGCCGAGAAATCACCTCCCAGAGTGCTGGATCCTAACGCCTGAATCCTGAAAAGGAACCGGTCCGCTGATATCATAGCGTTGAAACCCGTGAAGTTCAGGCGCCAACTCTCCATGATACGAGGCGTCGGGTCTCGGAAAGGTGTCCATGCGTTCCCGGGGGGAATCGCATCTTCGATTGACCTGTTGTAAGGGACTGCCTCGGCGACTGGAGGTACCAACGGAGGTGCGGTGCTGTGTCGTGGTCTATACTCGGGAGCTCTGGGATCCATTCCCGAGTTCCTTGGAGGTAGGGCCCATTGATCAGATGGTCCAGAGTGGGGCATAGCCACACTGGGATTGGGCTCCCAGCCAAGCGGAGTTCTCACGCGGCTGGGTGGTTGGCTCATGGGGAGGTTCTGGAGCCTTCCCTCCAAGTTGCCAATCCTCTCAGACATATCTCGCATTAACGCCACGAGGGTGTCAATGGAGTTGGTGGAAGGCGCGGGGGTAACCTCGGTCGCGACAACTGCAGCAGGAACTTCACCGTCCACGGCTCCTTGCATACAAATCCTCTTCACAAAATTAACGTTCTCTTCCATTTTAATCTTTGTGGTATTGATTCCAATTTATCATTCCTAACAATTATTTCAAAATATCGGCCATTCGTATTTAATTACATTAATGATAAAGCAATAGAAATCGATCTTAAATTAAATTTTTAAATTTTTAAATATGACTAAAACTTAAGACTAAATTAGTGGCCGATAGTGGCGAGCTATTAATAAGGGGAAAAAAAATATTGAACAGCTACTTTCCCTTCCAGCAGTCGACTCCTCCAAAGGGAAATGAGAGTGCGTGGTAGTCTGCCAAAGAAAGGGTGCTTTCGGTAGATTTACTCGAATTTATCCCCTAAGCCCACATACATCACAAAAACCGTCTCTAAACTATGTTAAATGACTCGACGAGACAAGTGGTAGAGCTACCGTAACGGTTTTGTACGCGGTCAAAATTCCCGACGCGTGGAAGCATTCCGGGCTCCGCAACTCCAGCATACGCCACCGAAAGTTGAACCGATACCACTCGTCTATCACGCATACGAAATAAGTAGAATCCTTCCGCGACATAAAGGCAAGGTAGCCTTCTATTTTCTTGAGAGTCCAGGCCGACAGGAGAAACCCCATCTGGCTGACAGTTCCATCAAGGAAATAAAAGGTCCTTACAGGGGTTAACCTGGGACAACACATCGGAAGGATTCTGTCGCGAAAAAAAAATCAAACAAAGGAGAGCGGAAGCTACAACTCACGTGAAGCGACTGCTAGTGTGTATCACACAACTCCACTGCTCCTGTTTGTGAGGCTCGAGTACCAAAGTACCTGACATCCTCCGTAAAGGACCAACTTGTCAGAAGACGCGAATCTTTTATCCCCTTAGGATGTTTTGGGCCCCACGTTGGGCGCCATTGTAATGATTATTTTAAAATTTACTTGCGTACGCGGAACCGACCTCTCATCGGTTCCAGACGTTAAGTCAGAGTAGTGCCAACGGATGGTACCAACCGGTCAACCAATCCGTGTACCGTAACCCATTCACGCGGTGGCTGCTTGTCGGCCAGCTAGATCGGAGAGGATTTCGGTCGCGGGTCTCCGAATGGGTTACGCTCATTTACATATTTCAGCCTCCTATACACGCCCGTTTTCAAACGCGTTACAAAACAAAACCATACGGAGAGGAAACCTTTTCTACGTTACTCCGTATTTCTTCCTATGACCAGTCAAAAGAACAAAATCTAATTTTTATTTCGCGTTCCCGAATTTCTGACGCGGTACCGAAAAGTATACTACGTTAACTCAACCCGACGAAAGCTACGTTAAAGAAAAATCAAAAACAACTAAGGTACCGCGTACCGCGCGTGACGCGAAACCGACCTCAGCGGATTTTTTCCGAACCCTACCCTCGCGACGGCATACTTACCATGCACCTCATTTCCCGCTGAAAAGCAGAACTACTGGAAAGGAAAGTCGTGTTTTTAGTTAGCAATTCATTTTGTTGTATAAATGTTTATTTATAAATATAAATATGATATTAAGAATTCTAAATTATTAATGTAGTTTATTTTAAATTTATGATTTTTATATACACCTTGTACTGATTTGTTTGCATTTAGTTTATTTATGTAATACATTTAAGATTAATTTTATTGAAGATTCTTATCGTGAGTGAAGTGATTTTTTTGTAGGGCGTAAGAAGATGAAGGCTCAAAATTAAAAATGTTTAATCCGAAAAAAAAAACAATTGTTAAAGCATATAGAAATGTTCATAGTGACAATTGGAATTTAATTATTTATTAATTTTTATGCAATTGCCTATTGTTTTTTTTTTCAAAATTATCAAAGAGCAGTTTGGCCGTTTAGATAGTCGAGAAGATTAAATTACTTGTGTTGGATAGATTTTTCAGACCTATTTTGCTTTCTACATTAATTAATCAGGCCGATTTGTTTCCAAAGTACAATCGGGTTGTGATCCGTATGTTTTCATTCAAATGATTACAACGGTGCGGGAAGCAAATGGGAAGGATTTACTATACTAAATGGAAGGTATATTTCGGGAAGGTTCCTTGAAGTTAATATTTGAAGTTTTTAGTTAATTAGATTTTATTAATTTACAACAAAGTGTAAATATTCATTTCAAATGAGTATTTATGATTCAAATGTTTGAATGATTTATTTTATAGTTTAATAAACGGAATACGTTATGACAGACTGGAAAAGATATCACAAGGAGTGAAAGATGCCAGGGGAAAGATTTAGTAAATTAATTTATAATTTAAAATATTTACTGGATATTTCATGGGATATTTTTGTTTTACGTAATTGAATGTAAGAAATAAATAATTCACTTATACTCATGACAAAATATTAAGAAAACTTTTCTTGCTTTGTGCAATTAGTCACAACCTTTATAAATGCGAATCAACGCTTCCTTAACTTATAAATATATGAAAATATTGATAAAAAAATTAAATTTATTATTCTTCTCCTGACTTTACTCGTTTGTTCAACTTTTAACGCAAAATTTTAAATGTTTGCGTTTCCTATTTCATTGTTTTTGTAAAAAGTACATTGATTTCGTATTAATAATCAAACAAAGTACAAAAAAAATAATTTCTTTCAACAAGGAGTTTAACTTAAACGAAAAGCTTAATCTAAATTTACTCTTAAAAGCACATAGCAACATTGTAAATTTCGGTTTTCATATATCTATTACATTAGCAAAAATGAGTTTACTCTTAAAAAAGAAAAGTATTGCATTTTTGTGTGTGTTTTTTGTTTGTTTGTGTTATTCTTATATTTAATACTATTGGATATTTTTTCGATTTTCATATCGATTCCATTCATAATGTTTTAGAAACATTTTTCTTAATTAGGTTCATTATTGAATAATGTCATTTCGAATAATTTTAGTCTATTAAAAATATTTCCGTAATAAAAATACGATTAAGTGTTGCTTTGTAAATATATCACTCGTATGTATACTTCATACTTCGCATGATTGTTTGTGTTGTTGTAAAGAGATCGGAATCTTAGACATGTCCAAGAAATTTAGAAATTTGTGCCATGTACGAGTAGTTTGAAATTTTCTTTGTGCGAAATGTGCTTTTGTTGCAATATTTTGAGAGAAAATAGGAAATAAGTTTCCTTGTAATGAATGACTTCCTTCAACCTCATTCTCACAAAGATAAATGCAAAATACAGCTTAGGCTTTATATTAATAGATTGAAAGTAAGTTTGAGGTTAGAGTAGAGGAAGGAGCACCAACTGACCACAAAGTGGGAAGTCTATCGTGTCGCATACTTACTTCACTTCTTCCGTTTCCATAAGTGTAATACTGGGCTCGGCTATTGATATTGGCAGCAGAGGATTCTCAAGGATTTCATCTTTAACGATTTTTATGCAATTTGTGCGCTTTTCCCGAGCATCCTCGTTTTCAGTGTTTTCGCCACCACTACTGTTCTGATTGGTTGGAATTGTATTTTCTATAATGGTTACGCTGATGAGTTTTCCATCTGGGTGAAAAGTTGTGGAATATCTCCTGCAGCGGCTGCTGTAATCAAGTAATTGAGTGGATGTTGCTGCTGGTGCTGCTGCTGCAAACTGAACAATAGCCCGTTGCCCATCGGTGCCGGTGGCGTAGCACATAATAAACGGCACCATTCGTAGCACACACAGTCCGTTCCTTTTTTGTTTTGCACTCAAGTTTTCAACGCTGTTTCGAGAGGATTGAAACAGTTTTCGGGACGAATCGACCGTGGAGCAAGTTCTGAGTACTGAACACGAACAGCTGTTAGCGCTACAAAATCGAAATATTACACAAATCTCCGAAAATTTAAAGAAAACCGTGATTATACATACATGCGACCACTTCGTATTTGTGCACCGTTTGTTCTGTTTAATCGTTCGCTGTCGGCCAAAACTCCTTAAAACTGCATATGCATGGCGGCCACTACCTCCACACTTCAATTCACTGCCATGTGGCTGTCAATCTCTGTTGGCATCCCACGACAAAATAGACGTGGGATGTGCACTGGTCGCAACCGACGTAAAATGACAAGCCACCTAGCAGTGGTCACCAGCGGCGTCGCATGATTCATTACAATATACATATATATATATATATATATATATATATATATATATATATATATATATATATATATATATATATAATTATATATAGATGTATATATATATATATATATATATATATATATATATATATATATATATATATATATATATATATATATATATATATATATAGAACTGATTCTGACTACTTTTAGTAAAAATATTTTTTTGGTACATTATATTTTTGTTTGGTCGAAATTTTTTGAATTAATGAAAAAACAATATATTTTTTGTAATTAATAAACAAAAGAGGGTACTCACCCAACATCCTCGGCGAGCACCCGCTGATGATGTGGATAATGATATTGACGATCTTCAATTGCAGTCATGAACAAAGTTCCACTATCTGGAAACATCATCCCATTTCCTTTTAGCCACTTATCTCTTGCAAACACCCCGTATCCAACATTGATGCGTAAAATAAACACTATCCCATTCATTCAGATATTATATTATTTCCACGTCGGCGAATTTACCATGTTTAGAATTAGTTTCTGTTGTTTTAACACTTTTTGGTAATCTTTTCTTGTTTCTGCCAACCAAAGGAAATACTGCTGCACATATATTACAACACCGACCGACACAATCCACCAGAATCACTGATTCCAATCTATTTCCCAGAAGCAGCACGCAAAGTGTGAAGACTGGATTTTATTTTAAATGCGCCGGTGATGATGATGATGATGACGTCGATTTGATGATATTCAGAGAGAGAGAGAACGGCTAGGTCTCGTTGTGCATGCATTTAGTATGACATACTCTCAAGCATTCAGCGAAACTCCATCTCAATTACACCTTCACCTCCACCGATTGACTATGAGCCAGTTCCAAAATAACAGACTTCAATGAGACTGTGCGAAGCTGCAATTATACACGACGAGTAGGAAGAACTCGAGGGCCGCAACCACGGGCGCAAGGGCAACACAATCACAAAATATGGCTTTTTCACAAGAGTTTAATCTTCAATATAAATTTTTCTTCAGCATTTCATTGCACACCACTTGACTTTATCTTCGCTTTCGTTCTAGCGTAACGCGACGCCTCACTTGCTCGACCTTTTCCGTGGGGCAATCACATGTCACGCCCGCGCGATTCTCCCGAGCTCGCTGCTTGGCAATCTAAAGCGGACTCCCCCTTTGGTTGTCATTCGTTCACCGTACTTTAAACGCCATAACGGTGGTTTGTGACGAACCTCTTGCTCATCCACTGTAGATTGCATTCGTTCGGGGATGAGCTGCATTATATAGGTGTTGCCATGTCCGAATTTTAGTTGCAGATTTGAATTATAATGGTGATATAAGATAATAATATAGAAAAATTTAAATCATAATAAAAGGATAAGAATATAAATGTAAAGAGATATTTAATATATAAAAAAAATAATATAAAATTTATAATAAACAAATTTTTTTTTAATTTTATAATTTATAAAACTACAACTTTCAATAATTAAATTTATCAAATCTGCAATTAAAATTTGGGTCAGTTTGTTTAGCTGACTGCTCTATTACTACGAGATCTCTGAAGTGGCCATATTTGGGGTTTTGTTTTTACATGCAAAATATTCTTGAATTTATTAGTTTCAACACTTCTCTATCTTTCATTCAGGCCCGCTTTGGCTACATTTCAATCAATAAGCTTGTATGAAATGTACACCTAAGAATGTGCCGCCTGAAAATTCACACACCCCTCAAAAATAAAGATACACAAGAAGATTCGAGCCAGAATGAGATTCACATCCTTAAATCTCCTTGTAAACTGAATTCAAATTGGATTCAGCGCTTGAATCCGGAATTCCGGAATGAAGTTTAATGCCAAACCTCATATATACTTTCAAGTTCACAAGACGATGGTAATTTTCATACTCGTATTAATAATTGCCAATAGTATATCACGTACACAAGTACTATCACGAGTCAACACTGCTTGAATTTCAGGAGCTAATGAGGACAAAAACTATGAAAACGGTATCATTTGATGATAGATTGAAACCAACGAAAAAGATTTTCTTCTTCTTCAATTAATACGAATGGTGATGTTACTCAGTTTAATGATGCAGTTTGGTTTTCCCAGCTGAAAGTCATGCAAAAAACAATATTACAGTTTCTGCAAAGCTTTGAATGCAAGTGACTCTTTTCACATGATCATCGAAAGGATGATCACTCTTTTAAAGCCATTCTGTTTGGAGCACTGTCCTGCTTACTCAACTTGTTTTCCATCATTTTCCAGTTTAAAATCAGAATTACTCTACTTTCGAGCGTTGTTGGCTTTTTACAGGGCTTTCCAATAAGAGGTGTTATTTTGATATTAGAAGAAAAATGCCATTTTTTAGTATAAATGATCAAATGTTTATTTCATTATAAATAGAAAGGTATACCGTTAATAGTGAAAATAACATCAGGCAAATGACCACCACGACCACGCTTACAGGACCATATCCTTTTCATGAAATTTTCCATAACCAAATAGCAAAGTGGCTGCCCTATGTCCTCGATAACCTGACGAATTCCATCTTTGTTGGCGTAGACCTCCTCTCCCACGTGGCCCCAAAGGAAGAAGTCCCAAGGTGTTAAATCACAAGATATCAGTGGCCAATTGTGATCACCTCTTCGAGAGATAACACGGTCCGGAAACTTTTCCCGTAAAAGATCAATAGTTTCGTTACTTGTGTGGCACGTAGCGCCGTCTTGTTGAAAGTAAACGTTATCCAGATCAATACCATCCAATTCCGGCCACAAAAAATCATTGATCATCTCTCGATAGCGCAATCCATTCACCGTAACTGTTGCTCCTGCCTCATTTTCGAAAAAGTAAGGCCCAATGACTCCGCCGGACCATAAACCGCATGAAACAGTCACACGTTGAGGATATAGAGGGCTTTCAACAATAACTCTTGGGTTTCTCGAGCCCCAGATGCGACAATTTTGCTTGTTGACGAAGCCACCGAGGTGGAAATGGGCCTCATCACTCAAGATGATTTTTCGATGGCATTCCGGATCATTTTCATGCATTTCAAGGACCAATCAGCAAAGACACGACGTTGTTGATGATCGAACGACTTGAGTTCTTGTGTTAACTGAACTTTATAAGCCTTAAGCCCCAAATCTTTATGCGAAATACGGTGTAATGACGTTTGTGGAATGCCTGATTCCAAAGAACGACGAGGAAAGGACAAACCTAGGTTTTCCTCAACACTTTCGGCCACAGCAGCAATATTCTCAGCTGTTCTTGAGTGACGTGTATGGATTTTATTCTTCACATCACTAAGTTGTCCCAACAGCTCGAATTTTTCCACCAATTTCTATATTGCGGTCCGACAAGGTGCTTCACGATGACCCAAAAATGTTCGAGTTTTACGAACCGTCTCTGCCAAATTTTCACCATTTTTATAGTGAATTTTAATAATTTCAATGCATTGTTGAAGCGTGTATCGTTCCGTTTTTACTAATGGCGTAGTTTCTACTTGTCAAATGCCAAAAAAATTACAACTTCAAAGGTGACATCTACCGAAATAGCGGGCTATTCAAAATAACACCTCTAATTGGAAAACCCTTTATATACGAACGTTACTCTCTGGTCTGTATCACTTACTGTCTACTGGATTTTGGCTAGTGTGTCGAGCGATCTGACTCTACATTTTGTCATATTGCCAAATGTTATTCATTTGTAATGCTGCGTAGGCTTGAGGAATCGCAAACTTACAAGATGATTTTTTTCTTATTAGTTCTACCCCTCTCCTACCTCATTAATTTCTCGCTGTAGCATCCAAAATATCCTAATATGTCTAATCTTTGGCTTGTTGTCAACAATGCAAATAATTCTTTTATCTTAGAATTTCTCACGGAAGGATTTCAACAATGAAATATTGAATTGACTGTAACAGAATTAAAGAAAAAACTTATCCTCTGGCTGAAACATCTTTATAAACTCAAATCATAAATGTTTGATCGTATTAAACATCGCAATCATGGCCTTCAGAAAATGAACAGCATGTACATCTTCCTAACTCATCCTTTTTCTTCACCCAACCACTCACACAACCTCATTTCTTACACTACGGCCTCACAAACTAGATTTTCCAAACAAAATATGTCTGCAATCTGCACAGCCATGTAACCATTCTCCTGCAAACTTTGACTCCGTCCTACCACTTGTTGAAATAATGCAATCCTACACCTATACAAACTGAAATTTATTATCTTACGTGCAGAGGGTGTAAAATTTTATGCATGTAGTGTTTCAAATGTTCTTCTTCTCATTGCATTTCAATTGACGGATTTCATTTGCCAGTTGATTTGGTGCGTTCGGTCGGATTACAGTTATATTTGGCAAGTGGGGCTAATATACGAAATCTTTATCCTTATACGGCTAGGATAGTATAAGAGTTTTCAGTGATTGAATTCGGTATATTGTTCTCGAATTGCTTGTTTGTAACTATTCTATTATATCTACAATCTAACGGATTTGAAAAGAAAAGATTAATACAAAGTTTATATGAATATTTTTGTAGCATGGAATATATGTGTATTCAAGTGTATTCATTAAAGATAAAGTTTCATTAAGACGTGAAAAGTTCTGTGAATAATTAAACGAACAAAATGGATAATGGATTATCGCCTTCAGTAGGTGGCGATTTAGATTCAACTAGTTCTGCTGGAACAGTTTCGGATACCGGTACCAATCAAGGAATATTAGCATATAATAGTCATGCAATTTTTATGCAAAATCCAGGTTAGCATAGTTAATGGTAATATTACCCACCAAAATAAATTTGATAAACATTAAGGGGTCTTAAGAGCTGAAATTGGCTCATTTTGGTTTTTAGGCGAATAACTGCTCTTGAAAAAATAGATTGCAAGGTTATCATAATGTACATATTCGTATATAAAACTGCTAGTTGTTTTTTATCAGCAATCTACTCAAAAACGCGAATGCTATACACAAGCTCCATATGGGTTATAGCCACAGATATCAGAAATGAATTTCAAAAATTTCATCTTAAATTGCCTCTTTATTACTGAGAAGAAATAACTTTTTAGATAGCCAATTTGTACAAGTACGAGTATGTAAATTGAATACTTAATTTTTTCAGAATAGTTGAAAATTATGTCAATGTCAAAGCAAATTCTTGCAATTTAAACGGTTATTCCTTTTTTAGCAAAGGGATTTTCGAGGCATGAAGAGTGTAAAGCGGCAATACTGAAATTTTTGCAACAATCGCAGAAAGATTCAAATCCACCCAAAACATGCACTGTGCTGACCATTACTAATAGCATCTTTGGAAGTATCCTTATTCTTGCGCACAATTTGAAGGAGAGAAATGGAATTCCATAGTGTGGTTAAATCAAATATCTCTTGGTCGGTTCACGACAATTTATTTGGCGGGTATTTATCTTTTCATTCGATTATCTTCTGCTGAAATTGATTAGTCACAGCTCCACTATTTGTTCATCAGCTGTATGTCGGCCGAAAATTTGTTTGATGGAGGGATACAATCGTAAATATTTTATGATTTTACGACATTTCATCTTCGTCGATATGTGTTTTTTCCTCTGGGAAAGTTATGGAAATTGCAAGATTGTGCTAATGATTTTAAACTAATTCGAAAAATCGCTTCTCAAGAATTTCCTCTCAAAAAAAATCAAAAGCATTGTCCTATTAACCCTTAATTACTCGCACTGGGGTATAAAGTACCCCACCGGGATAATTTGTTGCAGCATTCGGCAACACTATCTGTCTGGGAGTTGAGCTCTCTTCTAACCTTTTTTTGATATGTTTACTTTATGATCCCATCAATTTCAGACATCGCTCATAAGTTAAAATGAGAATTTCGTCTAGTTATAGTGAACAATGCCAATTTTATATACATAACGTAATTACTCGCGCGGGGTATAAAGTACCCCATGGGGATATTTTGTTGCAGTGATTGGTACAGTGGGACTCTGGCTCCTTTTTTTGGCATGTTTTCTTATGTACTTTCAATTTCAGTCGATATTCACAAGTGCAAGTGAGAAGTTGGTGAAATTATATAGTGAGCAAATTTTCATAATTTTGATTTGTGTGTTACGCGAAGAACAATGTAAGGATTTCGCTTTAGATGTCTTCTTTTTGTCGTGTAATCGTGTAAATGTTCTGCGTATATATAGCTAATTCTATATTATTGTTTACGTTACCTAGGAATCGATTTCTGCGAACTGAAGATGAAATAAGAGCAGCTTTGGAATCGCTTAGTGATGAAGATGTGGATACCAATGTGCGGGAAGGGTTAGAAAGTGCTTCGGAGTCTAAAGAAGAAGTTATTGGAAGCGATGATAAAAATCATGATAGCAACAGCGAACAAGAATATATGCCTGATTATAGTTCATCTGATGAAGATGAAAGCGATGAAAATCATTTCATAAAAAACATTTACAAAAAAGTAAGAGGCGTAAAAGTATTGGAGGAATCGTTCAAATGGAAGAAAACTCCGATACATAGTAAATACGCAAAAACACAAAAAAAAAATATTTTGATGAAAAGATTTCCTAATCCTAGAGAAATACCTACTGATGAAATTTCTGCTTTTAGAAAAATTATAAGTGAAAGCATGATTGAAGAGATTGTTCAGTGTACTAATATTTACATTAGATCAGTAAAAGATTCCGGCAAATATGGCAGGGAAAGAGATGTCAAAGAAACAACAAAAGAGGAAATTTATGCTTTCTTTGGCTTGTTATACCTGATTGGTAGCAAAAAGCTGAGCAAAACAAATCTTTCTGAAATATTTGAAAGTGATGGCACTGGAATAGAGATTTGTAGAGGAGTAATGTCCATGAACCGATTTTATTTTTTGCACTGTGCAATACGGTTCGTTAACATAGGAACTAGAAATGAAAGGAAAAAAACGGACAAGCTTGCTGCAATAAGATCATTTCTGGATGAGTTTGTTGTAAATTGCGAAAATGCATATACTCTTGGAGAATTTGTTACTATCGACGAGAAACTGGAGGCTTTTCGTGGAAGGTGTTCTTTTATACAGTACATACCTAGCAAGCCAGCAAAGTACGGTATAAAAGTTTTTGCGCTTGTTGATTCCAAAACATATTACACCCATAAGCTTGAAGTGTATTGTGGTCGTCAGCCAGAGGGTCCATATCAAGTGAGCAACACTCCTACTGATATTGTTCTTAGATTGACTGACAATATAAAAGGAACAAATAGGAACTTGACGTGCGACAACTGGTACACGAGCTACCCATTGGCTAAAAAACTTCAAGAAAATGGCATTACATTGATTGGTACAATGAAAAAAAATAAAAGACAAATACCACAAGAATTTCTGCCCTCAGTATCAAGAGAAGTAGGTTCCTCCCTATTTGGCTTTCAAGAATGGGTCACCTTAGTATCATATGTACCGGCAAAGAAAAAATCAGTCTTACTCCTTTCAACGATGCATAACAATAATGAGATCGACTCTGAAACAGGAAAACCGGAAATAATTATGGAGTATAATCGGACGAAGTGTGGCGTTGATACTGTAGATCAAATGTGTGGTACATATACCGTTACAAGGCGAACAAAAAGATGGCCATACACTATCTTTATGTCGCTGTTGAATGTAGCAGGTATAAATAGTTTTATTATATACTGCAAACATGGTGAACAAGCGACCAATAGACGAGTTTTTTTAAAAAATCTTGCACTCGCTATGATGAAACCACATATTCAACAGCGGGTAATGATTAAATCCCTGCCAATGAATATTCGGAGCATTATGGAAAATATGCTTTCAAACCCGCAAAAGAGTGAAGGCAGTGATCTTTCAAAAGCAGCAATAACTCTGCGCAAAAAAGGCCGGTGTAAATTATGTGGAAGATCGAAGGACACAACTACAACAATTAAGTGTTCAACTTGCCAAAACTTTACATGCAAGAATCATATCAAAAAAACAATTCAGGAATGTGAAAGATGTGTTCAGCTACTTAATTCTATTGAAGAATCCGAATAAAAATACCAAATAAGTTGATGTTATATTTTCATTACGCAGATTTTTCATTATGCATTATAACTATAAGTACATTTTAATAGTTTTACATTTCTTGAAAGCATATGTAACTATTAAAAAAGTTTTTTCAATAAAAAATGTCTAATTATATTCATTAATTTGCATACAAAGTGGTCAGAAACCACTGGGGTACAAAGTACCCCGCGCGAGTAACCGTTTCACAAAAGTGGGTGCGAGTAATTGAGGGTTAATGAATTGGCCACATGAATCGTATGGACGAACAACGGTTACCCAAGAAGATATTCGTTAGTAGTACTGAAGGGCGGAGACCAGTGGGGAAGCGACGAAACGCTGGTTTGACTCCGTCGACGAGGACAGTTCATCGCTGGTGGGATTTCGAAATTGGAAAACGCGGTCAATGGACCGAAATAGTTGGAGGCGCTTATTGTAGGAAGCGAAGGCCCGAGAGGGCCTGTAGCGCTACGAAGAAGAAGATTGTTGAACCTCTTTTCAAAATGCTAACTTTAGTAGAATGTTTTCTTCTTAATTGAGCCATGGTGATTTAATCTCTGAATAAACATGTCGGAGAAAGTGCAAATCCGCCTATCTCTTATTGGAAAAAACCGCATATTTACAATAAACATAATAGTGTCACAGGAGAATATTAACACGTTATAAATGCCTGCTTGAATCATTTTCATAGAGAGAGCGCTATACCATTGTAATGAAAAATTTATAAAATTTTAAGCATGCCCTGTAAGGCTATTAAGTATAAAGTATAGATATGCGGGTTTTTTCCAATGGAATATATAGGGTTTTCCAACAAGAGGTGTTATTTTGCATAGATCTTGTGATTTAACACCTTGCGACTTCTTCGTTTGGGGCCACATGAAAGAGAAGTCTACGCCAACATCCCAGCGTCGATTCAAGACCTCAAAGATGGAATTCGTGAGGCTATCGAGGACACAGGGCAGCCACTTTGCGATCTGGTTATAGAAAATTTCACTATTAACGGCATATCTAATAAACATCGGATCATATGTATTACAAAAGGGCTTTTTTCTTTTAATATCCAAATAACACCTCTTATTGGATTTGGTTATGGAAAATTTCATGAAAAGGATATGTTCCTGTAAGCGTGGTCGTGGTGGCAATTTGCCTGATATTATTTTTCATTATTAACGGCATACCTTTCTCTTTATAATGAAATAAACATGCAATCATTTATACTGAAAAATGGATTTTTTTCTTTTAATATCAAAATAACACCTCTTATTGGAAAACCCTATACGTGGATTAACGCTATCACCAACGATGCGACGGTAATGTGTTAGCTATTTGGTTCTTAAAGAAGTTTTCATTTTCGAAAGATCCAGAGCGATATTTGACATATTTCAACAACGAGGCGCACAAATAGTTTTCTCAAGCAAAAAACCATACCCCTAATTTATGGCTCTAAAGCCTAGTTCGCACTATGCTTGTAAAGTCGAGTGAAGAGTCTGAACACGAACAATTTAGTCGAGTAGTTTTATGGAGTCGATCCAATTCATTCGATTTTTGGGCAGTAGTCAGTATTTTATCTACTAAAATACTATTCAGTGCACTAAATTTCAGCATAGTGCAAACTAGGCTTACCAGGATCCAAGATATAATAAAATTCAAATGTTCTACAAGACCCAAAAAGGGTCTATTAACGTGACATTTGACTCAGCCTGGTCTAAATAATCTAGGTCCTCACAAAAAAATTGTTATAAACTGATTCCAAAAAAGGCCAAAACGGCCCCAGTTTACAGTTAGATGTTTCCGAGCAGGGCATAAATAAGGCCTAATTCATGATAAAATTGGCCTCAATAGGGGGCAAAAAGGGCCTAGCTTTCAATGAAATGGACCTAAATAAGACGCAAGCAGAGTTTACCCAAAAGCTATCTACACAAAAATCTTATTTTGTACTTTTCCGAAGAATAAGACACTTTTGTTGTGCGAACACTACGTATTTTCAGTTTCAGTCGTAGTACAGGGTTTCCCAATAAGATGTGTTATTTTGATATTAAAAGAAAAATGCCATTTTTTAATACAAATGATCGGACGTTTATTTCATTGTAAAGAGAAAGGTATGCTGTTAATAGTGGCAAATAATATCAATCAAATGACCACCACGACCACGCAGAGGACCATATCCTTTTCATGAAATTTTCCATAACCAAATCTTAAAGTGGCTGCCCTATGTCCTCGATAACCTGACGAATTCCATCTTTGAAGTCTTGAATTGACGCTGGGCTATTGGCATAGACCTCCTCTTTCACATGGCCCCAAAGAAAGAAGTCACAAGGTGTTAAATCACAAGATCTCGGTGGCCAATTGTGATCACCTCTTTGAGAGATAACACGGTCCGGAAACTTTTCCCGTAAAAGATCAATGGTTTCGTTGCTTGTGTGGCACGTAGCGCCGTTATCCAGATCAATACCATCCAATTCCGGCCACAAAAAAATCATTCATCATCTCTCGATAGCGCAATCCATTCACCGTAACTGTTGCTCCTGCCTAATTTTCGAAAAAGTAAGGTCCAATGACTCTGCCGGACCATAAACCGCACCAAACAGTCACACGCTGAGGATAGAGAGTCTTTTCCACAATAACTCTTGGTTTTTCCAAGCCCCAGATGCGACAATATTGCTTGTTGACGAAGCCACCGAGGTGGAAATGAGTCTCATCACTCAAGATGATTTTTCGATGGCATTCCGGATCATTTTCATATATTTCAAGGATCCAATCAGCAAAAACACGACGTTGTTGATGATCGACCGGCTTGAGTTCTTGTATTTACTGAACTTTATAAGCCTTAAGACCCAAATCTTTATGCAAAATACGGTGTAATGACGTTTGTGGAATGCCCAATTCCAAAGAACGAGGAGGAATGGACAAACCTGGGTTTTCCTCAACACTTTCGGCCACAGCAGCAATATTCTCGGCTGTTCTTGAGTAACGTGCCCGGGTTTTATTTTTCACATCACTGAGTTGTCCGGACAGCTCGAATTTTTCCACCAATTTCTGTATTGCGGTCCGACAAGGTGCTTCACGGCGACCCAAAAATGTTCGAGTTTTACGAACCGTCTCTGCCAAATTTTCACCATTTTTATAGTGAATTTTAATAATTTCAATGCATTGTTGCAGCGTATATTGTTCCATTTTTATTAATAGCGTAGTTTATACTTTTGAAATGTTAAAAAATGACAGCTTCAAAAGTGATATCTACCGAAATAACGGGCTATTCAAAATAGCACCTCTATTTGGAAAACCGTTTATTAAATGGAAACTAAAATTTATATGCATAAACAGCATATAGTAGCACAAAACTACGCACGAAAATATTGAATATAAATTTTAGAAAACCCTTAAAAAAATATTAATTGATTTTATATAGCTCATATTTCTGGCCTATGTTTGAATTATTTACCTGCAAAAGCAAGTTATTTCTTTCTGCACCATCTGTTTTGGGCTGGGAACACCCACAAAAATACAATTAGGCTCAGATTATTTTTATTCGGGCTACTATATTCTAATGAAAGAACATACACCCTAAAACGCTTACAAATTTTTGAATTTTATCATCTAAATTTATGATGTGCAGACTTTAACCACTTAATTTTACACAAGATTTTGGGCCGAGAACACCCACAAAAATACGATTAGGCCCAGGTTATTTTTACTCAAGCAACTATATTACCTTGAAAGGACATATACCCTAAAAAACGCTTACAAGTTTTTGAATTTTATCATCAAAATTTATGATGTGCAGACTTGAACCACTGGTTTTCTTAATCGACTTGGATCCTTAGAGCCAATAGAGTCAAATCCTTGCCTTTACCAAAATATTGTGAATGACCACAGATAAAACAAGGACTGCCACTGCACCCAGATAATGTCCTTTTGTTAAGGTTGATATACTGGTTTTGAATTAAAACATTTTTTGTTCGAATGCAAATACTGTATTTGGTCAATATGTAGTTTTAACAACACGGTAGTACATGTAACACAGAGCGTCAAACAGTGGACATATTGACATATTGGTCAGCAATTTATATCATGTGTTGGATCGGTGAGTTGGGTGGCTCTTTTGTAATTTGATGTCTTTAGGCTACTTTTTGCGTGGCCTCGTGAAGTTACTTACCCATACCGATAAATCATTCATAAAATAAGATTAAATGTGCTATTAGCGAGATTACCGTTTGTATGCTTGGAAAAGTGGTTCAAAATTAGATCTCCCGCCTGCGTCTCGTAAAATGCGTCGCAGCCAACATTTGCATAAAGTTATTGTAAAAAGTAAGCATTTATTCATCACTCCAGTAAAGTTTCATGAACTTTGCAATTGTTCTGAGTTCCTAGTAAGCCACATGATCGATCTCTCCTAAACAATTGCTTAAAAAGTGTTTAGTACAGTCTCCTAACTGGGCTGGGAACACCCACAAAAATACAATTAGGCTCAGATTATTTTTATTCGGGCTACTATATTCTAATGAAAGAACATACACCCTAAAACGCTTACAAATTTTTGAATTTTATCATCAAAATTTATGATGTGCAGACTTTAACCACTTAATTTTACACAAGATTTTGGGCCGAGAACACCCACAAAAATACGATTAGGCCCAGGTTATTTTTACTCGAGCAACTATATTACCATGAAAGGACATATACCCTAAAAAACTCTTACAAGTTTTTGAATTTTATCATCAAAATTTATGACGTGCAGACTTAAACCACTGGTTTTCTTAATCGACTTGGACCCTTAGAGCCAATAGAGTCAAATCCTTACCTTTACCAAAATATTGTGAATGACCACAGATAAAACAAGGACTGCCACTGCACCCAGATAATGTCCTTTTGTTAAGGTTGATATACTGGTTTTGAATTAAAACATTTTTTGTTCGAATGCAAATACTGTATTTGGTCAATATGTAGTTTTAACAACACGGTAGTACATGTAACACAGAGCGTCAAACAGTGGACATATTGACATATTGGTCAGCAATTTATATCATGTGTTGGATCGGTGAGTTGGGTGGCTCTTTTGTAATTTGATGTCTTTAGGCTACTTTTTGCGCGGCCTCGTGAAGTTACTTACCCATACCGATAAATCATTCATAAAATAAGATTAAATGTGCTATTAGCGAGATTACCGTTTGTATGCTTGGAAAAGTGGTTCAAAATTAGATCTCCCGCCTGCGTCTCGTAAAATGCGTCGCAGCCAACATTTGCATAAAGTTATTGTAAAAAGTAAGCATTTATTCATCACTCCAGTAAAGTTTCATGAACTTTGCAATTGTTCTGAGTTCTTTTGTAAATTTGAAAACTATACGCCTAAAAAGTCACCCATTGTGTACTCGTATACTGAAGATATGTTGAGGCATTTGATATGCATACAACTTATTTTGCACAAATCCTAGTAAGCCACATGATCGATCTCTCCTAAACAATTGCTTAAAAAGTGTTTAGTACAGTCTCCTAACTGGGCTGGGAACACCCACAAAAATACAATTAGGCTCAGATTATTTTTATTCGGGCTACTTTATTCTAATGAAAGAACATACACCCTAAAACGCTTACAAATTTTTGAATTTTATCATCAAAATTTATGATGTGCAGACTTTAACCACTTAATTTTACACAAGATTTTGGGCCGAGAACACCCACAAAAATACGATTAGGCCCAGGTTATTTTTACTCGAGCAACTATATTACCATGAAAGGACATATACCCTAAAAACGCTTACAAGTTTTTGAATTTTATCATCAAAATTTATGACGTGCAGACTTAAACCACTGGTTTTCTTAATCGACTTGGACCCTTAGAGCCAATAGAGTCAAATCCTTACCTTTACCAAAATATTGTGAATGACCACAGATAAAACAAGGACTGCCACTGCACCCAGATAATGTCCTTTTGTTAAGGTTGATATACTGGTTTTGAATTAAAACATTTTTTGTTCGAATGCAAATACTGTATTTGGTCAATATGTAGTTTTAACAACACGGTAGTACATGTAACACAGAGCGTCAAACAGTGGACATATTGACATATTGGTCAGCAATTTATATCATGTGTTGGATCGGTGAGTTGGGTGGCTCTTTTGTAATTTGATGTCTTTAGGCTACTTTTTGCGCGGCCTCGTGAAGTTACTTACCCATACCGATAAATCATTCATAAAATAAGATTAAATGTGCTATTAGCGAGATTACCGTTTGTATGCTTGGAAAAGTGGTTCAAAATTAGATCTCCCGCCTGCGTCTCGTAAAATGCGTCGCAGCCAACATTTGCATAAAGTTATTGTAAAAAGTAAGCATTTATTCATCACTCCAGTAAAGTTTCATGAACTTTGCAATTGTTCTGAGTTCTTTTGTAAATTTGAAAACTATACGCCTAAAAAGTCACCCATTGTGTACTCGTATACTGAAGATATGTTGAGGCATTTGATATGCATACAACTTATTTTGCACAAATCCTAGTAAGCCACATGATCGATCTCTCCTAAACAATTGCTTAAAAAGTGTTTAGTACAGTCTCCTAACTGAAAGAACCACTTGTTCCTCACCCAGGCAATCTTGGCTATCACATGATAGCACGTTTTCTTGGCCCGTTGGTGACCAGCGTTTCCAGCATAAGAGGGCTGGTGCCAGCTTTCGCCATGGATGATGGACACTCCGCAGGAGCTGCCACAGTCCGCTATCCACGAGGCAGCTCGACTGCATGGTCCCGAGGTGTAAATTATATTTATGCGGGAACACGCCCAACATGCAACTTGTATTGAGCTAAAGGCTTCCATAATAGGTTGTGGTTAGCAACTCAAAAGTGTTTAGTAGAATGGTGCATGTCTCCTAGCCCCATGGATGATGGACTGTGGCAGCTCCTGAGGAGTGTCCATCATCTATGGCGAAAGCCGGCACCAGCCCTCTTATGCTGGAAACGCTGGTCTCCAACGGGCCAAGTAAACGTGCTATCATGTGATAGCCAAGATTGCTCGGGTGAAGAACAAGTTGAAATTATAATGTTAAAGACTACAGTAGAGTGGATTTTTGATACATCATGTAAGTGAATGTAGTTCAAAGTAGGATAGTTAGACTCGTCAAAGCTTTCGATACCACTCCCGTATGTGCACAGCTGCTCCACAACAATATTGTCTGCAATCTACAACAATTATCAACAATAGCAAATTACTAAACGAATTTTCGGAAAAGACGCCTAGTTTAAGATACAAATGGCAATAAACCTATGAATCTCCCGTACACCCAAATCGAAATCTCTATTGATGGAACATGCAAGTTCAAATAAATATCTTGAGAACCAAGTAAGCCCAATCTTCTACATCTTGCCGTAAAACGAAGCAATTTTGAATACAATCTATGACGCTCTTCATACTACAAACGACCATATCGCCTCGAAATCTAAAAGAATCAATCAATCATAATTACTCTTCTATCTCGTTTGATTATGTGGATGATCTGAAAAAAATGGGCATTCCCGGAGCATTACGAAAAATATGCTAAAAAGGTGCAGTCCCTTATAACACACCGAAAACTTCGAATGACACTCTCACAACAGAGCAAAAAAATCGAAAAGAAGAAAGAGCACACCAGGAGGCTTACAGAAATTAATGCTAGGAAACATGAGGAACGGCTGGCCGACAATGAACCGCAATTGCAAAAAATGCTAGCAATATGTGAGCTGTTGAAGGAAGGAGTTTAATGCGACGCTAAAAGAGCATTATATTGGAAATAGATGAAATTGATAAATTAATGACGAACGTAAAATCGCAAACTGAGAGTAGTAAACAGAAGATCGTGTCTAGTGATGCAATTCCAGTACCGATCGAGGAGAAAATGACTCCTGCGCTATTGCCTCCATCAGATTTTTCAGTAGATGATTGGGTCAACCAAGCTAGAATTAAACGAAATGAAATTGCTGAAAGAAAACAAGCTCATCAACAACATCGCCAGGATTTGGCGAAAAGACGAACACCAGCAGCTCAAGTAAGAATGTGAATAATTTCTCAACTGGCTCACAAGAAGAAAATATCCTATCAATGTTGTGTTGGATGGTCTGTATCTCCGAAATCCCACTATTAACCTTCAGGATTCTGATTACGAAATCATGAAAATATAGAGTCAAAAGGATGGTGCCTAAATTGTTGTTACGCCACCCAATTCGATTTACAATTTGAGCATAATAAAATTGGGGCTTATAGTCTTATAATATCATGCGGCTATCAGGGGCTTATAGTCTTATAATATCATGCGGCTATCACTCTACGCACGTCATTCCTGTTTTGAGTAATGTCCTTTGGCAGCTTTCCATAGCAGAAAGTATCCAGCAGAAGATCAATATGACGGGGATGACATTTTTTCCTCCGTCAACGTAAAACTCAAACAACCTCTTGGAATGCGTCGAACGTAAACAAATAATATAGAGCCTGTAACTTGTCAAATGTCTATCACAAAGACAAATCCAAAATCCGGGTGTGGTGAAAACTGCAACGGATCGCCCGATTGCACGAATCGGTTTAAATTTTCGGGAAGAAAGGGAGAACTATAAAGTTCATCCTGGGATTAACGGCGCTCTATTGGAAACAAGGTGATATAAGGGCGAAGAACAAAGAAAAAATTATCTTTTGTCTGATTGGCAGTAAGTGACGGAGTTGGGGGTTCGGAAGAGTTCTGGATTATCGGAGTGTGCAAAAAAGTTCGGAATGTGGAGTTACGGGGGAAAGTTTGGAGAGTGTGTGAATGCGAAGAAATCGAATTATTGCCGGAAGAAGGCAAGGTTATCCGGGAAAACTGCAAAAATGATTGGCAGCAGGACGAGTGCATCAGGAAAGGATCTCGTGAAATCTGCGCAGATTTTTGCCATGACGTCGATGACGGGATTTCAACTAGGAGGCTTCCTAATAAGCTTTATAGGTAGCTAAGAGAAGGTTAGTTGAAAATTAATTTATATATTAGTGAAATTATCGTTTGAATGAAATTTTGTATTATTTTCTTGCGACGTTGTATATTATATTATTTTGAATTATCATTTGGGAGTAAATTATATCGTCGAAAATCGGACTTTTGTTTTTTCTTAATTTGTTTCAGCACCAGATAACATTTTATTTCAGATCGTGTAACCGTTTGGTTTGGGGGGATATCGTGTGCAGTCTACAAGAAGGATAATAAGCGGCGATTACCGCATTGATTTGGAAACTACTTAATCGTATTCGCACTGGTAGTGTTTAGATGGGGAAACAGATTGAGCGCAGGGTGGGGAAGACAGTGTTCTTCCAAATTAAGCCAGGTGTTAAAGTGTCTGTGTTCATCAAGTGTTGGTGCAGAAGCTTTTATTAGGGGAACGCCGCGGAGCCAGCTTCGGTAAACGACCTTATTCGCTTTGCTGTGAAGTGCGGGGTCTAGACCAAAGCAGCGGGATGGCGCCCACGCCCGTCGAATTATGGAGAAACCCAGAGGCACAGTAACTGTTCTTTGCTGTGGAATATTCAAGACCTTGAAATTGCGCGTTATTATCAGGTTTTCATCAGTTACAAGAAACGATTTCCCGTATACATATTGGACAACATGGGGACAAGCTGCCTGGGGAACTGATCCTCAAGGAGGATAAAAATTAGGCCATTTAACCAAACCGCATCGAAGGCTTTCTCCATATCAATGAGACACGCTCCAACACATTCTTTATTGTTCAGTTCCCATCAAATGTCTGAGGTTACTTTCGTTATTGCATGTATGGCCGAATGCCTGGCATGAAATCAAAACTGGCAATTTGACATTAGCTCATATTTCTTCACCTCCCAACTACAAAAAACTGTCGCAAGGTTACTTAAAGTCAACGAAAATTTAGTGTGTGTCCATTTTGAACTCTCAACATTTCTCAAGTACTGTTTGACTGTAAACAATTGGTGTATCATCAATCTACCTGGTCCAAAGCCAACTTGACACGCCAATAATATTTTTTATTTTCTTTGATTTATTTATATTTTAATATTTTTAACTTGTAAAAAGTAGTGATATGCCTTTATATTTTTTCACACTGTAGATAGAGTTGCTTTACTCGCTTTGTTGTTAATGGATGACTTTCTGAACACCGCTGCCACTATATTTGATGAGCTCCATAGGAACCTTAGCGATGCCCGGTGCTTTATTATTCTCTTGGACATTGATGTTGGAACAAACTTCATTTAGAAGCTCCCGGAGAATAAATGTAGATTCCGACATTTTAGAACTGTGCGGAGGATTAAGGAGGTTCTTGAAATATCCTGTCAATGCGTTCTTAATCCGTTTTCATGAGTGATGATATGCAGCTACTACGTTAGTTTTGTCGTCTTGGCAGAAGTCGGAAGGTAAGCTATAGTGAGCTCCTTATTTAGTTATTCGACCTTGAATAGTTGGAAGCTCAGCTTTGTTTTAATACCTGCATTCTCCCCCACCCCCTCTATTGTGCTTGGGCGATCCGCGCTTTACTTTCTTGAATAGCATCAGGTGGGCCGCCCAGACAATGTTTAGAATATCGGATGCGCCCCATATTGCAATCTTGCCACTTTTACTAATTTTAAGTTTATAGTCATTCATTCACTCAGGCTTTGAGTTAAATCTCAAAAATTCTTGATTCATTTACTTTTGCAAACAAATTAATCAAACTTTTCTTCTCTAATTTAACTCTCTAGAATATTAAACTAAAAGCCTCGGACGCGCTTTTCAAATAAAAATAGTTTCTTTTTTGCTTGACATTTGAAGGGTCTTATAATAACGATTCAATGATGCCCTTTTAAAATCTTGATTACTATTTTCTTGTATTTTTGCCAACTGCAAATATTCTGTAGCCTGTTTCTCAAATGTTTCTCTATTGTATTGCTCGAAAAGCTTCAAAGTTTTCATCTAATAAAGTTTGACAGGCAAGTATTCTTCAACAGATTTTAAGGGGCTTACACTAAAATATTTTTTAACCGACTTCCGAAGGAGAGAAGATTATTTTTAATTGATTTTTAGGGCTTGCTTAAAACTTTTTACATCGACCTACTAACATAGTTTCGCATCCTGTCTGTCCGTGCTTCACAGCAAGTTTCCTTAGAAGCTATAACAGCTAGAAAGCTCAAACTTTGTGAACCGGTGGTATCTCAAATGGTGGTCAGAAGTGGTGGTCTCTCAAAAGTTGAGGTCTTATCATACATTTCAAAATTTTTTAAGGAGGGCCCCCTGTATAACGAAATAACCCTTAAATTTTTTTCTTCTACATTTAATTTTGACTCCAGTTATTTTATTTAAAAAGTTTTCTAAGAAAAACTTCCGAAAACCGGTTTTTGGTTGTAAAAACCCGCCAGTTTAAACCGAAGATGAAAAAACCAGAAAACCGAAGAACGGGTTTTTTTTACCAAAACCCGACATCCCTAGCATCAAATGAAAGGTCATGATTAGAACTTTTAAAATAAAATAAAAAAGTCATTTTACTCATCAGGGGATCCAGGTGGAGGTAAAATGTACGAAAACTATTCAAGTATTGAACGAATAATTCAAGTCATCGATTAATGCTATTATAAATCATGTTTCGAATCCTAGGAGCCCTTTTCTGCTTAGAGCAACTCGTCGCGATAAAATCTTGCGCCTGGTTAGGTGAAACATCTTCGGAAACGTACATAATGCATGGTGATAGTGCTCTTAGTCGTCCCCAGGTGTTTCGATGGCATAAATAGTTTAAGGAGGGGTGTGGAAGACGAGGCGTGGAGCGGGAGACTAGTCGAGGTGCGGATTGACACGAATGCGCTGCGTGTGCGCGCCCTAATCCATGAAGATCGTCGTTTAACAAGTAAATCAAATCGACTATCGCCAAGTACTCGAAAGATTGCGAAAACGAGTCAACAGGGTGCGCCCGGACATCGTTCGTAACTGGATCCTTCATCACGACAACGCGCCGTGCCACCCCGCCCTCAGCGTGTCGCAGTATTTGGCCTCTAAAGGGATCGCCGTGTTGCAACAGCCACCTTATTCGCCCGATATGTCACCCTGCGACTTATTTTTTGTTCCCTAGAACCAAATCGGTGGTCAAAGGAACCCATTTTGAGTCGATTACAGACATCTAGGTGGCCGTGACGAGGGTACTCGCGGACATCCCAGTCGAAGCGTTCCAGAAATGTTACGAAGCATGGAAAACGCGCTGGAATCGTTGCATAGCTGCCCAAGGGGACTACTTTGAAGGGAATGGCAGAGTTGTAGAACAATTTTTAAATCTACGGTTTTCATGGAATCAGTCTCATTACTTAATTGTCACACCTCGTATCCATGCATAACTTTTGAACGGAGATCAATAAAAAAGTCAGATTTTTGCTAAAGTAGTGGACTTCTTTCCCTTAGGTTCCAGTTGAAGGCTATGAAAACTGAATGATGGTAAATTACAATTGCAATGATTTTCATGATTGAGGTTGGATACGAGAAACAACATATTGGACTTGAAAAAAATCTGACTTCAAGGCGCATTAAAAAGCGTGAAATAAAATTGATGGAATCGAAGCTAAATCTGCTTTTCTCCATTTTAGTTCGAATTGATTAATAAGTTGTTGCGACTCACTTTTTCAAAAGGGTGCAGATTCCAAAAACCTTTTTTTCATCCTATTTGTGTGTTTTGAAGTTACTTTCCTTATTTTTCCAAAAGTTTTTTTTTATTTCATAATTTAATAAATAAATAAAGTATCGACCTAGATCAAACTAATTTTCTTCTGAATTATGGCCGTAGTTTTCCGAATGGCGAGAACAATTTTCAAAAACATTGATCTGCTTTATAATTATACCCAAAAAAGGGGATTACATTTTAATCTTGTGTTTAAAACCAGAATTAATTGTGAAATCTGTAAACTGCAGCTGAAACTTTGAAAGAAACTTATACTCAGTCGATATTTTAAACGTTCTTTACAATGTTTAAAGTTCCTTTGAATCTTCTGTTGAAATGAGATAATAGTTATTAAAGCTGATTATGATCAATTTATCTAAACGCTTCCAATCATTTAATTTTTTGAAAAACCATGAAAACAGGAAGCTTTTGGAGGATCGATTACACATAGGAGAATGAATTTTGTAACTAAAATAAAACCCATCTAAAAAGCTCGTATTTTCTCCAGAACATCAGAATGTCATTTTTAAGTTACTGTATAGTACTGTTGACATGAGTGATATCCCTGTTTAGTCATGTTCACATAATCAGTACGTCAACTCGATTGCAGCATTTCGTCGACGTGTGAATCGGCTTGATTTCATTGTCAGACAACAGCCTGATATCGGTCTCCTTCCTGAAGCGTTCCTCAATTCTTGACACTCAATGAAATTCAAGAGTTTTGAGTTTGCAAAAACTGTAAGGTAAATTATGATGGGGAAGGCAATACGGGTAAAATGGGCAGAAGACCATACTATCTCCAAAAAAATAAAAGCGAATTCAAAAACTTAGAATGTCCTGGTGCCCGGCATCCAGTAAATGCAGTACAATGAGAAGATGACATCTTTATCTCCGCCTATGCTGCTGGCAACAGTAACCTCAAATTTAAGGAGGAGTTCGGCTCTTTATTTAAAATACTTGAAGTTAATAGGCTGCATAATGATTACATTATTGCTGGAGATCTCAATGCTGCTTGACACACATAATGACTAAGCGCCACAAATAATCCAAAGGTTGTATTCCTCAAATCAACAGAAAAACCAAATTAAATTCAAAAGTACATTGTATGGACCGGAGTTTTCAACATATCCAAGGAAAAATTCAAATTTGGACTTGTGCATTGCTAACGCTCGACTGGAACTCAGATTTAATAATTCTTTCTATGATGCCATAATCATGGTTATAAATCATCAAAAGAATGATGTCTTCCTCATTCCATTATGCAATCAAAATTATAGGTTGAATTTCAAAGCAACCGATCAGAAAAACTTGCAAAGACTGTTGAATCGAAACTACTGGAAGCAATATCTACTTTCTGATGATGGGAACGCTTGCTTAATGGTACAAATGACAAAAATCTAACTAACGATCAAATAAGTTCCTATTCACAGCAGCTAGAAAATCTTACATTAGAAGCAATTGAGAAAGTGGCTCTCAAATTTAAACACAGAAACAATATGGAAGGATATGAGATACCAGCCATAACAAGGTTGAAAATGTTGAAAAGGCTTCTTCTCTCCTGCGTCAAAAATATTTATTAGTAACTTATAGATAGTAACCATTCTGCGATTAACATATTAAATCTACCTTAAAAATGCTCGAAACATGATATGTTCATACTACAGGAATGAAATCAACTACCAGTGGGTTGGAAAACTATGTGGTATTCGCCCACAATATCCAGATGGCATTTTCATGAAAGTAAATAATTTGTTTCGCAAAAAGTCTCAAGTGAATGTGTTGAATCTCAAAGTAACTAGTGACGAGATAAATACTCTATATAAAGCAAATGTTGACCCCAATAGTATAACTCCGGATACACAGGGTAATAGGATTATAAGTGATGACTTACATAAACTTGCCCTAATTGGAACTCTTTTGGATTGGTTTACCTACCGAACACTGAGAAGGAACTCAATTTCAAATCAAATCTGAAAGGCCACTCCCTTCTCCATCAATGAAGCATTGACATCTGACCTAATACCAAGTTGTCATATTTTTGATAATTTTGTCAGCTATGAGGACTTGTATCTTATGTTTAGAAAAGTAAGCAACAAGAAATCAAGCGTATTGATGGCACCCCTATTAAAGTACTCCGGAAATTATCAGAGGTGGCAAATAGAAATTATTGCATATTAATCTACAATATGTAACAGTTCATTTTTCCCAAAACAGTGGAAAACTAGAAAGGTTTCCCTGATCTTAAAGAAACGGAAGGAGTCTTCGTGTCCAAAAAGGTATCGCTGGCTAACATCAGGAAATACGAGTTGATGCCAAATCACCAGTTTGGATTTCACACCAGGCATTCGACTATACATACGATAGCGAAAGTAACCTCAGACATTTGCTGGTAACTAAACAATAGATAGATAGATGGACTCATTTTTAAGCTTCTAAGTTCCTCTCACCATGATGTACTTGTACATTATGTTACATGGAAACCCATTTCTTTTAACAAATAGAAATCTGATGCCAGCTCACAATTAGAATGGCTTTAATTTTAACGTGTCACAATCCCGAACATTAGTGATATCTATATGGCTGACAGAAAAGCATTAGTAGTTCAAAAGAAGCTTCAACAAATTCAATGACCTTCAGTTCTACACGAACAATTTGCGAATAAAAGTAAACGTGCAGAAATGCAAAACATTTGTTTTTTTTATGGAGTTGTCGTTAGCCAGTCAAAACCTGAAAAGAAATTGAAATGATTTCCTAATTATGGCTGATAAAGGTAGTTCAGAGTGGGTGCCTCATAAACCCTGTGTTTGATACATAGATGTTCATCAGGATCGTTATCTATACGATAACCAGCATTTGAAAACCATGCTGAGTAAAGCACGTAAAGTTTTCATATTCCTTCGATGACTCTTTTATTCCCGAAACATTGATCAAAATGTCAAAATTATCTATTATGGCTTCGGTTAGACCAGTCTCAGCATACTGATGTCAAATCTAGTTTAATTCATGAGCTAGCTGGTGGAAATGCTACGGGTTTTTGAAAGAAAATGTCTTCGCGTGTGTACTGTATAGAAAGCTTGAAGCAGATTAAAAACACCAGACCTATATCCTACCGGAAAGTTTATGAAGTCACAAATGTACCCTGAATCGATATATTCATATTGAGGCGTATTCAAATCGTTTGGAATACTCGTACTCCGTTGCGAGGTTGTTGAATTAATGGGCGGGTGCTCGGTTATCTCCATATTGGATGCTTACATATAAAAACAATCAAAATTTAATGTTTTCCTTTTTGTTGTTGCTTTTGTTTGGTTACGCTCATCATTGTCAGGCTGAGCTTTGTTTTTGTCAATTAGTTTAATGTTAGTTACTACAAGTAAGAATCATACTATCGATTATGTTAAAACTAGTTTAAAAAGAAAGTATTTTTTCAATTTGTAGATTTAAGTACAAATAGATTAGATTAGCATATGTTCACATTAGATTAAGTATATTGTTGGAATTATAATAGTTTAAATATATAGTTAACATATTTATAGTAGAATAAGCAGAATTTTTTCTTAGTAAATTAGAGCAGAATAATTTAGGTGTACACTCCCCGACAGCAGGATGGCCACAATGAACAATTTTACATTACTTTTCATGTATTGGTAGTGTTTTGATGAAATTTTGTTTTTGAATTTTTTTGTGTTGATGCATGTTGCCTGGCAACGAAAAATTTAAAAATAGACATACGACAACGGTAATTTCAACTTTTTCATTTTTCGACTTTTTTCAAGGGCGACACTGGGATGGACACATCAGTTTGTTTTTAATTTTCAAACAATAGAGATTGAAATTTATTTAAATTCAATTTTTTATTAATTGGGGTTGTTTATTTACCGGTAAAAATATTTTTTTTTTTTTCATTTAAAAAAAATGGGTGCAGGTACAACGTTGACAAGGGAAGAAATAGGTAAAATTACTGCATTTAAGCAAGAAAATTAGTTCAATCGACAAACAGCGATTAAAACCATTAGAGGTAATAAAGTAATTGGAAGTTATTTAAATGATTCAGAAAACTGTGGAAAAAATCAAAAAGGGTGCACAGCAAAAGCAACAACAGAACGAGAGCGTAGGTTAATTTTACACAAATCGTCGAATTCTGCTGCCACTGCTTGCAAAATAAAGGGTAAAGTTGGAACTTCTGCCAGTATTCGGACAGTACAAAGAGTGATTAAAGCGTGTCCGCATCTTTCACGGAGGGAACTAATGAAAAAGCCACATTTACTTCATCGTCATAAAGATGCTAGATTAGAGTACTGCCGGACACATTTTGGTTGGAAGGAAGAATGGCATCAGGTGATATTTTCTGGTGAAAAAAACTTTAATTTAAATGGGCCTGATAGCTTTCAGTATAACTTCCATCATTTGAGAAAATCTGAGCGGTTTCTGTCCCGTCGTCATACCGCTGTCATGGTATGGGCTGCAATTTCCTTTCATGGAGTCATCAATTTGGTTGTTTTAGAAGGTCAGCAGACCTCACGGATTACATTGAACTTTTAAAAATGCAAAGAAATCATTTCCAAGAAATGTTCGGCGGCCAACGATGGACTCCTCGAAAATATAACGCGCCCATCCATCCAGCAGGATGAGTTAAACAATGGTTTGCACACAACAACGTGGAATCTCTGGACTAGCCAATTTTATCTCCCGAGCTGAACATAATCGTGAATTTGTGGGGGTGGTTATCGTGAACAATTTATCCATCAGGAAGGAAATTTCATGACAGAACATCGCTGTTTGAAGCAATTGAACACGCTTTTCATCAAGTCGCATTAAATTACGTACAAAAAATGTATAATTCGCTCCCAAATAGAGTTTTTGAAGTAGCGCTCAAAAATGGAGGATCTACACATTATTAATAATAAAAATTTTTTTTTTAAATTGAAATTATTCGTTTTATTAAGTATTTTTACAGGTGTGTCCATCCTGGTGTCGCCCTTGCAACAAGTCGAAAAATGAAACAGTTGAAATTAGCGTTGTCGTATGTTTATTTTTAAAATTTTCATTACCAGGCAACATGCATTGATCTCCGCCTACAATATGGCCATGATACAACAAATGATCAGCAAAAAATTACAACGCAACAATACATACAGCCAGACTACATTATTTAAGCAGGCGAAGGCACTCGAAAGCACTACAATAGCAGCGGTAACTTTTTCAGCAGCATTTTAATAAAATCAAACGCGTCCTGAAAAATAAAGGCGTCAAAATTGTGGGTACATGCAGGACAACACAACTTAAAGCAATTCTCGGATGCGCCAAAGATCCAAAGAGCCTCTGAGAGTTGAATGCAATATATCGGATAACATGCATGGATTGCGGAAAAACTTATATCGGACAAACAAAGCGGCTAGTAGGGATCACGGTCCAGGAACATATCAACGAAGTCGTAAGCGCTCGAAAAAGAAATAAAGCACTTTCAGAGACGAAATCAACAGTGGCGAGGCACGCAATGGAGGAAAACCACGAAATAACGAAGGACAACGTCGACGTGTTGAAGGAGGTATCAAAACAGCGGAAGCTCGACGCATACGAAAGCTGGTATATTTACAACGAACCACAAGAAAAAAAAATGAATGTAGACGTAGGTAACTGCCAATCGTCTTTATTTTCATTAATTTCTCTTAAGACCATTTAGCACGGAAAAATTGTTACCTGTATGGAAAAAACTTAGATGTTTAAAAAAGGACTGTAGATTGTTTATAAGAAATACTTGTAGGAAAGCACTGAAGAAGAAAGGACGTTCCTTTCGAAACGCGCGTATGCAATTCAATAAAAAAGTAATATTCACCTAATAAAAAAGAAGAGTTTCGTTTATTTAGTATCATATTTAAGTTGATTATTTCATCATTCAGAAAGCCGAATTCAGTTAAACATATTCCTATAATAGTAGAGCCATTAAATATAAAACTGTTGTATTTAATTTTTCATATGTCAGACTGTCTCAAACCTAAGTTTATATTTAAACTCACAACGTCATGTGAACATGTTAGATGACATCTTGCTACCTGAATTGCTGAACTTTTTTGGTTTTAACCAAAGCTTCCAACGGGCTGGAGCCAATACATTTCTGGCAAATGATTTCCAGGAGAGGTGACATCAATTAGCCCCTACGCAATCCTGATTTGAACTATATGAACTTTTCTTATGGGGAAATCTCAAACGTAAAGTATACATCAATTATTCCATTATCTGGTGTAGATCAGCGAAAATATCCCTTACATAATGGCAGCAATCACGGAGTCTATATGCCGATCTATTTGCAAAACTTTGCTATTCTTTTAAATTAGTACCCTGAACAAGATAGTTTACACTAAGATTATACGATTTTTAAGAAGTAAATTCCTAAGCTGAGTATTTTAATAATTAATAAAGATTAAATGGATATATTTCAACCTTTCTTTCTTATTGGTATATTAAATATAAACTTTGTGTTGCGACACCCGTTTTATAACAAAAACAGAAAACATTCGGACACTTGTACTTTCTCTTACTACGTTTCAAGTTCGGCATCCGAAGCTTCAGCAGTTTCTACTATGTAGTCCTCGAGTCGGAATTTGTAATAAACATAAGCAGTCGAGCAGCCCCGTGGTGATCAGGAGTGGCTGCTCCTGAAGAGATAAGGTGGTCACCCCGTCGAAACTGCTTAGTTTGTTGTTTTACTAGTGTAAAGTAAACTGCATCCGTCAAGTTTCCATCCTTTAGGCAGAGATGAGTGGTTCACTTCAGCCACTTTAACATCTTTTGGTTTGACATTCCCCTTGTAATGCAACGGCCTTCTTCGGTGAAAGTAACGGTTGCTTTTTGTGTAATGTTTGCGTTTGTCTCAAGCCTCCGTGTCCGCTAACTTTAACGAGGCAAATATTGAATTACTGTAGAGTAGCTTAATTGACACCTAATAGAACTTTTCTAAAGACAATAAAAATTGATCGGTGCGTCTTGTAGAGTAGAGTACGCGTGATAAGTATTTTGTAGTGTAGCTTCGTGGCTCGACAAGAACCCGCCTCATATGATCCCGCAAATGCTAGTCGTCAAGCACGCGTACGCGGTCGTTAAGCGAAGCTAGTTAGCTGAGCTCGGTGTTGTTTATAGCTCGCTGACACTTATGCCAGACCATCGGCGTCCGTGTCCTACACGGACATTTCGAAATTCATTACAAATTAGAATTAAAAGACTTCATTAGATGAATAATGAAGTTTAAAGCATTTATTAAGTTTAGGTTAGAGATAGGAATGTTGCCTCTGTCTTAGCTGGCTGTAGGCCTCGAATTCGAGTCTGCTTGATACCCTTCGAAAATTCGACCTGCTGATCCAAGTGATGAAACTAGCGCCTTAAAATGCTTCTTGGAAAAATAAATTCATACATCAATGTAATAATTGTATTTGCGCGAGTGGTATTGCTCGGTAGTGTTTTTCGAAAAGAATGATTGAACCTTCAAATTCTCCTTATTGAGCCTTCATTTGTAATTGACTTTGTTTCTATCCTGCCGTGTGGATAAATTTGCTTTGAATTCAAGTTTAACCCAAATTAGTTTTATGTTACCAAAAATAAAATTATACTTTTGCTATGCCCGGCTTTCCCTGCATTTAGTACAGCATTGATAACCTTCGAAACGAAAAATGCTGTAGTGCTTCAGCGGCGTACAATCAGGACGAACCAAGCCATCTTTCGTGTTTCCAGACCAATTAATAAAAGAGATAAAAAAACACGATTGCAAGGTGCAATAAACTATATACGAAAGAGATATTTCTTGTCAGAATTCTATTGCAACCCTATCTGCTACATTTAAAATAATGACCATAGAATAAAATTATAACTCATTTAGCCCTAATTGAAAATAAAGGCAATAATTGTCCTTTTGAAATAAAACTGAAATAAAAATCAAAATTGGCTGCAAGAAGTCACATTCTGGTTATTTTTTTATATTTACTTATTTTATTATCTTTTCTCTGATACATATTGTGGTTCTTCATAAAATGAATGTGACTTACTGTTACCTGTATTGCCAGTTATTAATGCAGGAAGAAAAAAAACCTTAAGCCTTTTCATTTCATTCGTTTGAATGAAACACTACCCAACAAATGTCGTACTTTCAATTCTTGGAATTCATAACATTTACACTCAAAAACGACTTGGTGTCATGATGACAATGAATCGATTACTCCTTAATAAATACTTGCAATTTATCAAATATTAAATTTCCTCATTAACAAACATGTAATTCCCGATCAGTTCAATTTTCAACCTTCTGAAAGTAGTGTAAATATTTATTCTACATATCCCTCGAACAATTACCCAACTCGTGACAATTTTACCAACTAAATTAATCTACTGCATATTTAATACGTTTCATTCCAAACAAAACGAAAGATCATGTAAACATATGGATATTGATTTAATTTCTCTTTAACAATTCAATTCCAGGTTATCGTGGCAATGTCTCATGCAAGACACTATTCTTCTCGGAGAAACTGCAACAATTTTCACCAGAAAAAGAATTCGAACGTAAATTTCATGATATTGGCGATGAATCAAATCCAGAAGCTGATATTAATCCCATACAATTTCTATCGAGTAGCACAAATGTTAATAACAATCATAGTAATAGTCATCACAATCATACGCATCCGCAACAGACACATAATAATAATGAGGTAGCGGCAAATGTTGTTAAAGGATCTTCGTCAATATTAGCAGATGTTGTAGCGCAACATAACCGTAATAGTAGTAACAATGAGAATAATACAAATACTACTCTAGCATTTGGATTGGGAGAGAATCAAACGTCGCATAATGTTAGTTTGGAACTTAGTAGAAAATGTTTTTCATTTAGTCCTGACCAGGTAAGAAGGATCATGGTGGCAGAAAAGTAAAAGCAGATTTTTGAGTAATTTTATTTTCGCTTTTTAAAGGTCCAATGTATGTGTGAAGCGCTTCAACAGAAAGGTGATGTAGAAAAATTAGCAACGTTTTTATGGAGTCTTCCACACAGTGAATTGTTACGAACAAACGAAAGTGTGTTAAGGTAAGCTTTATATTAATATTTAAAATTTTTGGCTATTTAATTTACTTATAATTAAATGACCCGAACACCGAACTGAAAATATTTGAGACCTAACATATTCCCAAAAAAACATCCAGGATTCAAGAGTGTGTTCAGATCATAGAGATATATGCCTTTCTTAATCTATATATAGTATGTGGACTGGTAAAGAAAATAAAAACTTAAGCTACTGTTTTCTAGATTGGTAGCTATTGTCGTTAGTTTAAGTTTTTCTACATTTATTGATACATATGAGTTGTTCCGCAGCCGCCTATATGCCCAAAAGAATTGTTAATATTATGAGCAAAGATTGCAATGGACAGGATTCTAAATTATGCAAGATGTTAGCTTAAAAACTCGTCCATTAGAGTTAAACAAGGATATATCTTATCACCTAGTGTTTGTTATCGGGTGAAACCGGGTTTAGTCTAGTGACAACATTGAGGCCGGGCATGTATGCATAAGTGACACCGAAATCATAATTCAGAATTAAATGAAAAGTTAAAGAGGTCATAAATCGATACATTCAAACTGCAAAGGAGAGTATTGGAATATCATTGAAAATATTTTGCTTACTCATATTCTTGCCTCTTCTCGTTCTTTCTCTGTTTAATGATTTGATGCTACGTCTTTGGTTCTCTCCATTATTAGTTTTACACGTCCTGATTGATGCATTGCTGATTCGTTGAGGTGTCACCGTTCACCCTCTATTTTGTAGAAGGAAGAATTGGGAATCACTTCATCTTCTAAATCCTATATTTTATCAAAATAATACTTTTTCAGATCATCAAATGACACTAACAAGTCTTCTAGGAAGAGGTTCAATTATACGAGCATGCTTGGCTTATATTCATATTTTAGCTGTAGAATGTCGTAGTGGTTTTAAAATATGTTCAGATGTTAAAATGTCCGCTAAGGACTGCAGCGGTATTCTGCTGCCTCAGCGAGAGGAATCAGTGCTCAGCTGGATTAGCCTTGCCAGAGAACGCGTAAATTTTCTGACAAGCTAGCGTTGCGGTGTCGTGAGGCGGGTTCTTTTCTCACAGCGCAAAGGCCCACTACAAATTGTTTTCACATTCACGAATTAAACGATGACCTAAGTCAAATGCGGAACCGATTGGCTGGTGTTCGAAGTGGCAATGGCCAAAGCAACCTACCGAAAGGGATTTCGTGCGAAAAAACGACGACGAAAAACGTTTTAACAGCGCGCGGAACGCGAGTTGATTTCGTCCTTGCTGACTACGACCACGACCCACAAATAAGAATGGGGCCTCCAGGTGGTGGCGGTGCCCCCACGCAACCCTCCCAATCAGATTGAAATCCAAAAAATGCTGCCTTGGCCCTTATCGGGTGTGGAAGGCCAAGCAGCCCTGCGAGAACACATATTACAATTAAAAAAGGGGAGAGCTCATCCGATAACTAGCTCATGAGCGGAGGGGCCAGCCAACGAAGCGGACCCCATACTCGGTCAGGGTTCAAAAATGAAAAGTTTAAGCTGACATCACTTTTCTTTCTTTATTTTAACGAACAAAATTCAAGATGCATACCAACAAACATTCTCAAAGAAAAATGGTTTGTTCTATACAGTATTCAAATTATTCAGGACTAAGAAAATGCCTCTTTCTTACCAAACAACGTGTATAAAAATTTTTTTCTTTCTTTTGGAGGAGAAATGGAGCAACCTTATTCAATTTTAAATAGTGAAAATATAAAAAAAATAGATGTATTCATAAAAATTTAAAAAAAAAAAAAATATATATATATATATATATATATATATATATATATATATATATATATATATATATATATATATATATATATGTATATATATAAAATTTTAGGTAATGGTAAAATGTGATAAAAATGTTGAAACAAAACAGGCTACTCACCCTCTCCTTCGACGAGTGCTCGTTGGGGGAAGAATGCCTGTAACCATAAACTGTTCTGTCAAGATTGAATTCATGAGTATTCCTTCCCTTTACATCAATTTTCGCGACGATCACAGTAATTGATAGTGCTTTGCTTGAATATTTAACAGTAAAGTTTTGAATACAAAAGACATCCGTTAGCACTTATTTACTTTAGGGATGAGAGTAATTGCATCTATTTAAAGTATTGATGCCTCTTTATCTATTGATAATTTGTTTCTTTTGTGAATCTTTTGTTGATGCTGCATTCGTCGTCCAAAAAGTTCTACTAAGGCCTTGACCCGTTAGTTATGGACAACAATTTTGCTTAACAAGCTTAGCAAGATAATTAAGCGTTAAAATTTTCGATTTGATTTAGTCACGGGTGATACATGCAAATTTCTTATTTCTTTTTTTTTCCTTTTTTTCTTGATTTCAACTACAATTTAAATAAGTTGCAGCACAAAAGTGTTTATTTGAAAAGAGACGCCAGCGGATAATGTGGATGTCTTTAAAAAAAGTCGATCACACGGCAACCAAGTGGTCAACGGTAAAATCAACAGCTAATATGTTTGTATTATTTAGTGTGCGAGTTTTTCTTTTTACTCCACCAATATAATATATAAATATTCCACCATGGTCGTTTTAGAAATCCACCTTGCATTTCCAAGTGAGAACACACTTATATTAAAATATTGAGTCTATAACACTGTTTACACTCTTTATTTTTACCGCAAAAAATATCAGGGCATACTTTTTCACATATTTCCCTATCTTTCCCCGCTTATATTGCCGTCTATATGCATTGATATATATGTATTTAACTCACGAATTGGTTAAAAATTTCATATACTTCATCCCATAAATTATTTATAGGCGGATCAATTCACGATCATGCAACTTTTAAACAATTGTTTGAATTGAGTAATTCATTGTAACATTCATTATAACGTTATTTTTAAAATAACGGAAAATCTAAAATTTTCACTTCATGAAGGAAATAACACCAATCTTATCCGAATATACAGGGTTATCCATTTCGTGGTAGGAAAGTATAAGCCTGCCGTCTGTCAGAATAAATGACATCTGTCAGAATTAAATGTCATCCAAAGCGTGTTTTTTTTAGTTGAAGCTTTGCCATTTAGAAATATGGATTGTTTAACAGTCGAAGAACGCGTTAAAATTATTAAATTTTATTATAAAAATGGTGATTCTGCTGTATCAACATTTAGAGCTTTACGAGCCGATTGAAGAGACTGGATCGGTTATTAATATTGCAAGGCCTGTGCACCATCGCAACATTCGTTCTGCTGAAAATATCGCTGTCGTTGCTCAAAGTGTGGAGGAAGACCCGAATTTGTCGATTCCTTGACGTGCTCAACATTTGGGCTTGTCTTACGGCTCATTGTGGCGGATTTTGCATTTAGATTTGCATCTCCATCCGTACAAAATCCAACTCACTCAAGAACTTAAGCCTCAAGACCATACACAACGCAGAATGTATCCGAATTGGGTGATTGAACAACAAGCCATTGATAACGATTTTTCGAACAAAATTTTCTTCAGTGATGAGGCTCATTTTTCGCTCAGTGGTTACGTAAATAAACAGAATTGCCACATATGGAGCTCTTAAAATTGCAGAAAGGCCTTTGCATCCGGAAAAAGTGACCGTTTGGTGTGCATTATGGTCTGGTGGTGTTATTGGCCCGTATTTTTTTGAAAGCGATCAAAGAAGAGCCATTACAGTCAATTCTGGCCACTATGGACGGATGTTAACCGATTATTTTTGGAGAGAAATTGAAGATTATGATCTGGAGAACATGTGGTTCCAACAGGACGGCGCCACAAGCCACACAAAACAGGCTAATCGAGCACTTTTGCAAGAGAAATTTCCAGGACGCGTAATTTCGAGATTGAGTGGTGTCAATTGACCCGCAAGATGCTGTGACCTAACACCTTTGAATTTCTTTTTATGGGGCTATGCGAAAGATCGTGTTTACGCGAACAATCCTCAAAATCTTGAGCAATTGAAAACCACTATTCGTGAAGTTATGGCCGAGATATTGCCGGAAATGTGCCGAAAAGTCATTGAAAATTACCTCAAAAGGATTGAGGCCTGTAAGAGGTCCCGTGGAGAACATTTGAATGATGTTGTATTTCACGTATAATGGCAAGGTTCAATCTTTATATTGAATAAAAAATTTTGTTTCTATCTGAATATTTTATGTGTTTTCTTCAGCTTTACTTTCACAAGCGTAAAATGGATAACCCTATATATAATATGTACGCATCACAATTCATTTTTACTTCGACATTTTCCTTTTTTCTGTTTGATTATCCACTTTATGTTGAAATATGTTAGAAAGTTATTTATTGACAATAGGGACGAAAATAAGGAATTCACATTCAAAACTCAAATATTCCTTCAAACTCCCACCGACACTTCGCGCTGGCATTTTCGAAGTAACTTCTCTTGTTGCCCAGCGTTGTTGATGAGATCAGATTTTTTATTTGTGTTGCTTATAGGGCCGCAACGGGATCTCGTTCAAGTGCAATTCCAAATTGGCACGAGACGAGTTGCCTCTTCATGTCATCTTGCTTGCTGGATCTGTCGCCGTCGCGGTAACGGTGAATTGAGTTTCATTTGCTATATTGGAATTATTTGGGTGTCTTGCGTAGCACTGGTGTTTTTAGTGTACTATTTGTTTATGCTTTATGACTTTCCAGGTATACAATTTTGCATGGTAAAAGTGCTTCTTAATTAATAATTAATTTAACGCCAAAGAAATTAGGAAACGATAGTTGAAATTGGTTAGTTATTAATTTAGCAAATTTTATCAATTTCCAAGTTTGCTAAAACTTCGTGGAAAAAAAAATAAATATTAAAAACTTATTTAGAAGGAAATAAATGTTATCTGATTAATTTCCTTCAGAAATATTGCTGTCTTTTTAACAAATTGAATTGTAACAAAATGCATAACTCTTCATTTGAAGGAAAATCTTCTTATAACCGCTCATCATACTCAAATAACATTTCAAGAGTATATTTATATTTTGCTTCACTAAACATCAAAAAGAGGTTTCGTTGATATTTCTTTCCTTCGTCGGCGTTCATCTTGATCTGCCAGAGATTGCTTTTTAACCACCTCATACACCGTCCACAGTGAAAATTACGAGTGAATCCCTACATAATCATTATTTTGTTGTCATTGATAAGGAGAACGTTGATAAGACGTACTGCATGTATTATTAAGAACGTAAAGTCACTGCGGTCGGCGTCGAGCAGGCTTGCTGAGGAGTTCATATTTTTTTCTTTTTGTAATACGTTAAATTGCCTGTTCATGCTAGTGAAACAGATCATGGCGTTTTCGCTGCTGTTGATATTGCAACAATCGTCTATGTTCTTGCAGCATTTGCTGTTTTTTTTTTTTGTGGCAGTGTAAGTTGTTGGCGTTTATGATATTGTAGACATAGATGATGACGGTGATGATCAGCATCTACTGTCAGTGGTCATCATACGCTTATCTGAATTGTATACAGCTCGGGATTCTCGTACCGCTCGATATAAGAGGTCGGGTGGAATGAGATGTAGAAGAGGCGGGGGCTTTTGAACGATTGTAAATAGTATTTATCACCCATTGTCCTTTCGTGACGCTTCTCGAGCAGTTTACCTAGGTGGAATACTCGATTACTCGATAGGTTGCAAAATAGAGCCCTGCGAGACCCCCGAAACAATAAGAAGGAGATCATATGTTTTCCCTCTGCCGCCAGATAGGTAGCTCGCCTCTGTAAGAAATTGCTTATTTTTTATGCCATGAGCCAGGAGGCCAAAGTTTACAATTTTGTTGAGAAGTCCACGCATTCATGCAGAGTCAACAATTTTTTGTACGTCATTGAGACAAGCCAATTTTCATAATAGTTCCTAATTTAGGTGGAAGAGCTTTCTGAGTCTAACTGCCTTTCTGACATACATAGTTCTTACTAAGCTAGAAATCAACTATGTCAGTACTGCCATATTTCTTGAGTATTGCAAATATTATCATTATCCAGTAACCCCTAGCCACTCTCCAATACGTTTGTTCAAAGATGTTGGCTGGACACATTTTGAGAATCACCTTTCTGATCTACTGGAAGGTAACTTTTTTGATGATCGTTTAATAAATAATAAGCAAATTGATGGCTCAACTCAATCTCTTTCTAGTAGTGTTTCTGAATGTTTTATGCTTTCGCTCTTGCTAAAAAATTCTTTAATTCTAAATATCACAACATTTCCCTATCAACTCTTCACCTCATTCGCTTTAAAAATTTATGGCAATAAAAATTAAACAGATTATTCCATCAAAATTATAATACAGTCAATCCCGCTTACGTCTCCCTTAGATCACAAATTAACTGCCTGAATAAAAATATAAGAGACAAAATCCGTATAGAACTGAATTCGACCTACAAAGCTCGGCTATCGTCTCTGAAGCCATTTTCGGATGTGTTTGAAGAGATTAATAAATTGGCTGGTCTACTTTCGAGCAATTGGAATATTTCATCCCACCCTATTAGTTATAATGACCAAGTTTATGTTTCAACCGAAGAAAAATCAAATGTCTGTTCTACTTTCTGTAGTGACCTTTATAAAGTTAATCCTTCACCCAATACTGCTCTTAAAATTCATGTTGAAAATGAAATCAATTCTTTTCAATCAGGTTTTGCTGGGTCATATTTAATCATTTCATACACCACATCCCACTTGTTCAAACAATCGATGAACAATCGATGAAATAAGTGGCATTATATCTCATTTGAATAGAAAAAAATCGTTTGGTCCTGATGGAATTCCAAATTTTATTGTTAGGAAGTGTTGTAACTCTCTTGTTGTAATTACTAATGATTGCATTAATAACGGTTACTTTTCTACAGCTTGGAAAACTGCCACTTTACTTCCACAGCCGAAAAAAGGTTCGGGTGCCGATATCAATAAATTTAGGCCTATCTCCCTAATTTCAAATTTAGGAAAAAATCCTTGAAAAAATTATTCTTCATTCATTTAATATTTTCTCTGGACCACTTATCCCAAAATATCAATTTGTATTTAAAGAAAAGCTCTCCACTGAACATGCCATACTATCTGTTCAAAAAATAATTTAATCTACAGTTGCGTGTGCTATCAACTTTGCCAACGCATTTGACTCGGTATGGATGAATTTTCTAATTTTCAAACTTTTAAATAATACGAGTACTTGCCCTATCCCAATAAGTCGCATTATTACTAGTTTTCTTACAAACAGTGTGAAGTCCGTTAAAATTGGAACTACCTATTCATCTTTAATTCATGTTAAATTCGGAGTTTCACAGGAATCAATTCTACCTCCGTCATTATTCAACTATTATTTATTCGATATTCCTTCCAACTATTCTTATGTTTCTGATACCCATCTTTTTTGCTTACACACTCCATCTGTCTTGATGCTATCCACGATAAAACACTATAAGAACGCAAACTTTCTGCGAAAATAGATCTGAAGTACTGTCTGCGATGGCGAGAATGCCGCTAGGACCAGACGGGGAGCTGCAAATGGTATATTATTTTTATCGGGCTTACTGCTCAGTACGGTTAACCATTACCTACTGATCAGCAAGGGGCAGTCTGAGTTGCTGTCTGCATACCACCCGTAATGTATGGGTGACCCGGCCGCGAAATTCCTCGAAAACTCATAAGGAGCAGACTTACTCGCTCCGTTCTTGCCAATGGGGACCTATCTCTATAGCAGTATAGATTCTGAGCAGGTCACTTGTTGAATTGCGGAAGTGGTGAGCGTGAGTCCTGGATGTGGGGGCACATAACAGTTCTATCGACGAGTTATCCCACTGGCTAGTCCTGACGTCAGAAATGCTTTCAACTCTGATGGGTGGGCTTTGCTGTTGCTTTGCTTCAGCACTACAGCCCCTTTTGGGCCTTTGCTTAGAGATAGTTAGAGTATCTCATTATCTTGATTGAATGTATCGGCAACTCTACAAGGTGATATGGTCAGTACCACGCTTTGGCCATGTGTCTATCTACCCAGCTGCGATGCGTTCTGATTTTAAACCAGAGTCAAAGTCAAAAGCGCTTTATTCAATGCTAACCGTTATAAATTTTAAAAGTATATAAAACAAATTTCAAACAATAGCAATACAAAAACTTAATGGCCCAAATGGCTCTCTAAATTTATACGTTATCAGTTAAACAAATTTTCATTCAAATTAATAAAGATTATTACATATTTTATGATTTGATTGGAAAAAGTCTGATTTGAAACCAGCACGTATCGTAACTCAAGGGGCTTATAGTCCGTCCGAAGAATCACTAAATCTCGTTGTTACCAACAAGAGTCGAACCAGGGACCTTCGGCTTACTCTGATGGGTGGGTGGATGTTCTAAAAGCTCTGAAATTATCTGAAGAACCGAAGCCTGCTCTATGACAGGAAGGAATGTGATGGTAGTTACATCGGGTGTCGCTCAGGGCTTAAGCTTTCGGATGAGTCATGCTCCATCAGCTATGCAGATGATGTTGCGGCGCTAGTTGCTAGACGCACGTGATACGAAAATTAGGCTCGATAAACTGTTTTGGTGATCGCAGGAGTGATATCCATCACCGTCCTTGTCAGAGAGCATAGAAACTTTCACTTATAACGAAATGAAGGTGACAGTGAGGTTGTTGCTAAGGAAGGAAAACAACACTCACTCAGCGATCGGTAATACACTTACATACATACTTAAAAGTGGGTTCGGTATCATAATAATTTCATTGACGTAGATCTCCATTGAAATTTATGGTACTCAATGAAATCAATTTGTGTTTTTATCTGGATCAATAAGCTTGCTCGATTCCCACCGTGATGTTTTATTGTGTGCCAGAAATTCCAATGATTTACAGTGGAAGAGTACCCAAAACATTTGAACTAATTTCTTCTTGAATACCTTTGCTTAATAATGAGTTAAGTACTGGATGGTGAGTCCCGCCTTACTGATATCCAGGGCTACTTCTTGCAGGAGTAGGAGGTGTTGATCAAACGTTTCCGTGATGAGTAGAAGATCATCCAGGTACACGAACACTTGGTGTTTCACATGGGGTGGAATTACTTTGTCCATCAGCCGGGTCATCGTTTGCAGAGCGTTACACAGGCCAAAAAGCAGTCTTTTTCCGCGACCCTTCATCGAGTGGAATTCGCCAGAATGCATCTTTTAGGTCGAGTCTCCCCAATATTCCATCGATGAGCAGAAGAGGGTAAGCATCCTTTACCGTCACTGCATTGACTTTCCGGGCATCTAGGCAAAGATGGACTTTATCTGGCTTCACCACCAAGGTTACCGGTGATGACCAGGCACTTTGGGACCCTTCTATAACCCCCAATTTTAACATCTTGTCCAACTCTGCATACACTAGCTTTTCCATGGCCGGTGAGATTGCATAGTGTCTCTGCTTTATTCGCTTGCTGTCGCCAACATCGATGACGTGTGAGACCAGTGTGGTGCGGCCAAGGCCTTGCTTAGCGTAAGATGGAAAAGCAGCGATGGATGCTTCCAGACATTGTCGTTGGTTAGGCGTTAATTCATGTCTATCGGGTATAGAAGCGAGTTCGTAGACATATCTAGTATTTAAAGGTAAATCGGTGAATAAGTCTGGGGCCAAACCAAATTGAAGGACGAAATTGACGCCAAGGTACTCCATCAAAACCCTATGGTGGTGAAACCCTGGAGCTCTGAAATCAGTACAGCTGATGGCACCAAACATTCTACCCAAACTAAGGATATTACGTTCTACATTATCCCATCACGGAGTCAGAATGTGTACCTTGGCATCGATTTCGTCCTTGGCCCCAGACTTATTCATCGATTCAGACCACGCTTCGCTACAATGACTGATGAACCAAGCGGACTTATATGGACGCCTGGCCCGATGGGCTCTTAAACTGCAAGGGTTCAAATTTTCGATCAAACACCGAAAAGGGACCCAAAACATCGGGCCCGATACTCTCTCGCGAACGTTTTCACCCGAGGTAGCAGAATTGACAGTGAATGACGAGGGCCCCATTGAGATAGATTTAGGCAGCCCACATTTTTAATCGGACAGCTACAAAGAGTTGAGGCAAACCACCGTAACCCAACAAACATAGTTGCTTGATTTGAAAGTGATAGACGGCTACGTGTATAGACGAAATGAATACGCCACCGGTAACCCAGGGCAGGAAGAAGATCTGATCATCCGCCCACACGACCATCCTTTAAGTGTCCACGGTGGTTACGGTCGGATGCTTCGGCGACTTAAGAAGTACTTCCTCTGGCCTAAAATGTCATCCCAGGTCAAAGACTACGTGAGCGCCTGTGAGACTTGTAAAAGCACTAAAGCGCTCAACCAGCCTCTTCGACCTCCTATGGGTCAACTGAACGTTCCGGAGCACGTATTCCAACGTCTGTATATAGATCTACTCGGTCCATATCCTCGTTCTTCTATAGGACACAACGGAGCTATCGTTGTGTAAGACAAACTCTCGAAATTCCCCCTGGTGGAACCTATTCGAAAATTCATGACTCCATTCATCGTGAAATTTTTAGAGAGTCGAGCATTTCACGTGTTCGGGGTACCAGAAAGTGTGTACTCAGACAACGGAGTACAGTTCAGATCTCGGCAGTTTAAGGATCTACTCGTAGTCGTTGCGCTTGAGCCCCACGAGCATTTAGGAGACCTCCGCCAACAAATCGGATGGAAGATAAAGGCCACAGGACGTCCGAATGAGGCGCATTATAACCTCATGTCTCGATCTTCCGGCTTTAAAGAAGGAGATGAGGTTTTTCGTCGTATTTTCGCCAAAACGACGCCGCTGGACATTACAACGCCAAGCTAGACCGGCGTTTCCTGAAAAGCCGTGTACAGAAGGTCGTACGACCCAATCATTACCTGCTAAGTTGAAGTATATCACGCAAAAGACTTGCGTCGATAGTTACATATATACGTCTGTTTTATCCGTCCGTTAATCGTTTTCTTCAATCGTCCCACTCCGCGTTCCGACCCCGAAGGCAATCGATTCTCCAACTGGAGATCCTTGGGATCGCGATAAAATTAGCTGCCCTGTATTAATCGAGCAGTCACACAAGCAAACTGCTCGGATACCTTCCTATCCCCTACTCAAAATTTTGTGGCAGATTTAGAAAAAATATGTAATTATTTCCATTATTAATCGTAATTTGTAAAATAATTTTCCTTCAAAAAAAAATGGCGGCCAACGTGTGGCCCGAAAAGCCCGGCTGTATCAACAGTCGTGTGCATGAGACAGTCCAACGTCTCTGGGTGACCCTACAAGGTGTCCAGATTTTTGCCGAGTAGAGTGGCCTTCCGCTCGCGTGCCATTTTATGGAAGAGAGTTATGTGATTCGATCACATAATTCTATAACATAGATTTGCCACGTCTATATTTCTCATTTGATGGGCAAATTCATGGGAATTATGTTTGTATGAGTTTTCCACTCAAATAGGAAGTATATGGCCACGTCTACGTTTGGATCTTGATCCGGTTGGGAGGATGCGAGGGGGCACCACCTCCATCTGGATGCCCCACTCTTATTTGTGGGCCATAAGAATCGTCAGGTAATGACGAAGTCCTCCTAAGTCCGTTTGTCTTCCCCAGGTCCAGTTTGTCCTTTGCGTCAGCAATTTCCTACCCTTAGTTGGTTACCTCCGTTTCGACTTCGGTCGACATTTGACCCCAGGAGTTCGTGAAGGCAAAATTCTTTTGTAGTGGGTCCTTGTGCTGGGGGAAAGAACCCGCCCCACGACACCGCAACGCATTCACGCGTCCCCAGACAAGGCCAATCTCATCGGATCCCAACATCCTCTTCCACTGAGGCAGTAGACCATCGCTGCAGTCCTATACAGACATTAATATCCCTGCTTTCACTACACTGTCTCGGTCCATTGACCGCGTCCTCCAATTCGGAAATTCGAGCAGCGATGAAGTGTCTTCGCGGACCGAGTCAGACCAGGGTTTCCTTGGTTTCCCCACTGATCTCCGGCATTCAGTGTTCCCAACGAATACGTTTTTGGGTATCCTTTGTTCGTCCATACGATTCACGTGGCCAGCTCATTACTGCTTCCACGATCTTACTCCCGTTAAGATTTCCGCGTCGTCAAAAATTTCATACAGCTCATAGTTATATCGGATTCGCTATTGGTCCCCGTCTAACGTTGCTCTGATTATTCGCCTCAGAACCCGTCGCTTAAAGACGTTCAATATGTTTGCGGATGCTTGGGTTAGGATCTATGTTTTGCACCCATAGCATAACATAGATCTTAACACAGATTTGTATACTAGGAGCTTTATTTTCTTGTGTATGCAAATGGTCTTCAAGATCGTCAAAACTGAAAAAAACATTTTATTATTTGAGGTGTTTTTCCTCGAATGCTTCATGAGCTTTGTTTTATTTTCATTGATTTGTAGCCCTATTAGTTTTGCTTCACTGTTGAGTTTCAGGAACAGTTCTTTGGCATTTGTTAAAAAAAGTGACAAAATGTTGATGACGTCTGCATAGGCTACCACTTGGCTTGACTTGTATAGTAATTCTTATGACATATTCCAGAGCCAAATTGAATAGCAATGGGTCCAACCCATCTCCTTGCTTTAGTCCGATATTTGTGTCAAAGGCATCAGTGGGTTGGTTGTTGATGCAGACTTTGAAGGTCGTCGACGTCATTGTCATTTTGGTACGATGGACTAAATTGGCTCGGATACCAAATCAAAGCATTATTTGGTACAGTACGTTACGATCAATACTGTAGTATGCTAGCTTAAAGTCAACGAAAATTTGGTCTACGTCTATGTTGAACTCCCAGCATTTCCAAGTACTTGCTTGATTGGTCTATCGTCGATCTACCTCCTCTTAAGCCACCTTGATACTCCCTAATAATAGAGTTGGCGTATGATCCGATATTATTTTCCAAGACCTTTGAAAATATGTTGTACGCCGTACAAAGTAATTATATGCCTCGATATTTTTCGCACTGTAGCTTGTCACCTTTTTTGTGGATAAGGAAAATAATTGATTAGCTCCACTCCTTCAGCATATGTTCTTATAACTAAATGTGCTGGATGACTTTGTAAATAGCTTTCTAAACACCGCTGCCACCATATTTGTTGAAATATTAACATTGTCACAAAGTGTGGCAGCACTGTTATTGCGAAATTCACTGTCAAAACCTAAATGTCACTCTCATACACACATTCAAGCAGTAGCACAGTTAGTCCAATCAGAACATTCAAGCGATCAATATTCAATAAAATAGAACTCCATAAAAGCGAGCATTTCTTTTAGTATAAGCATAAATCGTTGTCTTTCAATTTTGTCTAATGTATTTCCTGCGTTAAACTTGAAATTACAATAGGTTATGGGCCCAGTGAGCCTAAAATAGTTAGACAATTGAAAAATAGTCAGTCACATCGTCGAATGTGTAAAGTGTTTTATTCCAACAGTCGTCTTGTCATAGCGTAATGGAAAATATTAAAAACGGTTTCTGGACTCTATAAAAGTGAATAAAAAGTTGGACAAATCCCATAAATATTCATAGTTAAAATAGACAAGCATCGCCCAATGTTTGTAGTGCAAAGCCAAATCAATTGACTTCATCGTCGCATGAAATATTTGAATTTCACAATAGTGTGCAAGCGGTGCCGTTTTGTGTTTACAGTAAAGTGCGCGTGCACAGCAGTCGAACGTCGTCATTGAAATCAAAAGAACAGATTAAATAAGCAGTGGCTACTCTTCGTCGGTGTTTACATACAGTTTTTTTGTGCGATTTTGGCTGAAAGTATTTCACCATGAACGACAAAGACGATCACAATTTTATCGGCCACAAATTGAAAGATCAATCGAGCTACAAATTATGGAAATTTCAAATCACTGCATACATGAAATCTCGTGATTTGACCGATAATATTGAGGGTAAGAAACCCGACGATACAGCGAAAGAAGAAGATAAGTCGAAATTCAATCGAAATGAGGGAAGGGCCATGAATGCAATCATTCAATCGGTTGATGCCACAAACGCGAATCTTGTTTTGGATTGTAAATCAGCGAAAGAAATGATGGATCAACTTGGCAGCGTTTATGAAAAGAATACCGAAATTCGCATAATGATTTTGTAAGAAGAGTATTTCACAGCAAAAATGCGTGACGATGAGGGGGTAGCAGCGTATATTTCTCGTGTGAATCAATTGTCATCTGAAATTGAACAGCAAAAAGAGAAGGAAAAGTTACCCGAAAATTTGAAAATGGCACGCATCATTTCTGGGTTGACATCGAGATTCAACAATCACAAAACGGTATGGTACAGTACTACATCGAATCGCACGCTCACCGAATTGATGTCGTCATTACAATTGGAGGAAGACAATCTTGAACGATTGAATAAAGAAGAGGTCTCCAATTCTAGTGCTGCGTTTTCAGCGAAAACAAAGAAAAATTCCAAAGCCAAAGACTCAAAGCCAAAGTCGAAAATCGATGATTTAAAGAGGAAAACGAAGTGCAATGCATGTGGTCAGAAAGGCCATTGGGCAAAAGATAAAGTTTGTCCAAAGCACAACGAATCGTCAATCAAAAGCGATAAAAGTAAAAGCAACAAAAATGAAATGGCATGGTGTTCCGTCGTGACAGCTGAGCCAAAGTGTGAAGAATCGGAAAGCTGGTATGCCGATTCAGCCGCAACAAAACACATGATATTTCATCGAGAATGGTTTACAGAGCTACATAAATATGTACACTGGCCCGCGTAAAGTTGAAGTGGCAAACAAATGTCTTTTACCAATCGAGGGAATTGGCACAAATCTTATTGAAGCAAGAGTTGACAATCAGTGGAAGCCAATCCGTTTGGAAAATGTGTTGTATGCTCCTGAAATCAGCGAAAATTTGTTTTCAACGGGTGTATTAACGGATAAAGGCGTCAAAGTTTTGATCGAAAAGGGAGGCTGCAAATTCATCGATGAAGCAAATAAAGTTGTTGGAGTTGGAAAGCGTGACTCAAAGAATCGACTCAAATTGGATTTTCGTTTGCGCATTGGTGAATACGCAATGGCTGCTGTTTCTCTACAACATTGGCATCGGAGGCTTGGACATGTCAATATCGATTCTATCAAGAAAATGTGCAAGAATTATCTGGTCGCGGGCGTCGAATTGGCTGGCAGCGAAAAGTTTTTTTGTGAAGATTGTCAATACGGAAAAATGACCAGAGCAACACACAAGCGATCCAATAAGCGAGAATCATCAAGAGGAGAATTCATGCATGTAGATTTATGCGGTCCAAGCGAAATCAATGGAATCGGTGGTATGCGTTATTTTATGCTAGTTAAAGATGAAGCAACCAGTTTTCGTTTCACGTATTTATTAAAGTCAAAAGATGAAGCGTACGCACACTTGAAGGCATTGATTCCACTGGTCAAAAACATGAATGGCGCTCAAATCAAATATTTTAGATTTGACAACGGACGAGAATTTTTTAACCAACGGGTGTTAATTGATGTACTGCAAAACGAGGGCATACAATTTGAGGGTATTTCACCATATACACCTGAGCAAAATGGTCGAATCGAGCGTGACAACCGTACTATTCAGGAGAGTGCGAGATCTATGCTCATAGCGAGTGGTTTACCGAAGTCACTATGGCCAGAAGCGGTACGTGCTGCGACGTACTTATTGAATCGCACAACAAACAGTAAATGCGTTGGCGCTACGCCGTATGAGTTATGGTTCGATAAAAAGCCGTATTTGGGACACATCAAAATTTTTGGAACGGAATGTTTCGTTCAAATCCCAAAGCAAACTGGTCGAAAGAAGTGGGATCCAAAAGCAAGGAAAGTACATTTGGTTGGATTCGAGCCCACAACAAAGAATTTTCGTCTGTATGATCCAGAAAAGGGTAAAGTTTTCATGAGCTGCGATGTTAAATTCAATGAACAACCGGATAAATATGTGATTCGAGATGAATCGGATGGTGAGGAAATCATTGAGCATTCAGACGATGATGAAAGCAGCAAAACAAGTGATGAAAGCAGTGAACGTACTTTGGTAGAGCAACCAAATGACAAAGCCGTCAAGCAGGTGGTTGAAGAAACAGTAGGGAATGAAAATGAAAGTGATTCGTCGTTTGAAGATGCGTCAAATCAAACACCAGATAAACGACAAAATAATAGATACGGTTTGCGAGAAAAAGTCAATGCACCAGATCGTTTAATGTATTATGGTCATTCAGCAGTAATGTATGAACCAACAACATATGAAGAGGCAATTCGTTCACAGCAAAAACAACATTGGAAGCAAGCAATGAACGATGAATACGATGCACTCATCAAAAATGAAACATGGGAATTGGTTGAGGCACCGATCAATCAGAAGGTAATTGATAATCGTTGGGTATTTAGGGTAAAGCAAAACTCAAATGGCGCAATCGAGCGATACAGGGCGCGTTTAGTAGTTCGTGGATTTACACAACAATATGGTGTGGATTATGAAGAAACGTTTAGTCCAGTGGCCAGATACACATCGATTCGTCTACTTTTGTCATTGGTAGCGATGAACGGAATAAAATTGAAACAGTTTGACGTAAAAACAGCTTTTTTACATGGTGAGCTGAAGGAAAATGTTTACATGAAGCAATCAATTGGATATAAAGACGGTATTGAACGCGTGTGCAAATTGAAGAAAAGTTTGTACGGTCTCAAGCAGGCATCGCGATGTTGGAACCAGAAGTTCACATCATTCATGCGTAAGTTTGATTTCAAACAAAGTACATACGATCCATGCGTTTTCATTCGTCGAAGTGAAAACACGATGACAGTTATTGCGATTTACGTTGACGATGGCTTGATATCGACAAATGATGCGAATTAAATCATAAAATCACATCATACTTGCAAAATCATTTCGAAATAAAAGTTTCTGAGGCAAATTATTTTCTCGGTCTTCAAATTGAACGATCACCTGACGGGTCAATTCGTATACATCAAGAGGCATATGCAAAGAAAGTATTGGATCGTTTCAACATGATGGATTGCAATCCCATGTCAGCACCAATGGACTCTAATCAAAACCTTGGCGATTTTGTAAACGATGAGCACTGCGACACATATCCATATCGACAGGCCGTCGGAAGTTTAATGTATCTGAATGTCGGAACGAGACCGGACATAAGCTACGCTGTTAGTGCCGTAAGTCGTTATTTTGATCGACCGAGTGCGGCACATGTTGAGGCAGTAAAGCGCATCATGAAATACATAAAGGGCACACTAAATACAGGTATCCTTTATAAAAGTAATGTTACTTTTGATTTCGTTGGCTATAGTGATGCGGATTATGCCGGAGACAGTGAAACGAGAAAGTCAACCAGTGGCTACGTTTTTCACATTGGTTCGGGCGTCATCAATTGGGCATCAATGAGACAAGACACAACAGCATTGTCTTCAACGGAATCTGAATACATGGCTGCATGTCAAGCAATCAAGGAACTCGTTTGGCTGAGGGGAGTCTTGTCTGAGCTCACGATGATTGATGATTTAAAAGCAAAATTCTACGTCGATAACTTGGGCGCGATCAAATTGGTAAAGAATCCAGTATTCCACAAGCAGACGAAGCATATCGATGTTCAATATCATTATATCCGAGAGAAATACGAAGAGGGATATTTCGAATTGATTCATATTGGCACAACAGAGCAAGTTGCGGATGTACTGACCAAAGCATTGAACAAAAATCGTCATAAATATTTGTGCAAATTAATGGATTTAACCTTTGAATCAAATACTAATTAGCGTAGAGTTTTTGTAACAATGAGTGGAAGTGTTAAAATATTAACATTGTCACAAAGTGTGGCAGCACTGTTATTGCGAAATTCACTGTCAAACCCTAAATGTCGCTCTCATACACACATTCAAGCAGTAGCACAGTTAGTCCAATCAGAACATTCAAGCGATCAATATTCAATAAAATAGAATTCCATAAAAGCGAGCATTTCTTTTAGTATAAGCATAAATCGTTGTCTTTCAATTTCGTCTAATTTATTTCCTGCGTTAAACTTGAAATTACAATAATATTTAATGAGCTCCACCGGAATCTCATCGATGCCCGGCACTTTATTATTGTTTTGGGCTTTGATGGTGGAACAAACTTCTTCCAGAGTTGGGGGGGCCAATGGAAACTTTCCGGAAACAACTATAGGCTCCGATGTTCTGCGACTGTGTGGAGGATAAAGGTGGTTCTTGAAATATAATGCCCATCTTTCCTGCATCCTGTTTTCATCAGCGATGATATTGCCGATGTCATCACGACAGAGCGTGATTTTGGGCTGATAGTCTCGTTTTAGGCTTTTCCCTACTTCGTATGCTTGTCTGTGTTGTTGCTCACTAGACTTAGATTAATACTTTTGAATTGGTCGTCATGGTATTTTCTTTTCTAAATTCTAATGATCTTATTCGCTACTATTCTGAGATTTTCAGAAATGATGTTTTGCAGTCGAGAAATTAAATTATAATATACGTTTATATGAAATTTCTACACTAATCTTTTCTAGGTACTGTATGGATTTGAAAGCATAATTAACATAGATGATGAAAGGGATCATGTTCCAATCTAGCAAAGAAAATGAATTTGAATAGAGTTTGAATAAAAAATTGGAATCTAAATAGGGTAAAATGAAAAAAACGTTTAGAAAAAAAGAAAAACGACTTCAAAGTGCCCTAAAAAGAGTAAAATAAATTTCATGGCTGCGATACCAAATCGATTTCCCCGTTTCAACATGCTGAATTAAATGGGGAAAAACTGATATGGCACTGCTTCCATAAAATTTATTTCACACTTTTATGGACTCTTTGAAGTCGGTTTTCTTGTTTTTCTTAAATTTTTTAGTATTTACTTTTCAACAATTTATAGGTTTTACTTAATTGAAAAATTTGAAATCAGGCTTTTATTGAAGTATAGGGCCATAACCTGATAGAATAAATTTTTGTCGAGCCAGGGAGTACGTGGTTCCGTTGAAAACACTGAAATGATCAACAATTTATCAATGCCTTTCAATGGATAAATGATTAACTTTATGTTTTTTCTCAATATCCAAACAATTTCCATCTACCTTTAGAATCTCGTATTCGAACAATTATCGATAAAATATACATAATGATAATGAGCAACTCAAACGCATATCCAATCCAAATATTGCCCGGCAAACAACCAACCCAACATCAATTGAAGTCAACATGTTCTATTCGTAATAAATTATTCTTAGTATTCAAAGAAAAATCCTTTGAAAATCATAACATTAGAACTTACATTTTAACCACATTCTAACATTTCACCTTCTTCCTTTCAGAGCAAGAGCAATAGTCGCCTATCATCGCGGACTCTACCATGAACTCTATAGTCTGCTCGAGTCTCACTGTTTCTCCCCAAAATACCATACCGAATTGCAAAATCTTTGGTTCAAGGCACACTACAAAGAAGCTGAAAAAGTGCGTGGCCGAGCATTAGGTGCCGTGGATAAGTATCGATTACGAAAAAAATATCCGCTACCAAAAACAATATGGGATGGCGAAGAAACCGTTTACTGTTTTAAGGAGAAAAGTCGGAATGCATTGAAAGATTGCTATATTAACAATCGTTATCCGACACCCGATGAAAAGAAATCATTAGCCAAGAAAACAGGACTAACACTAACACAAGTTTCCAATTGGTTTAAGAATCGCCGGCAACGTGATCGAACGCCGCAAACAAGAACGTAAGTAGAATTGTTTATTTGTAATAACTTAATGTTTGTTGTTGGAAATGATATTTGGTCATAATTCAATAGTGCTTATCCTTATGCCCCCTCTCTCTCCCGAAGAATGTTTGTTTTCCTCAACACTTTCACTGACCGTTAGAAATTGATCAAATCGAACGTGAATTCGAAGTATTTTACTCATAATGGGAAACACTTCATATGCGAATCAATTAAGACATAACAAAACGTGATCTTAAGGGCATTTCTCTTCATGATATATCGATTAAGTTGAAGGGGAACTAGAAAATGGGATTCCGAGATGGAGTTACCGTTTACAATGAAGGGATTTAACCATGCGTGTTCAACTGATTATAAAAAAAAATTAAAAATGCTTCAATTTTTTAATTGAAAGCCTATTCATATCTTCTCACACTTGGAATATTAAAAATTAGTTTCGGTACTACTTTGAAGAATTTGCCGAAACCTAAGATTTTAAAATAAGATCATAAGGCAGCACAATATCTTCAGCCAAAGCACCTTCCCACTTAGAACAGTGCACATATGCTATAGCTCGTGCGATGCATGCGCACAGCATGTACTCAGCGTCCAAATCCCTGAACCACTTGAGAATATCTTAATTTTGCTGAGAACGCTGAGAATCATCGTGAAATCAATTGAATTCCATCGATGCATACATTTTTAAACAAAATTCTATACCTAAAAGATGGGAGGCAGTGCAATATGGTCCGCTACAGGAAAAATTCAAACGGACTCAGCATCGCTTAATGCCTTTTTGTACATCTGACCAACATAAACGAAAAGGACAAAATTAAAAACCAAATGTTTTTTTCTTTGGAATGGTGACAAATTTTACGATTTTTATGGTCATTAAAAATGTAGTTTGAAGAGCGTGCATACGAGTACAATTCATGTTGCCGAAATTTCAATGCTTGTTGAATAGTGTCTGCTAAGGGTTTATTGGACACCCGTTGACTCACTTTTGAACTTTAGTTCAGGACTCTGAGGACGTTATTTTTGTATAAATAGTAGAAATAAATGGTTAGAATTAAACCAAACCGAAGTTTTTGGTTGTTATTACATGATTAATCAGTCAACACTGTCGATTAAATTTTGCCATTAGAGCTGATCAAACGGCCTTAATTGTATGCCAATTTAATTAATTTTAAAGAATTAAGTAAAGCTCTAGATGTACGGCGCATGCAAATAAAGGTTCGTTAATCGGATGATAGCATAATATGACAAGTAGTGTCGAAGAGCAAGCATTAGTTCGTCACTTTAACATCAAGCACTATCTACAAAATCGTTAGTTTTCAGAAAAAGAAAAAACTGCTCTTATTTGCCTTGTTTTTGTTGATACTTACATATAATATTTTATTGATTGTGATTTTCACTTTAATTTACTGAAAACTGAGTTACCATTATCAGGCATTAATAACATAGATAGTGCATTTGTTTCATAATGCATAAATTACACCATCAAAAACCTTTAGATGTGTATATTTTCCCCTCTCCTGCACCTCTCGACACCGTTAAACTAGTTTTAAGATCTGTTTTGGGAACATTTCAAAAAGACGTCCGCTTGCAACTAGGGGGTTAGGGGAATAAAAACATTAGCATTTACGTTTTTGTAAAGGAAAGAACATTTTATAGTCTAAAAGTGGAAAAGCATGGCAAGTGAGATGATTATTTCTACAGCTAGGATTTGACGGAGCCTATTAGCGTCTTGGTCGAAGAATGATCGCTGAATATGTCCTTCAAATGTTCCCAAAACAGATGTTCGATAATTCATGTAGTTTTTTCTCATAGAAAACGTGAACCGCATATTTCATGTCGTAGTGATTACGCTCAAGTACGTATTTCAGCCACCATTAAATGCCCGTTTCAAACGCATCAAAAATTAACACATACAGAAGGGAAACCTACTTTACTTTATTCCGTATTTCTCCATTATTCCAGTCAATTACAAAAAAACTAAATCTTATTTCGCGCTCCCGAATTTCACCGACGCGGTACCGAAAAATATACTACGTTAATTCAACCCCGAAGTACTATACTCTAAGGAAAATGCAAAGCAAACGAAGGTTCTGCGTACCGCACGCGACGCAAAATCGGCCATCCGCGAATTTCTTAAAAACCCTGCCCTTTTAGCGACATACCTACCGTTCACTCTCCCTCCTGCTGAAAAAAAACGGGCGGGCTGGAAAGGAAAGTCTGATTGATAATTAGCAATTCATGATTTTTATTTGCCCTAAATAAGCTGAATTCATTGCAAAATTACAATTACTTTATTCCCCGTACTTTTTTTTAACTTACAAATTCGTTTTTGCCAGTACTCCTTAAGACATCTCAGATTTATCTCTTGCTTTTTTTCATTCAAATAATTAATTTTCAAGCGCCTAACTTTAGCTAATAAATAACATCAACGTTAAATAAGGTATAATAATATATAATAAATATATGAATAAGATACAATAATAGATAATAAATATTTGAATAAGATCAAATCCTTTGTTAATTTAGAAGAGATAACAAGGGAGGCGAGGAAAGGAATTTTTGTAATTGGGAAGAAAGGCGGAGAAAGGGAGTTCTCATCCAACTTTAGCTTTTTAATTTTACTATCATCAAACATCTAAACGGATTTTCATTACATCCATTTCCTCTGCCTTCGTTGATTTAATTATTTATCTCGTTCGTCCTCAACGTTTTTAATGTATTGGGCCGACATGATGACATCATTTTAGCGTTATTTTCTGTTCTTTAAATTATTGTTGCAATATTACTATTCATATTATAGTTTGTTTTGCTTCCCTCTCCTTTTTTGATTGGTAATTTAAGATACTATTTATCCATGCACGCTAAAAGCTCATTGTGGAATAACATTAACATCAATTTGCAGCATCAATGACTATAACTAGAGTATAATCATCTTATCAATTATATACGAGATGATCTTTTAGAAATAACCATAGTTGTTTCAATGAAACGTTTTTTTTTTGGGGGGTGGGAGTAGTAAGAACACGTATCAACGCTGTCCCGAATCCTTCGCCTGATTTAGTGGATAGTAATCAACTAAGAACTGCCCGTTCAACGGATTTGTGTCATATATATTAATAATGAGTAAATGTCGAAACTCCTTATATCCTCGATTCTCCTGCGAAAGCCCATCGGCATCAGTCATTAATAAAGTGTGTAGATCATTTGGGTCAGCTTTCCATGTTACGAGAGGAAGATGATTTACTTGTTTGAGTGTGACTTCTTTCCCAAGCTCTATTTTCACTCCTGCATCGTAATTAATCTCTAATAACTGCGTTGGAGCCGTATCTACGATATCCTGTTCTATTCTATGCACTTCTCTTTCATTCCACCACTGAACCGTATTAACAACAACACTATTCAATTTTCTTTTGGTGAATAATTCTTTTCGTAGCAGTTATCATATTCTATGTTTTCTTATCCATAAAGTTCTTCTATAGTAAAAATACATCCAATGCAATTATGCTTCCCGAAACGATCGTCAACTCTTATATCTGAAGTCGCTGCAGCCTGAAGCATTTCCAAGATCTCTGCGTTCACTTTTAAGTCTTCACGACACTGCATGCACTAATTGTTGCTGCACTTGTAGTTGAGACAACTGTGGCTGTTGAGCCAAATCGCATTGCCACTGCCTGATACCTCCCAACAACAGCAAAACACACATTCTCACACAGATCACAATGAAGCTGTAAAAAAATATGTTTGAGAAGTATTTACAAAAGAATGAAATTTGTTTTCTACCGATTAAGTGAACTCATCTGGCGTTTGTTCCTGCAATCACAATTATTCCACCAAATGACGATGAATTCCTATCATAGGAGGTTATGTTCTTTCCTTCCCTTTCCACCTGCTGCGTCGGACTGCCACGTTGACAACCCCCGACAAAACAGACGTGGAATGAAGGAGTCATTGCAACTGACGCGAGATGGAAAGCCGCATGGCAGCAATGTGCATGTATTGATTGCCAGTGGCGTAGTGCCAATTCTTTACAACTGAGCGTCATTAGTAACAACATGTTGGTTAAAAATAAACTTGAAAATGGACAATCAATGAGAGCAGCATTATCGGCATATTTTATTGTTTTACTTCCAAAAGAGCGAAAATGCGGAGCAATCTCGAAAGAAATTATGTGAAGTTTATGGTGCACTTACAACAGCTTGGTTACGTAAACAAACAGGATGTTTGGGCTCATTAAAGGAAATCCACCTCTCCAAACGCATTAACATATGCGACTCTTTGCTGGCCGTAACCAAAACAACCCATTTGTAAAAATCGGCTTTACAGTTCAAGTATTGTGAAATTTTCGGAACACATGCAATTACTTTTAAAAAACTTAAATTTTAGGTTTTGGGAAATTTAAGGGTCCCATCTTGATTTTATAGGCAAAAATGAAAAATTTATAAATTGTACTATTATTAACAAAGTTGATCGAATTCCGACTTCTGAGGTATTTGCTGCCCTTGTACTCCTAAAGTTACACCTCTGTAATTTTTTTCAGATTTTTCGGATCAAAGGTGTCCAATCGCGAGGGGGGGACAAAATTTTTGTACATTTCCCCTTCCCCAGCACCCCTCAAAGCAAAACTTGTTGGTTTAAGTTCTTATTAAGACCTTTCATTTGATATCCATATTGCCTCATGCACTGAAAATTTTTTTTTCGGGGGCTACTCCCCTATATGGGGAGATCCCCCTTAAAGACCATATAAATTTCTTTTCGTGGTAAAACTTTGAAGAGGGCGTCGCTTTGCACCTACTTACAAAATCTTATGCTTCTAGCTTGTATGGTTTGCGAAAAAAAAGTGGTATGACGGACGGACAGACAGGACGCGATTTTAGTGGGGTATTGTAAAATGATTTTAAATACCCTAAAAATGGATTGTTTACGATAACTCGTCCGAAAACGATCATGGACCAAGCAATATGGGCTCCCACAATTGACATCTAAAGCCAATATTCACCAAAAGAAGGTTATGCTTTCTGTGAAGCCGGATCACACAGATATAGTGTAATTTGAGCTGCTCTTAAAAAACCAAACAATTGATTCGAGTTTCTACTGTCTTTAACAATCGAAATTGAACGAAGCAATCAAGAAAAAACGCCCTGAACTGGCCAATCGCAAAGGCGTGACGTTCCATCATGATATCCCCATACCTCTTTGATAACTCGTCAAAAATTAATGGAGCTCAATTGGGAACTGATGCCACATTTGCCCTAAAGCCCTGGCTTAGCGCCATCAGACCATCATTTGTTTTGCTCCATTCAAAACCATTTGACTGGTAAAACTTTCAATTCCGAGCAGACTATTAAAAATGAGTAGGACCAGTTCTTCGCCACTAAAAACCAAGACTTCTTCGAACGTGAAACTTTGCAAATTACCGAACATCCAACAAAATGATCAATACATAATTGATAAATTTTTGTTGTTAATATAACTAAATTTACTTTGAAAAATTTGAAAAAACGACATTAATTATCGAATAACGTTTTTGTTAATTTTCCGGCCCTTGTAAATCGATTAGCGTGTGCTTGTCAGCATTTGTTATGGACACAACTTTTTATGGTATGTACGGTTAACCTCTGGAAATCACACGATATATCTGTCGCTTGTACAAATAAGATTCTTTTATACGAGTAAAACCATTTATATGTGTTTTCAGTAAGATTTAAACGGTAAATTTGAAAGTTTACCGGCCCACATCGCTTGAATTACGTTATTCGTGTTCGTTAAAAGTTCATCGTTGTTTCTTCTTATCGTTCCCGTCGTTCCCTTCATCTGATTATTACGCGAGTGCATTTAGTTAGTTTTTCCATCGACCATGGAATACGTCAAGGGAACCAAACTACTGAAGGAAGCAGATAATTGGCCTCTGTGGAAGGACAAAGTGATGGATGTAATGCAGTTCTTAATTGAAGGTAACTCTTCTAAACCCACTCTTTCCAACAACCAACACCAACGAAAACTAAGAAAGACAAACTAGATTCTTGGAACAAATCCGCGGCTCAAGCTAATTAGTTCTCTCTCTCTCAGTGTATCAGCGATGGGCTCGAATATCATGTCATATATCTGTAAGAGAGTCTTGGGAAATTTAAGCCAGAAAATTCGATAATAAAGCTGAAGATCAAATTTTTCGACAGTGCCTCGATTTTTTTTTGCATCGAATCGTCTAATAATGAAGCCGCTCCGTCGGTTTTAGCTCGTAGAAAAAAATGGCATCTCGATTTTTCCGCTGTACTGAAGGCTCAGAAAATAGAAAGCGTCGAAGACCTTCTAGAACTTATTTTCGTGTCAAAAGTCCATCACATTCTTCTGAAACGGCTTGACATGTTCAAATCAAGCTATCTGCTTATGAAGGCAAATTATGATCTCTCATTGGTGCTAATTCTGCATGAGAGAAACATCGCTACCGTATCAGCATTATGTCCGTCGAGTGAATTTTTGGAGATACATGGCAAAAAAGCAAGTTATTTTATAAACCATCCTAAAAACGAAAAACATACATATGAATGGTGAAAAAAAACTGGTTGATGTTATTTACAAATATTCCAGTGAAAAGGGGCATTGGCTAAAAAATGCATTCAATGGACACCCGATGGTCAACCTCCGTGCCATTCCCGCGATAATGGAACTGGAAGCAGTAAAAATTTGTCTCCAACACACTGAAACAAAAATGAAGCTAGCGTTGTCTTTGCACAAAGACATATAAACAAATGGACGAGCAACGAGAATCTGTGTACTCGTCCATGTGAGAAGCAAATTTGCCACATAAATAAGTTATAAATAACTTACGCTCTCAAAACTATATGATTCCCTCTGCTTCTCCTTCCCCTTTTTTTCCAGACAGGTTTTTATTTTCTCTCTTCAGAAGAATCGCTTCCCCCACTGACACCCGCGCACACCAACGAAATTTCATTTCAGTTTGAGTATAAACAATAAACAACTCTCACGGAAAACTCGAACGTCAAAGCAAAAGAAAATCGAAAAGAGCGCGAACCACGCGGGAAAACTCATGTGTCAAAGCGGATGGAAATTTCGTAAATTTTTAATTAAAACTGTGAAATAAAGTTCCGATTACGTACGCGCGATCTTTAAAATTAAAAACTTTTTAAATGTGAACGTGTTTCGCCGTGAATAGAGTGCTAAATTAAAAGCATATCGCCTCAAACCTCAACTTCACACAACTTTAGCGCAGGTTGCCAATTGCTTCGGCTCTCACGACCGGTTGCGGATCCAGTACTCTCTATATCTATGTCTTTGCAGTATCCACTGACGACAACTGGTAGATTGACAATGGTACAACCAAGCATATAACTCGCAATTTGCGAAATATGAGCCATTCTTGGGAAATTATGTAATAACCGCGGCAGACAACAAAAAGTAGAAAGCACTTGGTAGCGGAACTATTGAAGTTACAAATTTATCAATGGTAAATTGAAACGTTAGACTCTCAACAAAGTCTGGTACGTTCCAGAGGTTTCTCGAAATCTCTTCTCGGTACTGGCAGTGCAAAATAGAAATTCTACCAGTAAATTTGAATCGATCCAACGTGAAGGCAGATCCATCGTCGATACAAAGGTCATTATAGTAATCGAGCAGTCGTCTAGGCAAACTGCTCGAAAGACCTTTGCAGAGAAAATACCATTTGTATGAAAATAACCACGCAATAAGTGCGGAACAATTTGATATGCAGCTTATTAATATTTTTATTTTCTAGCCCGCACAAAGCCCCGCCACTCCATCGCTGTCATCATCAGGGACAAATTTCTCCAAAGAAATAAATAAAAAATTAAATAAAATCACAAGAAAAATTGCTAATGACGACCCCCTTTGCGACGCAATTTAACGAAGCAATTGCTAGTTTATCTCGATGAAAAAAACCTCCGTTATCGCCATGAAGAGCCTCATCGAGATAAGCGGAAATATTGCTATGAAGCGGGACTCGCATTGAATACGTCAAGCGGCACGGGCTGGTTAGCGGTTGACCAACGCCAGCAGATATGTGCCATTGCGAAGGTGTGCAGTGGAATTTGACAAATTTGAAATTCGTTTTTGTTTTGTCGACGCGTCTCGCGCAATCATTCGCAACTCATGTTGGAATTGGTACTCATCACGAGAAAATTTGCTTCGTGTGTTTTCGCGAAGAGTCGAGCCGAGAGCTCTGAAGACATCGCTTGACAAGCGTAATTTTCGACCAAATCAAAAAAAACGATTCTGTGACATCTTTTCGCGGAGTTAACACTTCAACAAGAAATGGGTGCCGTACCGTTGAATACCAGTATCTTAAGGTTTAGTGCCATTGAAATTATTTCGGAAATAATAAGAACGATCAAACGAGTTCAAGTGAACGTGTGAAAGAAAAGATAACTTATCTTAAAGAATATCCCATAACGGAATAAAATGTGGTTCGACGAAATGAAAGATATTTAAATTTCGTGCTGTGTCAAAGTAAATCAACTAGTATTAGTGTTTTCAAGAAAGTTTTATGCTTTGTCTGCTGCAAATGACAAATGAATTTTTCAAGCGGGGGTGATTGATCCATTCTTGTGTGAGATAAAAGTAATTTTTGTGGAGCTCTTACGAAATCGAGAAATCATCCGCCCTCTATAGCAAACAAATTGACTGTTTGCTGGAAGGTGCAGACCAGTTGGAGTGAAGTGCGAAATCATTCAGTTGAAGTTTGTGGAAATTGGAAACTCGTCAGCAGGACTTAGTTAAAAGCACATATTTTTGTGCGCTAAACAATAATTTCATGGGAAATATTTCTTTCAAGTTCGCAAACGTTCAAAGTGAAATTATGCATTAGTTCTGGATTTGTCTCATTTTCGATCATTTTTGATTCGCGCAATTTTGATCATTTTGAATCCGCGAAATGTTGCGAAATATTGCAATAAATTGAACTAATTAGACCTTAAAGGAATTTAAATTTATTAATATACTTGGAACGATTTTTAAGATTTAGAACTAATATTTTTGGTCGCTTTAAACTTTTCAAATATTTTTAATTGCTTTAAACTGTTCAAATATTAATAACAAATCTATGTTTTTAAAAAGAGCCCATCAAATGATGATTGTGAAAAACTAACGGAAAAAATAACTGAAAAATCAAACATGGTCATTCCATCAGAATCATCCTCATCGTCCGAAGCTGAAGAAGAGTATAATGTTGCTCCGGGCATCCAAATGAGCTCCCCTCCCTCGTACCTAAATGACTAACATATATACTAATCGCAGAGGCATTTATCGTAGAAGATCCTCATTCGTTTCTACAAGCAATAAAACGTGAAGATAAGAACAAATACTCGTAGAAGGAGGCCACGAACATGGAAATAGACTCTATGTTTTCGAACAATACGTGGGACATTGTCCAGCTTCCTCCCGAAAAATTCGCTATTACCATTAAATGGATCTTTCAGCTGAAACGCCACCCAGATGAAACCGTTGATAAATATTGAGCAAGAATGGTAATGGTAAGAATGGTAATGTAATGTGCTCAAAGACCCGACATCTACTATGAAGATACCTTCAGTCCATTCACGCGTTTGGACACAATTCTGACAATTTTAGCAGTTACAGTCATGAAAAGGATGCAGATGATGCAGTTCGATGATTCTACTGCTTTTCTGTATGGTGATGTGGGTGAGGTAATCTATATGAAGCAACCAATCGACTACTCGGATAGTATGAATCGTGTTTGTCATTAAAACAAAGCTTGTACGGTCTGAAGCAAGATTGACGTTGTTGGAATCGAAAATTTGATGACTTTAAAGTTAGTCTCAAATGAAATGAAAATCTTCATCTAAGCACTTGATTTAAAGTTCAAAATCGTCGTCAAAGAACTCTTCTACTTTCTTGGCCTGAAATATCACAAATCAACGGTGATATAGCTGCAAGCCAAACTGCATATATCGATAAAGTTTTCAAATGGTTCAATTTGCGTGATTGTAATCCGGTTAAAATACCCATCGACAAGCTAGGGAGTTCAGCTTCAGCGTAAGTGTGCTGGTAGCTAGCGTTGTGGTGTCATGGGGTGGGTTCTTTCCGCCAGCACAAGGTCCCACTACAAAATTTCATGCTTATGATTTACGGGGATGCCCAGAGTCAGTAAATATCGTTCAGAACGAGAGCTCTATAGGCTTCAAGGCCTAGGTAACAAACCGAAAAGGATTACTAAGAAAACGTGATGACGTGTACCCAGTTAACCGCGTGTGAGACGTAAGGTGATTTCGGCTTTGCCGAGGACGGTCACGGCCCAAGAATAAGAGGGGGGCGTCCAGGTGGTGGCGGTGCCCCCACGCATCCCTCACCACCGGATCGAAAATCGAAATACGACGCTTTGCCCCAAATTAGGTGTGGAAGGCCAAGCATCCCGGCAAGAGCCCCTGCAACACAGAAAAGACGGAGGGCTCACCTGATGGCTTCATGTTTTATTTCATTCAGTCCAAATTCAACAATTCAATTCTTTAAATCTCAGACGTAACTACCTTGAGTTTGGTGCAGTTCGATAAATTAGAAAATACTAGGTGCAGTTGTCTCTTCGAAGAATTTATCAGCTTTATCGCCCCTAAATTCTTGTGGTGGCACAAAGTTATTTTCTTCGTCATCGCGTCCAATACTGCTCGTGCTGCTGTTGGAAATAGTTGTATTTGTTATAACTGTTGTTTGCTGAATGCTACTATTATTCATTACTGACATTATTGTTGAGAGCATATTCGTCCCTTTATTATTGTTGTACGTTAGATTCAATAGTGGTCTCTTTGTGGTTATTCAAAATTCCAAATAAGAGTTGCAATTGGTGTTTTTGCACTAAGAAGGTTATTCGTTTTTAATTTTTGTTGATGCGACATAAATACGTACGAACTGTTCCTTTCCAGAGGGGGAGGCGGTGCAGCTATATCGCTGTTAGTTTGCGAATATGATGCCGATTGACATTCCTCTGGTTGGATGTGTGGTAAATTCGACTTATGATTGTTTGTTTCTAATGTCAGCTGCATTGATTTATTGTTTGTTGTTTCGGTGTCATTTGACGAAAGGTTCATAGTGCTCATATCTTTTGAAAGCTGCGTTATTGCATTTTCGGCTTGTAATCGTCTTTCATCTGCAAAACTAGTCGATTATTGTGATTTCGAGAGTGGAAAGGGCGTAATAGCGTTCGTTTGTCGTATCAGTTATTTTTAAGGTCTTTGTAAAAAAAAATTTTTTACAAAGACCTACTAGTTTCGCGACCTGTCTGTCCGTGCGTCACAGCTAATTTCCTCAGAAACTATAGAAGCTAGAATGCTCAAACTTTGTGAAAAGGTCAGAAGTAATGGTCCCCCTTTATAACGAATTGCCCCTTAAAAGTTTTTTTAATCAAAGGTAGTCGAGTGGAGCTTATTAGAACTTCTAGAATCTGAAATAAAAAAATCAATTTATGAATTAGGGGCTCCAGGGGAAGGCAAAATGTATCAAAAATTTGTGTCCCCCTCGTAATTGGACACCTTTGAGCCAAAAAAATCTAAAAATTAGCACGAATGTGGGCCTTTATGAGTACAAGGGCAACAAACACCTCAGAAATCGAAATTCACTCAACTTTAATAATAGTATGATTTGTAGATTTTACATTTTCGCCAATAAAATCAAAACGGTACCTTTAAACTTCTTGAAATTATACAATTATATAGACTGATATAAAATATTTACGTTCACAAAATTTAATCGAGATCAAATCATCATCAAGTGAGTTATAACCATTTCAATTGTATGGAATTACTACTACTACTCATTTACTGGATTTGAGGACTTAATATTGCAGCATTATTTCTATTCAGTGCTGATCCCATCATATTTTTGTGCTGCATCCCTGATCCAGTTAGTTGGTTATGGGTTTGCAAGTCCATAGAAATTAATCCTTGATCTTGACGCATATTTTGCCAATTCAGCATTCACTCATTTCTGCCATCTTCCTTGTCCTCTCAGGGTGGAAAGTGTCTGATTTTCTGAAATTCGTTGCTGATGATCATTTGTAGACATCATATTCGAATTGTTATTTTCCATGTAGGCATTATGATGATATAATTCTTGTTGATTGCCCGGAATTATATTTACATTTTGCATGCTTTGGCTTGTAGACATATTTGTGGGATAGCCGCTGAAATTCGCAATATTTGACATCGATGGTGCCATCATTTGATTCATACGTAAACTCTGTTGAGTTTGATTTTCACACATAAATCCATTATTTACTTTCATACGATTACCAATCCACATGGATTGATATTGTGGTTGATTGCTGCGCACTATACTGCAACCCTCCATGATGTGCATCCTCTTGACCATTTGGTATTTGTTGCACTTGTGTGTGTGGGAGAACGCTATTTGGTGATGGAACTGACATAGAATCAGCTTGTGCTATTCGATTTGGGGGTTGTGTTATAGGAAGTTGAGGAATGCTGGATGTTGTGCAGGTGTTTGCAGCTATTGTGAATGCTGCTGTGGATGCTGTTATTGATGAAGGGATGCCATTGAAGATGAAGATGTGAGTCCATTAGGATGGCTACTGGTATCTGATCGAATTTTCGATTGAGATGATTATTGATGTGTAAGAATGGCATCATTGAATCCGTTTCTATTATTTTCTTCCTAAGCAGTCATTCTATATCAATCACACGTTATTATGCAAATTAATGAGCTATATATCATTGAAAGTATTAAATGATTGATTATTCAAATTATTGGAGCTATTCATATTATTTGGAAATGCTTCGTGATGCATGGTCGATACTGCATTGAAATTACCAAACATTGGATTTTGGCGGTGATGGCATTGTATGCGAATTTAGCACTTTTATGGAACAATGCCAAATGGATTGAAATTGTAGCAACCAATATGAACATTTCGACTCCTCGTGCTCCCTTTCCTGAAGGTCCCTCGAGCACTTTGCCTAAGAAGACTGCTCGATTACTACATACCCACCCAAAGGTAGTCAGTGTTTCAACCCGTTCATTAGAAAACCCCACGATCAGGGACGTAGGGCAAGTCGAAAAAGTTTTCTCGGACACCTTGCAAATACCAGTGATCTGAAGCTGTTATATCACTGTAAACCAGACATTCGTATACTCGGTTGCTACAGTGATGCCAATTTCGCCGGTTGGTACTCCACATTCCAATCTACAAGGGGTGTGGTAATAATGTTTGCAGATGCAGCTATATGTAATATGTCTCTCGAAAATCCCGAATTTCATTCAACATCACTTCGTATTCTTTCAGCAGGTTTGTGGGTAGCGAGTGCCATCGAGAGGAATTGCTTTTATCGCAGCGGGATTGTAGTGTGCAAATTCTATTGTGAGTTTTGTGGATAAAGTGAAGATTCTGTGTTACAACCTAAACCCAAACGTAAACATTTCAGACCGATAACAGACTCTTGTCACTTTAGCAGTATGATAAATTCTTCTGTTAGATATATAATGTTTCCAATCCGTCTCGGGTTTTCTGTACAGACCAGTACATGCACGAAGACATTTCCTTTCGAAAACTCTTAACTTTTCCATTGTACTAGCACTCAAGTTGTACCAGATTTGGCATCCGTATGTCAAAACTGGTCTAACTAGGGTCTTGTAACAGATAATTTTGACCTTTCGGTCAATGTATCTGGAATGAAAGAGTCTGCGAAGGGACATGACTACCTTTTGCGCCTGACTGAGCATGATTTTAACATGTTCGTTATAATACAGATACTGATCGAGATAAACATCGAGGTATCGAACGCAGGATTTATGAGGAATCTGTTCTGTACTACCCTCACCAGCCATAATGTGGAAATTTTTCCAATTACGTTTCAGGTCTTGACTGACCAACTGCAATGTTGTCCGAAATAAAATTGTTTCGCACTTTTGCGCATTGATTGTCATTCGCCAATTGTCGGTGTAGAGCTGCACGTCATTAAACATTTTCTGCAGATTGCTCTGAACTACTGTGGCTTTCCGATCTGCCGTATAAATGATAAGATCATCAGCAAACGCTATCAATGATCGCGTTGGCGATATGTTAAAATCAATTATCGAGAAAAGCAGAGGTGCAGTAATTGTTCCTTGCTGTAGACCATTCAAGACCTTGAAATCGCGCATTGTTGTCGAATTTCCATCAGATACAAGAAATGATTTCCCGTACAACATATTACACATCATGGCGACAAGGTGTCTGGGGAACTTGTCCTGTAGGAGTTTAAAAATCAGTCCATCTAACCAAACCGTATCGAAGGGTTTCTCCATGTCAATGAGACACGCTCCAACACATTCTCTTATATTTAGTTTCCAACAGATGTCTGAGGTTACTTTCGTTATCGCATGTGTAGTCGAATGCCTGGCACGGAAACCAAATTGGCAATTCGGCATCAACTCATACTTTCCAACGTGCGCGTTTAATGCATCGTTCAGTATCACTTCAAAAACCTTGCTGATGTTAGGCAACAAACTGATCGGGCGATAGCTTGTAGGGCACGAAGATTCTTTTCCTTTCTTCAAGATCGGAATTACCTTGGCCTTTGTAATGAATCATGCGACGCCGCTGGTGCCCACTACCAACACACTTCGCTGCTAGGTGGCTTGTCATTTTACGTTGATTGCGACCAGTGCACATCCCACGTCTACTTTGTCGTCGGATGCCAACAGAATTTGACAGCCACATGGGACTTGAAGTGTGGAGGTAGTGGCCGCGACGCGGAAGGAGGTTAGAATCTAATCTCGCGTACGCCTGCATCATACACCTACTTGTAAGGGTAATGAGGTAAAGTTAACGTGCGTCGCGGATAAATTGTAAAATCGCATCCCCATAAATAGTTCGTAAAAGAAAAAAAACGGGCGAGGAGCACAAATACGAAGTGGCCGCGACGCAGAAGGAGGTTATATTGAAGGGCCGCCACGCAGCAGGAATCAAACAGGACGAACGGTGCACCAATACGAGGTGGTCGCATGTAGGTTTAACCACGAAGTTTCTTTAAATTTTCGGAGATTTGTGTAATATTTCGATTTTGTATCGCTAACAGCTGGTCGTGTTCAGTACCCAGAACTGGCTCCACGGTCGATTCATCCCGGAAAACTGTTTCAATCCTCTCAAAACGGCGTTGAAAACAAGAGTGCAAGAAAAAACAAAAAAAAGCATACGGATTCGTGTCGATGACGAAGTATGATGAAGCTGCAATGGCGATACGTGCTCTTAATGGATACACGCTCGGCAACCGGCTGTTGCAGGTTAGTTTTCAAACGATTAAATCCGAGTAGGGAGCGCAGGTGACCGGCGCGTAGATGCAGACAGAATCATGTAACATACCTCCTCTTGGGCTTCATTCATAAAATATGTATTGTTTCGAACCTTCCATGCTAAAGTAAATGTTTATAAGTTCACGCGTCCACAACGAAGGGGATACTCGTCGCTCTTGAGCATAGCATACTCACATAGTAGCCACTCCAGTTTGAGAAAAATAGTAATTAAACTAAAAATGGAATGATCCTAACTTTCAACTATTATCTTCATACAAATCAACTGTCCTGCCTGCACCGTGGGACGAATTGTTAGTGCTAATGACCTCGAGGGTATTAGCGAATTTAATCTTTTTTCATGTGGGTTTGGTGGATCGACGACAAAACGAGTTTTACCTATGGGCGGGCATGTATCAAAGTTAAAACACTGTCTATTTTTCTTACACTGTGGCAGCCACATTGAAACTAGGCAAACCGAACAGTGAATGTCAACTATTAACCAGAAAGGAGGTAAACGCTGACGTGAAAATGGGCACAAATGTATACATATGATTCGAGGAAAGAATTCGTCGGTGCCAGGTGCAAAGGAATTAATAATTTTGCTTATTTCAACAAAAAATAAGTTAGCTCTGTATAAGGTGACATGTTTTTATGTATAACCAATTACAAATTTATTTTTAATGATTTCGCTATACAAATACTTTTTGTTCCTGAAATTTCCTATCAAACTTTAAAACTCGTTGGTCATGCATCTTGGAATGTTTCCATGTGCAAAAGAGCTCGTATTTTTGGTTCGTTCTATAAAGAAGACAGTAGGCCCCTCGGAAACTACTGCAAGTGGACAGCACAGGGCAAATGTAAACTGTGGCTACTTTGTGAATGTACGGTGCGCTTGAGTTGGCAATATAATTTTGAAGGAAAACAAACCTTACTTTTAGCAAGGAAATCATCCTATTTACCGATATTTCACCTGATTACAATTACTTATACTACATAATTTCATAATTGGCAATTCGATGAAAATAGGAGAGGACTCGAAGAAGCTTTGTCACTTGCCTTGTTTTCAATAAAAATTGCTTGCTTTCGAATTCATACTTTTTATAATTACACTTGCGCCCAAATACGGCTTTTGGTTTAAGCAGTCTTCAAATCTCCAAATATGTTCCACTCACCTCTTAACTCAATTTATTAAATATGCAAGATCAAAAGGTGAAAATGGGATAATCGGAAAAAAATAAGGATCTAGAAACTCATCTAAAGTAAAAAAATTTTCCATCAGGGATAGAATGTAGAGTAGCCTTTTCAAGATAATTGCTTTAGTTTGTGGTAATTTGACCGTAAAATTTATGTAGTAAAATGATTTAAATGACCAGCGCAACAAAATATTGTCTTGTTTCGTAGTTGTCCAAGATGGTTTAGAGCTGATTGTAAAGTTCAGATGCCAGTGTCATCAGGACCCAGCATTTATATTTTCCAGAACTTACAAAGGTGGCAATTCATATCTTTTTTTTTCATGTATCCTAAGAATCGATTTTTACCATCGATGATTCAGATTTGCTAATTTTATACGAGTATATTTAAGTTTGGACAATATTTATTGTGTCTTGTAAGTAAAAGAAAACAATATAAAAAAATAAATGATCAAACAGGAAATTTCAAATGACATGCGAAAACCGCGGACTTATGATTGATATGTTCGCAATATTGATTGAATGTTAATCAGTTACAAGTCATGAGCAGAAAAGTCCCCTTTGTTTTCTCGCTATTATCAGCCTTTACAACATCCTTAAAATGGCTAGCAATAAAGCGTCTGTAGTACTTAAATTTTGGTTTGTCCGAATTTCTTAAGTCATTCAATATTGAGACAACATTAAACATAAGTCATTTGTAAATGCTAGATACATACATACTTACTTAATTAATTTGACAATTAAAACATATATCACAAAATTAAAAAAATATAAGATGATAAGTACATTTTGAGAAGTTTAAGCATTACCTGAGAGCAGTAAGAGAAAAAAAAAATAAAATAAGGCATTCAATTACTATTATTTAGATTTTGTAATCAATCTGGTCTCGTGCATTATACTTTTCTCCGTTTTTAATACACCATTCTCCTTACATGTTTTTAGGTATCACTAATTACGTTTGCGACGATATACCTCGCCTTATTTTTTAGTTGAAACCGAACGTATTTTATATTTTGTACGCATTCACGGCAAGAGTAAATCGCATTGGATTTCTCAAATCATAATCGATATAAAAATTCAATTGCATAATGAAGAAAAGCTGAAAATTGAACTAACAACTGAAAGTAATTCCATTTTGTAAAACAAATTTTAAGAAAAAAATCTCAGTATAAATGGCGAGTCCAGAGATGTGTCAACAATAAACATGTAAATACCCCGCGAAACATAAAAAAATGTACTAATTATTAAAAACATAGTAATTTTAGTCGAGAATAGAATAGAAAAGAGCTAGCGAGAAGAAATATATATCTATAGTATACACAAAATTTAATTTTAATATTAAGTTTTCTTTGCAATAAATTTACAAGAGAGAAGTAAAAACGCTAATTTTAAGATCTTTTCGTAAGCCCTAGGATTAGTTGGTATACATTATAAACTTACTCTACTACCGATACAATTTGACAATTTAGTTTTAAATGTTCTTAGTTCTCACATGAATGTTTTTATAACACCACAACATATGGAAGTTATGTAATTTTGATTTTTTCAAACTCGCTATTTTTATTGGTACAATTTATCTTTTGAAATTATAATTGAGGAAAATTACAATCAAAAACATTTCCTCGAAACATAATTATAACTCTACTTTTCATCATCCTTAACATTTTTGTACATTATTTCACAACAACTATAAATATTTTATTAAAGAACAAAATGAATTGCTAACGAAAAAAAAACGACTTTCCTTTCCAGTAGTTCTGCTTTTCAGCGGTAAATGAGGTGCAGGGTAAGTATGCCGCCGCGAGGGTAGGGTTTGAAAAAAAATCCGCTGAGGTCGGTTTCGCGTCGCACGCGGTACGCGGTACCTTTGTTGTTTTGCCGTTTTATTAGAGTAGCTTTCGTTGGGATGAGTTAACGTAGTATACTTTTCGGTACCGCGTCGGAAATTCGGGAACGCGAAGTAAAAATTAGATTTTGTTCTTTGACTGGTTGATGAAGAAATACGGAGTAACGTAGAATAGGTTTCCTCTCCGTATGGTTTTGTTTTGTAACGCGTTTGAAAACGGGCATGTATTGGTGGCTGAATATTGTAAATGAGCGTAACCCATTCGGAGACCCGCGACCGAAATCCTCTCCGATCTAGCTGGCCGACAAGCAGCCACCGCGTGAATGGGTTACGGTGCATGGATTGGTTGACCGGTTGGTACCATCCGTTGGCACTACTCAGACTTAACGTCTAGAACCGATGAGAGGTCGGTTCCGCGTTCGCAGTAAATTTTAAAATAATCATTACACCTTCTTCCACTGATTTGGAAAATATGAATTGTTCAACATATTGTTGAACAATATACAATAATCTATAATAGCAACCTCCGGCAAATGTTGAAGTACTATGTTCGGAACACCATCTATATCACAAGATTTCTTGTTGTTTATCCTGCGAAATATGACCCACAAGCGGACGTTGGTGTGGTGTTTCATATCCTTCCATATTGTTTCTATGTTTAATCTTGGGAACTACTTTCTCCATCGTTTCTAATGTCAGCTTCTCTAACTTCGACAAATAGATATCTATTTCATCGTTAGTTAGATTCCTGCCATCATCAGAAGGTGGACATTGCCATCATCAGAAGGTGGACATTCCTTCTGGTACTCCTGATCAAACTTTCTTTGAAGCCTTTCCCAATTGGTTTTTTTGAAATCCAACCGATGGTTTTCATGTTGAACTGGAATGAGAAAGGCATCATCTCTTTGATGATTGATTTCCATCACGATTGCGTAATGATCGCTATCGTAAGGAAGCACCTGCAGTTTCCGTTGAGGATTATCAAAGTTGAATTTAAGTCTTGGGTCAGCAATGCAAAGATCCAGATATGAATTTGTCCTAGGGTATGTTGGGAACTCCGACCCATATAGTTTGCACTTGTATTCAATCTGGTTCTCTGTTATCCACGATTTTAGGAGTACTCCTCTTGGATTAATTTGTGGCGTTCAGCCATGAAGTATGCCGGGCATTTAGATCTCCAGCAAGAACATAATAATTATGCAGCCTGTTCAATTCAAGTATTTGAATAAAGGAATCGAGTTCCTCCTTGAACTTGAGCACGTTTCCACTAGCTGCATAGGCAGAGATAACAAAGAGGTTATCCCCGCCTTGCAGTGAGATTTTGATAACGGACACTTCAAGACATTCAAAGCTTTTGAATTCGACTTTATCAATAGTTTGGAAACAAAAGGGTCTTCTAACCAATATCCATGTGCCACCTCCCCCATCACAAATTACCCTATCGTTTCTTACGAATTCAAAATCCTCAAATGTCATGGAGTACCATGAATTGAGGTGGGTTTCAGTGAGAAGCAGGATGTCAGGCTTTTGCTTTACAAGGAAATCTAGCAGATAGTCACGTCGATGTATAGCAACAATCGAGTTGACGTTGATCGAGATGAGACGAAGTCCATCCACGGGAATGTGGCTGATTGACAAATTATTTCGAGAAAAAAATTAAGAGAAAAATTAGATTAATCCTTGCGTCCTGCTCGTCCATTCTGCCAGACAATGAATCAAGCTGTTGAGTAATTATTATAAGCAGCTCATTATTGCTACTTACACTATTAATACTAGGCTCTACTGGTCCTCTCGAGGTGAGTGCAAATGATACCCCGGGCTTGACGGGATTTGGAGCTATACTGTGGCGTTTTACTTGATTTTGCTGCGGTATAATTTTATTTTTTGCATCTTGATATCGGGTGCATCCTCGATATGATGCTGGATGACCAAATGTGCGGCAGTTAACGCAATATAATTTTTCTTTGGGCTCCGTCCGAGCCAATTTGCACTCACCAGGAGCATGCACTTCTTTGCACTTCACACATCTGTAGTGCATGGCGCAATTGGCGGCCGAATGGCCAAACCGTTGACACCGGTAACACTGGTTGACCTCTCGTTCCTGTAATCGCTCCCACCTCACAACTCTATAATTCAAGTACCTTATCTGTTGAAGGGTACTTGGGCTGCTAGTATTTGTGATTTGTCCCAAATAAAAAGGTAACTCTTTATTCTCAATGGTTGATCTTCTTGTTACAAAATTTTTCACCGAAACGAACTCTACATTTGGTGCAGTTTCCTTCAGCATTGCAAGAAGATCAACGACATTTTCTCCACAATCTAGGCCCTTCAACAGAAAGGCCTGATTTTTTTCGCTTTTTGGGGTGTATGTGAAGTGGGGCACCTCTACAGATTTTAACGCGTCTTTAGTTGCTTGAAAATCAACCAGTGATTGCGTTTTGATGGTGATTTTTTCTGGGTTTACTCTCTTGATCTCGAAATTTTCAATTTTTCGTTCGGCCGCCAATAGCTGAACCATGTCGCTACCACGTTGTCCAAAAACGTTTATTGGTGGGACTTTGTCCTTCTTCTTACTAACATTAATTTGGCCCTGAGGGCCAGCAGAACCACTAGTTGGTTTTTTTTTCAAGATTTTTTTGTTTTAAATTTTTTATGAAATTTATATTATTATTATTATTTGATCGTATACCTTCTGATGTGGATGGTTCCGTTTCGTTTCTTAAGTTCGTCTGTGATGTCTCTGCTTCCAATTCCATGGATTCGCCTAGGTCCTTAAGGGCCGCATAATAGTTTCGGCTTTCGTTTGTGCCATCTGCACTTAGAATGTCTTCGGTTTTATCATAGCTTTTCTTCAAAATATTTGCTTTCTTTTTTGTCTCCTCTTGCTTCTTCTCTTTTCTTTCTAACGTACTTATTAATCCTTTCATTGTTTCTTCCATTGAATATATTCTCTGCTTAAGTTCGTCATTTTCACGTCTGATTTGTTCCATCTCAGCGCTGGGCTCCATTATTTGCAGCTTTCGTTGCGATTCGTCGGATTTTTCGCTGATGATTCGCCTTTTTAAAGTTTTATCTATCTGCAATTCTTGATTGTCAGCATTAAATTTCCTTTGCTGTTGTGCTTCAGCGGGATCCCCCCATCCCACCTCCCAGCGGGGGAGGATTATTCGGGTGCTGTTCTGTTGTAAACAGCCTTTGTTTTGTTTCCAATTGATTGTTCCAATAGATATATATATATAACTTTTAACGATATTAAAAAAAACGAATAACTTTTTGAACTAATTAACCAATTTGACAGTTGAATATTTAATTGAATAAAATTAATTTGCTGACAGGAGCAATTAAAACACGTCTAGTTACTACGAGTGCTAGACGTAGAATATTAAAAACGCGTCTACACGCAACGAGTGCTAGACGTAGAATCCTTCGTCGTCATGTTAGACTAGCGTTATGTTGTATTTCCCACTGATTCCGACCTCCAGCGGATCAATTAATCAACTCACTGTAACTTCCGCAGTCTTATCGAAACGCGAATGATTTTAACTGAATGTTGATGTTGTTCGTTTTATTCTTTAACTGGGAAGGATAATAACATAAGTTCTGCTGAAGATGAGAAAACCCTCAATCGGGAAAAATTGATAGGTGCACAAACATTTCTAATTTGGTCATGTTGAATATGCGTCATGTATTAAAAAAACTCGTGCATTTAGTAAAAAGAACCACATGAAAATGTCACACTTTATCAATCGAACCTTGATGTTCTCCCCATCATAGGAGCTCTGGTTTTAAAACCAAGTCTGTAAACACTCGGATGAAAATATTTTTAATTCCAACCATAGTGTTTCGTCAATTTCAAATGAAAATGTAAAAGAGGGAGAACAATTTTTTTCACAACGAGCGATACATTTTTACGTATTATGTAAATTTTTAAGTATTCTTCTATTTTGACAATTAAAGCGGAAATGACCCAATTAGTAGAAAGCAAACTTAATTTTCAAGTTGAAAAATATTGAAAACCTACACCTTAAATATTTTTAAAAATTATAAATAGTCCCTAATATTATATCCGCTAGCCCTTAATAGCAAGATAAGTCTTTCGGAACCATGTGTAGTTAGTACAGATTGCCTTAAAAATTAAAATATTCAAAACAAATTTTTTACTATTTTTAGTGATCTCATGTCCGTCCTACCAGTCAATCAAATTGATCCAGCCAACTTCCCGCGCATGTTCAATGCACCAAGCTATTATCCAGAATCGGTATTCAATGGTCAATGAATTGAGCTTTATAATGGGACGTTAAATCTTAAAACCAAAACGTCTCACATAATGTAGATAAGCTGAACAAGTGTAATTGTATGAATAAATATCTTAAGTATTTGTTATTTAATTATAGATACTGTGTAATAAGTTCAAATATTTGTGCAATTGTAAATACATAAAGACAATATTGAGACCTCAATTGTTAATCATTTCTAATAGATATGTGTATGAATTGTTTAGTTTGAAAAAATGTTCTCCTTTGAAGTGATTATTTCCCTTAATATTTTCTACCTGAACTCTTTCCATTTGTGCAGCTAGTTATGATTTCTTAATGATTTAGCAACATTCTCCTTCAAAAATCACAAAAATTTTAAATTTTCGAGATTGCTATTTATACTTCTTTTATTCCTCTTTCATTCAGCAGATTTTTCCCGATCAACACTCCTTTTCATTTTACACTTAACGAAGAACATTATTTAAGGCATCTGAAAAATCGAATTGATTTCTGTATACGGATATGCAGACAAAAGGTAAGAACTTATTTATAAATAAAATATTTCGTTTAAAAATTAAATATTAATTCGTTTATCAAATATCCATAATTTACTAAATATGATCACATTTCATAAAACACATATTTCCACTTTGGTTATTTCAAACAATATACAGCAGACGTTCATCATTTATATTTATAAGCTTTTTAAAAACGCATTATATTCGTCCATGCACGATTTCGCAACATTTATTGCAAATTCTTTATCAGTGCCTTCTACCAATCGCTTTAGAGAAACATATAGCTCCTTAGTCGGATCATATTGGGCTTTTCCTAAGTATTTTAAGAATCCATGCCGTTCTTTTATGCGAAAAAGTCTGGATATCAATATGTCTGGACACTGCACAATTTGGTCATGTGAAATATTCATAGTACGATGAATAAAATCAAATCGTTCAACTAGCTCATTGGGATCTGAAAGTTAAATTGAGAACCATAATTATAATATACAAGATGAACAGGCAATGATAAATATGAGCATGCAATATTCCAAGCAACTAAGATAATACTAGAATCAATAATACTTCTACATATGATAATGAAATCTGGACTATTATAGATTTCTATGTTTCTTACTGATTACAATTCTCCCAGCAGGCTAATCCTGATTCCCCAATAGCGATTAAGTATTGCAATTTGGAATTAGAAATGATACCGATGTACTACTTGAACTGAGTTATAAATTCCCGGAGTATTTTAAATTCTTGTACATTTCAAATAAACGCAGTTTGCCCTAGCGGGATTAAGGGGATGGAAAACGGGCGGTTCAGTAGAAGCTGACAGAAGACACCTACAAGATATCGTCAAACCGAACAAAAAAGTAGGATCGATACCATTACTGGTGACAGCTTCGATTAAGCAAGAGCTGATCCTGGCTAACGCGCCATTGATGATGGTGAAGTAGTAACATGATGATTTAAAATAGCTATAGTTTTGCTAAATAGTAAGATGTCTTCTTGAACACTGTAGCTAAATTAGTATTTAGCTGTTCAATAGATACAGCTTTATGAATTTCATTATTTTCTTGTTGAACATGTAAAGAATGGTTTTTTTTTTCTTAAATGTACAGAAGAAATGACAAGGAACCTCTGCTATATTTTAGAGTTTTGATGAAAAATAATTCCACTAGCTTATTAAAATTAATACCTGCCGCCCGTGCTTCATTTTCTAAGGAGCTTTAGAAGCTAGAATCATCAAACTTTGTGAATGCGTCAGAAATGTTGGTCGAATGTAAACTTTGCGGTTACAAACATGTTTTTTGAAAGGGTTTTAATAGGGTCTTCTCAGTCGATAGGTAAATTTGATATAAAATTAGAAACTCCTGAAGAAATCTTTATATTTCAAGTTATAACTGGTGATCAGTAACAAGGTGTTAATATAGAGGATAAGGAGAGATATTCTTAAGAAACTAGAAACTAATGATCTACTTTGCTTCTAGATATTTCAGTCATTTCTAAGTTAGGTAGTATGTTCCCAGACTATCTTTTTAACTGCGATACACTGCTGCGGCATGGTGAGATGATGGATTGGTGTCGCATTAAATAAAATTAATTTTTCTATAAGTCAGTCAAAAGCAAATTTTGGTTTTATTGGAAAAAGCATTTATCGTCGAAGGCATCGACCCACGGAATCAATAAATCAAGAAAAGCAAATAAATCAAAGACTAACTCTGGACTGTTGTATGGAGGAGCCCGATGGCTTCCCTCCGTTGGGGGCCCCGGGGAGAGTAGCAATGCGAAATTGGCGGCAAGCGTCAATTAGAGCAGACACACGAGTAACCAGGACTCTGCAAATGGCGGACGTAAGACTCCAGTAGTAGAAGACAAACAAGAAGTGAGTCGACTTCAAGCTGATGAAAGATGCAGAGCCGATAAGGCCAATAAATACGGACGCTAAGGCGAAGAAAGCTGTCAAAAAAGTCATCCCAGAAGTTATAGTAAGTGTTGGAGGCGCTAACGACAGCCAGAACTACTATGCAGCACTGGACGGACTCCAACAAGAAATGGACGTTGTCGAAAGTACTAAAGGTAATGTTAGTCAAAATAACAATGATAATTTGATCCTTTATATAAAAAATAAAAACAAGGAGAAGAAACCAGCTCGCAGTTCTGCAGGTTCTCCTCAAAAAGTTGCCAAAAGTACCGAGAAAGTTCCGCCAATTAATGTGTTCGGTCAAAGCGGAAAGGACATGCTTCGGCTATTGGCAGCCGAAAATAAATTAACAAATTTCAAGATTAAAAGAATTAATGCCGAAAAGTTAACTATCAGAACCAGATCACTGGTTGATTCCAAATCAGCTGAAAATGCTTTAAATTCTGGGAAGGTTCCACACTTCACGTATACCCCGAAAAGTGAGAAGAATCAGACTTTTTTGTTGAAGGGCTTGGACTGCGGAGAAGATACCGTCAATTTTCTTCGGGTGCTCAAGGAAGCAGTATCAGAAATTGAATTTATCTCCGTTGAAACGTTCGCGACAAGAAGGTCGACGGTAGAAAAAAAATTGCCACTTTATTTAGTGCAAATATCAAATAAGAGCAGTCCAAGTGCTCTTCAACAAATAAGATACTTGAACTTCCGAGTGGTGAGGTGGGAACGCCTCCAGAAAAGAGAAGTCAACCAGTGATATCGGTGTCAACGATGTGGGCATTCGGCTGCCAACTGCGCCATGCATTACCGATGCGTCAAATGCAAGGACGTGCATACTTCCGGTGAGTGCAAATTGGCTCAGACGGAGCCAAAAGAGGAATTATATTGTGTTAACTGCGGTGTTTTTGGTCACCCGGCATCATATCGAGGATGCTCCCGATATCAATATGCGAGAGTTAAATTTGTACCAAAGCAAACACAACTACACCGCAGTGTCTTAGCTCTGAACTTCGTCAAGCTCGGTGTATCATTTGGACAAGCCAATAGAGGACCAGCAGAAAATGCGGTAAATAATGTAAGTGGCAATAATGAGCTGCTTCTCAAAATTTACCAGCAACTAAATTCTTTATCGGAGAGAATTTAAAAAAAAAGATACGAAAATTAGCCTTGTTTTTCATCGTTTAGGGGTTTCAAATGCCTCATAATAATTTGTCATCCAGTCACATTCCCGTGGATAAGATTCGTCTCATCTCGATCAACGTCAACTCCATTGTTACTATACATAAGCGTGATTATCTCCTTGAATTCATTGTTAAGCAAAAGTCTGACATCATGCTTCTCACTGAAACCCACCTCAAATCATGGTACTCCATGACATTCAAGGATTTTGAATTCGTAAGAAACGATAGCCTGATAGGTAATGGGGGAGGTGGCACCGGGATATTTGTTCGCAGACCCTATTGTTTCCAAAATATTGAAAAAGTCGAATTCAAAAGTCGAATTCAAAGTTCAGAAAGTCTGAGACGGATTGGAAACACTATATATCGAATAGAAGAATTCATCAAACTGCTAAAGTGACCAGAGTCGATGTCTTCATATTTAGACCTCTTCGAAATCATATCGCAAGATCTGTAACTGTGAGCGAAAACCCCTGGATTTCACAGTCCTTGCGCGCTACAAACATTTATAACGAGACTTACCTCACTACTGGCTTCGTTCCTGCAGACGCATCGTATTTGGACATGAATTTATGTTTTTAATTCTGATAGTTTCCCAATTATATATCATAAGTATAGACGGGCAACCGATGAAAAGATAAAATATCCCCCACATTTGAGTTCACGAGACCAAACAATTCCAATGGAGATACTCATTTGCTAGATTCGTTGAGGCTGGTGGCGTTGGAACGGAGCAATCTAGGTATTGGTGGCTAAATGACAATGTCTAAATTACCCGTGTTTTTGTGTTTTTCGTTACTTAATTAGTGTTGTTGTTATTTGTTTATGCTAAAAATTAGGAATAGGTCATTCAGGATAAGTATCTTGAGATCTTTATTATTAAGTTTAGAGATAAGGTTCAACGTTTAGGTTAGGAATATTGTGATAGTATTATAATACGATATGATAAAGTTTTTGATAGAATTTTATTAGAATAGGATTATAACATATTAGAGATGGGCTGGCCCCATTGCTATTCAATTTGGCTCCGGAGTACGTCATAAGGAAGCTATCTGTCGATACGCGAGGTACATTACTATACAAGTCGAGCCAAGTAGTAGCGTATGCGGACGACATCAATTTTTTCACGGTCATTAACAACTGCCAAACAACTTTTCCTGAAACTCGGTAGCGAAGCAAAATTAGTAGGGCTACAAATCAATGAAAATAAAACAAAGCTCATGATGCAGTCGAGGAAAAATACCTGAAATACACAAAATATCACACTTGGCGAATACAATATCGAAAATTTTAGCGATTTGTGTATTTAGGCGCTAAAAAAACGAAAACGGGTAATGAAAGAGACGAAATACGCCGAAGAATACAGCTCGCAAATAAAATATTTGATTCAGTTTTGATGATCTTGAAGAACATCTGCATACACAGGAAAACAAAGCTCCAAGTATACAAATCTGTGATAAGACCTGTGTTATGCTATGGGTGTGAAACATGGACCCTAACCCAAGCATCCGCAAATATATTGAACGCCTTTGAGCGATGGGTCCTGAGGCGAATAATAGGAGCGAAGCTAGACGGGGACTAAAGGCGAATTCGATACAACCATGAGCTGTATGAAATGTTTGACGAACCGGAGGTCTCAACGATTGTAAGACTGTGGAAGCTGCAATGGGCTGGCCACATTAGTCGTATGGTCGAATAACGGATACCCAAAAAGGTATTCATTGGGAGAACTGTAGGCCGGAGACCAGTAGAGAACCCGAGGAAACGCTGGCCTGACTCGGTTGATGAAGACAGTTCATCGCTGCTCGGACCGAGACAGTTGAAGGCGCTATTTGCAGGAAGCGGAGGCCCGAGAGGGGCTGTAGCAGTAAGAAGAAGATATTAGATGTAGGATAAAAGTTCACTGTCCTGTTGTGTTAAAATTATTAATTTTTGATTAGTGTGGGTTAGCTTTTTTTTTCCTTTTTCTTATTGAAACATAAAATATACAATAGCTGAATTTGATATTGTTTTTTGATTAAATGTTTTTAATTGATAATGTATAAATTTAGAGAGCCATTTGGGCCATTGAGTTTTTAGGGTTTTTATTGTTTGGAATTTGCTTTATAATCTTTGAAAATTTATAATGATTAACATTGAATAAAGCGCTTTTGACTTTGACTACTTAATGAAGGTCAGAAATCGAAAACAAAATTAAGGAATTTTCCCGACAAGAGGTCAAATGAATATGACATTGATTCAAATTAATCAAGTCTTCACTAATTCTAACTTTGGTTTTATAAAATGCCATTTATTTAATTGCGAAGAAAATTGCAAACTATTAGTGAAAACGTCATTAATCCTATGCGTACTTCTTTGCATACAAAATATTTCCCCCAAATTTATCCTTAATAAGTTAGGAAGTATTTCATACTTTTATCATTAATATTTGTGAGAGCGAGTTTTAGCAGAATTAGCAAATAGTATTTATTTTTTCCACACAAAATCAATAGTTTTCTATGGTAGTATTCTATATTGGCGATAAGTTACCCATCATCCAAAGTTTCGGTTTACTTAGCAGCAAACATTTTATTTCATCACCATCAAAACCCATTTCCTCGCGTATACTGAATGTGTTTTGTCGGATATGTTCCATATTGTATGTTATCAATCGTGGTTGCTTCGTTGTTAGAAATCTAATATCGTCACCGCTCAAATTAAAGTTTTTCTGAAAATGCCCCAGTCGACGATCAATTCGTTTCGTTGAAAACATTAGCCAAAAAGGATTTTTTGTTACTATCCGGGCAATCTGTTCAGCTTGAAATTTCTTCACTTCCAAATAATTCACTCGCACTTCTAGATCTCCCAAATCTTCCTTGAAAACTAGGGGATTTTTCGTTAAAAACATACCTAGCTGATCCGGTGGAACTCCAATAGCCATAAGAAATGTCAAATGTTGTTTCATATCTTTTTCAAAATCCAATTTCAACAGAAATTGTGGTAAACCTTTTCGTTTTTCAATTCGGCTTAAATCCACGCCGAGATGAATAAGCTTTTGTAGTGTCTCTGATTTATTCACATACGCCGCCAAGTTGAACGTAGGTGGAAAATTAGGTACCAGATCTGGAGGATTTTCCGGATCAACACGTTCAAGTGGAGATGGAAGTGCGCTCCTAGGAGATTTTGTATTTTCAAATATATCTACCGCGTTGAATGTGTCAACGTAATCGCTTGATAAATTATCTGAAATATCTGCCGATGTTTTGCAAGGAAAAGAATCAACTTCATTTCTAAATGGGTTCGTTGATGCTTTGTCGGCATTGGTAAAGTTCGTAAAGTTGCTATTTGCTAATATATTAGTTTCCTTAGAATTAGTCTCGACTTCATTTCCAAATGGGTTTGTTTGTGTTCTATAAACCTTAGCAGGGATCTCCGAGTTACTGCTTCCTGGCTCTATGTTATCGTTGGTGTTGTATTGTACAGGAAGAGGTTCAAATGCTTTTACGATGCGTCGAATTTCACGTACTCTTGTGAAGTTTAAGTTTGAATTATTCACTGCGCGGCGTATTACAATCGCTAATTTTACGGAAAACATTTCGCAACACAATAACTGTCACTCATTTTAACCAATCGGCAACAAATCCTGTCAATCCGTCACATATGCCATGCCTCTGCAAAACTGCTCAGATTGAAGACACCAACCAATAGTTGGCAATCACGCAAACCGTCTCCAACTGTTATAAACTGAAAAATTAGAAAAGTAGAGAGTTAGAGTCCAACAACTAAATTTTAAAATTGGAGCACTCCCTTTTTCCGGAAAGCACCTTCTAAAACTTGTGCAGTTACTATCATTTTTTAAATTCAGGTAATAATCTTATATCCTTGAGGGGGATGATGATCGAGGATACAATAATTGAAATAAATAATCGAATATCTAATTATATCTGAAGAAGGCCAAAAATGCTTTAATATTAATCGTTATCGTTTTCAAGTAATACAAAGCAAATCCCAAACAATAAAAATACTAAAAAATTAATGGTCCAAATGGCTCTCTAAGTTTATACATTACTAATCGGAAAAGATTTCAGCAAAAAACATTATCAAATTCAATTTAATTAAAATTATTACATACTTTATGATTCAATTGGAACAAAACTATTCCAAAATTAGTTATCCTATGCTATAACCTAATTCTAATCAAATATATTGTCCTAATATAATGCTATCACAATATTTCTAACCTAAACGTTAAACCTTATCTCTAAACGTAATATAATAAACATAACATTTACCTAGCCTAAATATTCAAACCGATACCTAATTTTTAGCACAAATAAACAACAACAACACTAAATGTAGAAATAATGAGCTGGAAATCAAAACTACGTAGCGAAAAAACACAAAAATAGTCACGAATAATTTAGACATTCAGCCACCAATACCTAGACTGCTCAGTCCCAGCTCGACCAGCCTCAACAAATCTGACAAATGAGTATTGATCTCGTGAACTAAAATTTGGAGGATATTTTATCTTCTTATCGTTCATGTATATGATATATTATTAGGACATTGTCAGGATAAAAAACATATCAATTCATGTCCAAATACACGAGTGCTTCTGGAGGAATGAAGCTACTAACGAGAAAAGTCTCAATATACAGCATAGCTTGCAATCGGTAAGTGATATCGACTTCAAACTTTTTTTGATCAGTAGAGAAAACCTCTGTCTTTAGAGCATGAAAAAAAAAATTTCAATCGAAGTCAATCTTCCTTCAGGAAAACACTAAAATCGCGATGATTGCCATTTACACAAAGCGCTTCGAGGCCGTGTTCCTTTGCACACATTCTAAAGGACCAAAAATTAACTATGTAGTCACGGCTAAATACATTGAAAAGTCTGTATCGTTTATCAAGAAGTGTGATCAACGATTTAAAGAGTCAAAAACCGTCGATGACCTTCCAAATCGTGATTCGGTAGGAAAAGTGACCAAAAAGAACGAAAAGCGAATCACGGCTTTGTTTTCGCGCAATTCTAGCTTTTCCTTGCGTCAAGGACAAGCAAAATTGACGCAAAAAGGTCTCGAGTTATCACACGTCACTATTCGGGAACATCTGTGCACAAATAATGTCAAATGGCGGAGTACCGATAATGATCCCAAACACCGGAGCCAGCGGTGTACTGAATGGAAACGGGAAAAATGCATTGTGACACTTGATTGGCCTTCACAATCGCCTGATGCAAATTCTATCGAAAACGTCTGAGCCTACATCAAGCAGAAGCTCCGTTGAAAACGTGTTTACACTTTGCAGTAGCTCTCTCGACAAATTCGATTCATTTGGAAGGCGCTTCCCCTCGAATACGCCGAAAATTTAGTGGAAAGTATGCCTCGGAAATGCCAAGCAATAATTGATGCTGGTGGTGATTGGACTCACTATTAAACTGGAAGCGCGGTACCTCAGAATGTATTTAATGTATGTATAAGTCAAAAACTGTTGATAAATAAACTATTTCAAAATTATGCTGGACACGCTCTTACTTGACAGACTGTACCAGTCTGTACGGTGGAAATCCAGGGGTTTTCTGAGCTCAGTAATCATTCTGATTCTATAATACTATGCATTGTAAAATATTTGACATTTTTCAGCCTGAAAATGTAGTAATCGAGCAATCCGCCTAAACAAACTGCTCGAGGGACCTTCACGAAAAGAAAGAACAAAAAAAAACAATTTCGTATTTTTAAAAAAAATCTGAAAATTTTCTCAGATCCCTACTCAATGAAGCATACAAGAAAGTTTCAATTAACTAATAACAATGTTGAGACCAACAATATCAATCTTCGAGGAAAAATTGTTATTCGTGTGATAAACTAGAAAGTTGTGATAACTGTGGCAACGAAATTTCATCGCAGAGTGAAGCCAAGTTACCGAAAATTAAGGCAACATGAACACAGAAAAAGTAGTGAAACACGTTAAAAATACATACATATCTCCACGAAAACTTGTATCAAGTCCGAAATGCCCAGTTCGCTTTCGGACAAATCAATTCAAAATACAGAGTATAAAGTTGCATAGTGGCGAAAGATGAGTTTGTAGTCTGGACCTTGGATAAGACTTCCTCCTTCCGAGACATTACAGACATTGTCATCCCGTTTTGAAACTAACTGAAACATTTCTTTGATTATTTGCTGCTGCATGCCCTCATTAAAGTAATGATAGACTTTCGACAAACGATGTGCTGGATGCTGTAATCATGCACAATTAGCATTTTAGCCTATTGAAACGAAACAAATTACTTTTGAGGTAATCAAAGAACAATATATTGGCGCCGGAAAGTTTATAGATGAAAAAAAGCTTTTAGTGGTGGAGTAACGCAAACGGTGTCGATCCAGGTATCGTAAAAAGGCTTCGGAAGCGAAATATACACTTACAAACACACCAAAATTTAGGTGATGCTACCATTCACGAAGGTAGTTACAATTTACGGGTTGGCAAAATACCGTTCCGGCGCGAGAAGGAAAAAGAGTGAAAAAGCTGATCTTGCCGATGACTATTAGCTTGGCGATTGCCAAAAATGGCAGTTTTTTGGTTGATCACGAAAGGCGACCGTTGTCAAAAAGAAGAAAAGAATGTTTCGCGTGAGCGCTCTTTTGTGTACAGTTGTGCAATTACAAGTGGAAAAATGGATACATCCCTGGTTGCACATTATTAAATTTAAATTTTCGATTGCGGTTGTATTATTTTTGGCATCCGAAATATCAACCGTTAAAATGGGAGATCGTACTGGGATTCCAAACAGCATTTAATGAATTCAAGTTGTCTTTTCTCCTCTCTTGTCACCCAAAAACAGTGAAATTCTTTGCAACGTGATCATTAATTAAGTAGATTGAAAAATTTGCAAAACAGTTGAGAGTGTATTTGCTTTAATTTGTTTTTTGGTTTCGGGAGATACTTTGCAGTGATGAATAAAAGTGGCAAACAGTGATCTTCTGCAAGAAAAAGTTGCCTGAAAGTTAATAGTTTTCCGCCACCTCAACTGTCCCTTGGAAATACCTACCTTACTTTTGTATGCAACGAAAGTGCAACAATAAGTGAATCGGTACTTTGTGAGTGAAACGGTATTGAGTAAGATTTTGCAAAATGCATCCGCTAAAATGTGTTCACGATGAAAAGTATCATAGATTAACCTGTAAGTGTCTAATGTGATCCTATTCCGAAAAGATCTGCAATTGTGTTGCTGAGATCAGATACATACGGAAAAAACCTTAATACATTTCATCTCCTGCAATCAATGTATACTAATTACGACCAACTCCTGACTGAGAAGAAAAATTCGTGGCTTGAGGACTGTTAGCGGTTTGGCATAGAAGAAATAATGCTTCCCCCTTGTTAAAGTTAACTATAACGTTTGGAATATGAATTTCTTTTATCGCAATAACGCAAATCGTGTTGTCCGCATATCAAACTTTGGAAGATTCGAAATTGTGAGTTACGATGAAGAATCGGATGATGATAATGGGGATGAAACAATAGAGAATTCTAGCAACAGCAGTGAGATAACGCCAACACCTGAATGCCCCATTCTTATTTGCAGGCCGGGGTCGTCCTCAGCAAGAACGAAATCGACTTGAGTTTTCCATTCTTAATCTCTTTCGTTAGGTTGCTTCGGCTATTGGTACCTCTAACACCAGCCAATTCGTTCCACTTTTGACTTAGATCACCTTTTAATTCGTGAGTGCATCCCCAGGCAAGGGCAATCTAGCTGAGCACTGAGCACTTTCATTTGCTAAGGCAGCAGAACAACACTGCAGTCCTTCACGGACATTTTAACATCATTCAATCACTACAAAAAATCAAATTGTTAACACTCACATTTTGTATCAAACAAACTGCAGGTGCGATTAGACAAGGAACTCGAGTCCTTCGGCCCATTAGATCACCTGAGAACATTGACACAGTGAGAGCTTCAATATTGTGATCACCACGGGGTTCTGCGCGCAGACATGCGTCTGTCCTTGGACTCTGCCAATTTGGCCCCTAGTGATTTTTTCTAATTTTTTTTAATATGAATCGTCCGATGGCCCTACAAGATTTAAAGACCAGCAACCAGGAAAAAATTGTCAACATAATACGCTGGCAAGAATCATGACAAACGCCGGAAATCGGTCACTCATTGTATCGAGAATGGGGAACCTCTCTTACTTGATTTGATCTTTAAAACTGCATAAAACAAAACTTTAGGTATTTATCTACATTATAAAAAAAGAAATTAAAAATGCCTGATTTTTACAATGGTTTTTATTAAGTTTTGAAAAAAAGAAGTTATGCTTCTGCACTCTGTACTTTTACACTTAAAATTCACCAATGGTTTAAAAGTTAGAAAGCAATAAAGGTTGATATGTTTAGCTAAATATCTAGAGCTACTATTAATTATGGAGTCCAACGGCTTCTCATCATTGAGGGAGCCCGGGAAAACGTTAAACAGTAAGCTGGTGACAATGATCACAAAAAGAAAGCACGATCAAGAAAGCTCCGCAAAAGGAACATCTAAGTTACAAATATTCGCATATAATGAAGAAATGAATAAACCACGAAAAGAAAACGATAAGCTGCAGCTACGGATATATTCTCTCGAAGAGCAAGTTAAGAAAAATATTAAAATTCAATAAACCAGTCCAAAAGGAAACGAAAGTGAAGAAGAATGTGAAGCAAATTACTCCAGAAAATATTTTGAGTGTTAGTGACACTAATGACTGTCAAAACTATTCTGCAACGCTAGAAGGACTAACAGAAGACATGGAAATTAAAGAAGATGGTCAAGTAATTCTGATAAAGATAACGTAAATTTTATTCAGTATTTAAAAAAATAAAAACAAGGAGAACAAATAAAAATTTCCAGTACTACAGGTTCCTCGGATAGTCAGCAACAAGGCGGAAAAAATTCTGTCAATAAATGTACTCGGACAAAATGAAAGAGATATGATTCGACTTTTGGCACTCGAAAATAAATTAAGCATTTTAAAATTAAAAGAGTAAACGCAGAGAAATAAGCAATTAGAACGAAATCACTCGTTGACTTCAATTCAGCCAAATATGATCGGAATCCTGGGGAGTTTCCGCACTTCACCTATAGAATACCTCAAAAAGCGTAAAAAAATCAGACCTTTCTGCTAAAGGATCTGGACCGCGGAGAGGACACAGTCGATCTCGTTCAAGTACTCAAAGAATCTGCAACAGAAATGGAAAAAAAACTTTGCAACAAGGAGATCGACCATCGACAGGAAAAATTTGCATGCCGAGACAAACACAAGAACACCGCAGTGTGATACTTTCCAACTTCGTCAAGCCCGGGGTATCATTTGCACTCAAAGCTAGGGGACCAGCAGACAATACTGTAAATAATGCTAGTGTGTAAATAGTAGCAATGAGTTGCTTCTTGAAATCTACCAACAACTTAATTCCTTATCGGAAAGAATCAACAAGCAAGATGTAATAACAGGCCTGTGTTTCGGAGAGTTGGTGAAAAACATAGCTACAAGCTTTCACCTAGCATGGTTTGTGGCAATAACAGTTGACAGTTGCACAGAAATGGTGGTGCAAGCTTGGTCATCGTAAAAGCGGACAACACACCACCGGCTACGTGGCATTTAGCACGCACCATTAAGTTGCAACATGGAAAATTCAAGCGGTCTATCAACAAATTTATTCATCTGCCAGTATCCACGGAAATGAATTTTGACAATTGACTATTGTGTCAAGGCGGGTGGCATATTTGGGCATTTTCATACCTCAAACAACAATATTCAAAATTACATCTAGGTGACAGACTTCTAATTTTCGGAGTCTCGGACAGATGTCAGTTTACACGCTGCGCACTTTCTGAGTCTCCGACAGACGTCAAACTTGAATCTATCCTATTGTTATCTTCTTTGAACTCACTGCACACATGTATCTTGTTACGAGCGAAACGTTAGAAAGAAAGAAAACGTACTTTCAAATCTAAAACCGTCGGCCATTTTTCTCGGTATAAATTGCCATCATACGGTATGCTACAATTATATTTGGTTTGGAATCGGTATGTAGTGGTTTTAAGTCTTTTATTTAATATATTTTTCTTATCAGTATCATCAGCTCTTTTGGCAAGGGCCGTATACCAACTGATGGTCCACCATCAGATCCATCTCCTCCTAGAGATTTTTTTTACAACTCACGTAGCATTGACTTTCTCACTACAGAACATAACGAGCTGTCTTAGGTAACGTAATCAGCGAGGGTCTTGAGGGCCAATTACTGCATGTTGTTCAACATAATTTCTATATTTTCAAATTTCCTGTTGTCTTTTCGTTTCTCTCGTCCGAGTCTCTGGCACATTTTTGTATTATTTGAATAAAATTATCCATTTTGCGATGCGTAAATTAATTCAAAAATACTCGGAATCGCTACGAAATTCATGAGCGTTTGTAACCAATGAAAGCAAAAGGCTGACTAAATAGGGTGAAAAAGTGGAATAACCGAAAAGTGGGGACCAGGGTGTTATGACACTCGAACATTACTTTGTACAGCGTCTTGCGATGCCCCGGGGTATCGCGACGCATAGTTAGGGTAACCCTGAAACATTGATTTGGAGCTAATGAGCGAAAAAAATGATGCCTATTTTTAATGAAAGCCAAGAAAACACTCAAAACCAAAATATGGAATTGAGTCTGCAAATTACTTAAACAAGTACCCTAATTTGATAGATTAGTTACCAAACCGTCTTCGTAGGAGCTGAATACCGCCTACTCAACTGCTTATGATAAAAATAAAGACTTCATTCTTTCACCGACCATAATAAAGCACGACTTTTCTTCTCCGTGGTAGAATTATTTCGCTAAAAATCCTATACAGAAACATGACTAATCGCGGAGTATGGAGTTCGTCTTTTTGCGACGGAACTGTACCAATTCCGTTATTGCTTACCCAGATTCCTGAAAGAAAAATAGTGTTCCGCTACATCCATGCTGGGGATGTTTTAAATTACACTATATACATAATTGCAATTTAAGGACCACGTGTGCATAAAGTCCATCACAAAAAGACATAAGGATGGCTATTACTCGTGCGGGAAATCCAAACAAAATTCGAAAGGGACCAATGCGGCCATGCAGATTAACTTAGTTAACGTGAACCGGAAATACGTGGAAGTTCTCATCAACAATATAGCAATCAAGCTGCAAATCGACACTCCAGCGGATATCACAATTATTTCTGAGTCGTATTGGAAAGAAATCGGAAGTCTAGCGTTGTCTTTGCCTTTTTATAGGATCAAATCAGTATCGGTGAATCAATTGAAAGTTATCGGAAAGGTTTCCACGAAACTGAAATGCAGTTTTCAACGGGAAACGACGACAAGAAAATTTCACAGCAATTGAAGCCGAAATTTTCAGGAGTGTTCGAAAGTAGATTGAGAAAATGCAACAAAGTCAAAGCCACTTTGTATTTGAAGGCTTGCTCAAAGACGTTTTTCGTAATAAAATGCCAGTTACATTCACTATTGGACCATTGAACGACGAAGTTCTGTAAAACTACGAGAAATTGGGAATTCTTTCCCGCATTGATCACTCAGAGCACCGATAGTCACAATCAAAAACGCTAATGGGGACATTCGTGTTATCTCACTGACTGGACCGAACCGTCAACATCCACTAACAGCGCCCAAAAAGATTTTACAAAAATTTCCAATAATTTTTTCTCACACATCGATCTCAGTGATACTTACTACCAAATCTAGATGGACGAGTCATCAATAAAATTATTGACGATCAACACACATCGTGGATTGTTCCAATACAATCAACTGTCACAAGGTGGGAAACCGGCAGAGGGAATGTTCCTAAGTTTCGTGGACGCGATGTTGAGGCGAGCAGAAGGAACAGCAGCATATCTTGACGACATCATCGTAGGGGGGCAAGTAAGAATCCGAATGCCTCGAGAAGCCACGTGAAGTTCTAAAACCACTTGGGGATTACGGCTTTCAACTTCATATCGACAAGTGTAAGTTTGTGATTGGAGAACTAAAATATCTTGGAATGATTCTAGATTTAAATGGTCTTCTTCTTGACTCATCAAAACTTGATACAATTAACCGCGAGCCGCGAAACATTAGTGAAATTCGCTAGTTCCTTGATGCCATAAATTGATACCAAAAATTCATTCCCCAAATGAGCGGTTTGCAGTCGCCTTTTGGGAAATTCCTCAGAAAAGGTTAACCTTTTGTGTTCGAGAAGTAGTGTCAAAAAGCATTTAAAAAGTTCAAAAAATTTCTCAAGCCGGACATATTGTTGACACACTATAATCATGACCTTCCTACCATTGTGGACGCTGACGCAAGCACAAACGGAATTGGACCTTCCATTTATCATCAATTCGAAGATGACTCAGCCAGGGTTGTCGTATATGCATGTCGATCGCTCTCAAAAGGATACCAGAAGTACGGACAAATCGAACGAGAAACTTTGGTGCCGTCACTAGGTTTCATCGCTTAATTTACGGTTGACATTTCACACTCGAAACGGATCATAAGTGTCTACTCTCGACATTTGGCTCAAAGAAAGGCATTCCAGCGTATTCAGCAAATTGTCTTCCACGCAGTGCCTTCACTCTTCTCAATTACGACTCCACTATAAAATATGTTAGGAAAAGTGAATTTAGCTACGTCAACGTTTTGTCACGTCCCATTGACCCGGAGTTAAAACTGGAAGAAGATTTTGTTATTGTCGTTGCTCTCCTAGACGAAGAAGTTTGAAATACGTTCAACGATGTGCTTTACCATCTTTCAATCAGCAACACGCAAATCGTAAGACACACTCAACAAAACGAAACACTACAAAATTTGAGAAAAACTATCATGCAAGGGAATTGGGACGATATCGAGAATGTTCACACTCTCTCAACATTCAAATCTCACGAACATAATCTTTACATTGTCAACGATTGCATCATGTTCGGTGCCGTAGTTTGGCTTTGTGGTTTTATTTAGAGTAGATTGATTCTCTTTTGGATTCGAGTAGTTTGTTTCTGGCGCCGCATCGGTGAATAATCGGGAACGCGTGTTTTGGATTGCTGTTGTCTCTTTTTTTTGACTGTATGTACAGCCTGAAAGAGACAAAAATGAAGTAAAGTAGAGAAGGATCGGCTTAAAATAAGAGTCAGGACTGAGGAAAATGCTGGTAGAATCGAAACCAGTAGTGAAATATGTTACTTGGGCATATTGATAGACTCGAAGATGAGCTTTTCCAAGCAAACCAGTAAAACAGCTGATAAAGCGACAGGGAGGGTAATGGCACAAGCACGTTTAATGGCCAATATAGGGGGATCCTCCTCATCAAGAAGATGACTCTTGAGGAGGGCTGTACAGTCTGCACTAGTTTAGGGATCGGAAATATGGAGCGGCGCTCTCAACAAGGAGCTACACCTAAAACGGTTGACACAGGTGTAGACACAAGGTGCGCTACAAATTGCACGTGCATATCGAACAGTCTCTGGGTCGGCAGTGTTTGTGATAGCAGGGGTGATGCCTATCGCCTTTCTTACTAAAGATCGTACAAAAATTTACCTACACAGCAGTGAAGGAAACAGGTAGTCGCAATAGAGAAGAGATAACGGACACTCTACGTTTGGTAACAGTCCTGGGAGAGTGATACAAAGGGAAGACGGACTGCGCATCTGATCCCTGAATTGAGACAGCGGATCGATCGATGGCATAGTAAGATTGACTTTTAATTGACTCAGCTCCTGAGCGGGCATGGATTTTCTCGATCTTACCGACACAAGATTGGTAAGTCACGATCTTTCGTCTGCGTGTCTTGCGTAGTAGAGGTGGGTGATGTTTGCCATACATGTTTTAGCTGCAAAAGATAGGCCAGACAGCGTGGCGACCTCTTCAATGAAATTAGAGTGCTCTCTCCGGAGTCTATAATAGGAAAGATGCTGACATCCGTTGACAAATGGAACCGTGTAGCACACTATTTACGGGCTGTCTTGTAGGGAAAAAAAGGCATATTTGAGCGTCAGGAGGCGTCGAGGGTAGGGAATCTCTTTCCTAGAAATTAATTTCCTTCCCACTAGAAAGCAGATTTCTGGATCCCGGAGACGCCTCCAGGCGTGGGAAAACGCGGCCTAGCCCGAAATAATGTGCAAAACGATTCCAGGAAAGATTCTCAGCTGACAGGTGAGGTGGTTAGTGGGCAGTTCATAATGCCTGGTGAGCAAGCGAGTCCCACACTCAGGGCGTAAATAGGCTTCACATCCCAACCACAAAAAAAACTCTTCTGTTAAGATTTTGCATAATTTTACCTTCTCAGGCTTCATTTTCAATTTCTGCTCACTTTTCTTCAGTGTGATTTTTCCTCTTAAATACACCATCTCGTGAATAATTAGCCACACTTGGCTAATTATTCACGAGATTTGGTGAAACCAATGAAATGAAATTTGGAAAACAACCTTTATCCTTAATATAGGTAGGCAACTTTCTTGCCCCTAAAAATCATTAAATGACTATAACGTTAAATCTGTTCCGCTTTCCGCTTACAACAAACTTAGATCACGGAAAAGCATACAGCAAAAATGGATTGCACAAATCAGCACAAAATCATTTACGTCACGTAGGAAAAAGTTGTACCATTGGAGGTTCTCGTCAATCAATCAATCAAAAGCGCTTTATTTAATACTAATCGTTATAAATTTTAAAAGAATATAAAGCAAAATCCAAACAATAACAATAAAAAACTTAATGGCCCAAATGGCTCTCTAAATTTGTACGTTATCATTACACATTTAAAAAACAAAAAATTATAGCAAATTCAAATCAATGAAGATTATTACATATTTTTTAAATTTAATTGGAAAAAGGAGAAAAAACCAACCAACACTATTCTAAAATTATTTATAATCAACACTACAGTGAACTTTGATCCTACACCTAATATGTTTTAACTTAATTCTAATAAATGCAATCAAAAACTTTATCTTATACTATAAAAATCTATAACAATGTTCTTAACCTAAGCGTCAAACCTTATCTCTAACCTAATATAATAACATAATATAAACCTAACCTATATCTAATTTTTAACAAAAATAAACAATAACACTAAATGTAGCAATAATGAGCTGAACCTCAAAAACTAAATAACGAAAAACACCAAAACTGAAAATAAACACGAATAATTTAGACATTGTTATTCAGCCACCAGTACCTAGATTGCCCCGTCTCAACTCGATCAGCCTCAACGAATCTAGCAAATGAGTATCTCCATTGGAACTTTTGGTCTCGTGAACTCAAATTCGGAGGATATTTTATCTTCTTATCGGTGGCCCGTCGATATATGTGATATATGACTGGGACGCCGTCAAAATCAAAAACATATCGATTCATGTCCAAATACACGAATGCTTCTGGAGGAATGAAGCCAGTAGCGAGGCAAGTCGCTATATACCCGTCTGTAGGGTGAAACGGCTGTGAAATCCAAGGGTTTTCACTCACAGTCACAAATCTTGCGATATGATTCCGAAGAAGTTTCAATATGAAAATATCGACTCTAGTCACTTCAGCAGTTTGATAAATTCTTCTATTCGATATATAATGTTTCCAATCCGTCTCAGGCTTTCTGTACAAACCAGTACACGCACGAAGACATTTCCTTTCGAAAACTCTTAATTTTTCCATTGTACTAGCACTCAAGTTGTACCAGATCTGACATCCATATGTCAAAACTGGTCTAACCAGTGTCTTGTAACAGATAATTTTAACCTTTTGATCAATGTATCTGGAATGAAAGAGCTTTCGAAGGGCCATGACTACTTTAAGTGCCTTACTGAGCATGATTTTCACATGTTCAGTATAGTACAGATACTGATCGAGATAAACACCGAGGTATCGAACACAGTATTTATGTGGAATCCGTTCAAGACTAACCCCACCAGCCATGATGTGGAAATCTTTCCAATTACGTTTCAGGTCTTGACTGACCCCCTGCAGCGTTGTCCGAAACAAGATTGTTTCACACTTTTGCGCATTTATTTTCATTCGTCAATTGTCAGTGTACAGCTGTACATCATTGAACATTTTTTGGAGATTGCTCTGAACTATTGTAGCTTTTCGGTCTGCCGTATAGATGATCAGATCATCAGCAAACGCTAACAATGATCGCGTTGGCGAGACGTTAAAATCAAAGCCGTTCAATAGCTTGCGAATGAATATTGAGAAGAGCAGAGGCGCAGTAACTGTTCCCTGCTGTAGACCATTCAAGACCTTGAATTCGCGCATTGTTGTCAGATTTCCATCAGTTACAACAAATGATTTCCCATATAACATATTACACATCATGGCGACAAGGTGTCTGGGGACCCTATCCTGAAGAAGTTTGAAAACGAGTCCATCTAACCATAGCGTATCAAAGGCTTTCTCCATATCAATGAGACAGGCTCCAACACATTGTCTATCATTTAGTTTCCAACAGATGTCTGAGGTTACTTTCGTTATTGCATGTGTGGTCGAATGCCTGGCACGAAAACCAAATTGGCAATTCGGCATCAACTCATTTTCCTCAATGTGGGCGTTTAATGCTCTGTTGAGTATCACTTCAAACACCTTGCTGATGTTAGGCAGCAAGCTAATTGGGCGATAGCTTTTGGGGCATGAAGATTTTTTTTCCTTTCTTCAAGATCGGAAATACCTTAGCCTTTTTCCACTCATTTGGGAAATATGAATTGCTCAACATGTTGTTGAACAATATGCAATAGTTCCTAATAGCAACCTCAGGCAAATGTCGGAGAACTACATTTGGAATACCATCAGTACCACATGATTTCTTGTTGTTTATCTTGCGAAATATGAAACACAAGTCTTCATAGCTGACAAAATTATCAATAAGATTCAAGCTCGGTATGAGGTCAGATGTTAATGTTTCATTGAAATGAAGAATTGATTGGCCGTTCAGGCTTGACTTGAAGTCGGAAACTTTTGCTTCAACGACCTCTGAAAAAATTTCGTTCCCTCTCTCAGGGTTTGGTAGATGAACCAATTCAAAATGTGTTCCAATCAGGGCAAGTTTATCCAATCCTTCACAAATAATCCTGTTTCCATTTCTATCCGGAGTTGTACTATCAATTTCGATACCAGCCCTATCGAGAAGATTTATCTCATCACTAGGGACTTCAAGATTCGATACCTTCACTCGAGACTTCTTGCGGAATATGCTATTCACTTTCGCAAACACGCCGTCTGGGTCCTGTGGGCTAATACCCCTCAATTTTTCCGCCCATTGATTGCTGACCTCACTCCTGAAGTATGACCGGATTAAGTTCCGGACATTCTTCAGATGTAATTTCAACAAAGACAACGAGGGATGGTTGTAGTCCAAAAATCGTCGATAAATATTGTTGACGCGTGTGAGAAGGAGGCTTTTCAATCTTTTCAACCTTACGATGGTTGGTGTTTCATATCCTTCCATATTGTTTCGAAGTTTAATCTTGGGAACGACTTTCTCAATCGTTTCCAACGCCAGCTTCTCTAACTTCGACAAATAGGCATCTATTTCATCGTTAGTTAGATTCCTGTCATTAAGAACCATTGAGCAAAAGTTGCCACTATCAGAAGGTGGACATTGCTTCTGGTACGCGCGATTAAACTTCTTTTGAAACTTTCCCTAGTCTGTTTTTTTGAAATTCAACCGATGATTTTCATGTTGAACTGGAATGAGGAAGAAATCATCCCTGTGATGATTGATTTCCATTACGATTGCGTTATGGTCGCTATCATAAGGAAGTACCTGCAGTTTCCCTTGAGGACTATTAAAGCTAAATTCGAGTCTTGCGTCAGCAATGCAAAGGTCCAAATATGAATTTGTCCTAGGGTATGTTGGGAACTCCGACCCATATAGAGTGCACCTGTATTCAATTTGGTTCTCTGTTATCCACGATTTCAGGAATACACCTCTTGGATTATTGGTGGCGTTCAGCCATGATGTATGCTTGGCGTTCAGGTCACCAGCAAGAATATAGTAGTTATGCAGCCTGTTCAATTCAAGTATTTCGAACAAGGAATTGAGCTCTTCCTTGAGCTTGAGAACAGTTCCACCAGATGCATAGGCAGATATAACGAAGAGGTTATCCCCACCTGGCAGTGAGATTTTGATAACGGACACTTCAAGAGATTCAAAGCTTTTGAGTTCGACTTTTTCAATATTTTGGAAACGATAGGGTCTTCGAACCAATATCCCGGTGCCACCTCCCCCATCACCTGTTACCCTATCGTTTCTTACGAACTCAAAATCCTTGAATCTCATGGAGTGCCATGAACTGAGGTGGGTTTCGGTGAGAAGCACGATGTCAGGCTTTTGTCTGGCAATGAATTCAAGGAGATAATCACGCCGATGTAAAGTAACAATGGAGTTGACGTTGATCGAGATGAGACGAATCCTATCCGTGGGAATGTGGCTGGATGACAACTTATTTTGAGGCATTTGAAAGCCCTGAACGCTGAAAAACAATGTTAATTTTCGAATCTTGTTTATCGATTCGCTCCGATAAGAAATTTAATTGTTGATAAATTTTAAGGAGCAGCTCATTATTGCCACTTACATTATTTATTTGATTTACATTGTCTGCTGGTCCTCTCGCAGCAAGTGCAAATGACACCCCGGGCTTGACGAAGTTGGTAGGTATCACACTGCGGTGTGCTTGACTTTGTTTTGGAGTTACTTTAATCTTTGCATCTTGATACCGGGGGTATCCCCGATATGATGCTGGATGACCAAAGGCACCGCAGTTCACACAATATAGTTTTTCTTTTGGCTCCGCCTGAGCCAATTCGCACTCGCCGGGAGCATGAATGTCTTTGCATTTGACACACCTATATTTCATGGCGCAATTGGCAGCCGAATGCCCGAATCTTTGACACCTGTAGCACTGGTTGACCTCACTTTTCTGGAGGCGTTCCCACCTCACCACGCGGAAGTTCAAGTACCGTATTTTCTGTAGGGCACTCGAACTACTTTTGCTGGAAATCTGGACTAAGTAGTGAGGCAAGTTTTTGCGCTCCACAATCGATCTCCTCGTTGCAAAGTTTTTGACTGTAATGAATTGTATTTCTGGTGCAGCTTCTTGGAGCACCTGAAGGAGATCGACTGTGTCCTCACCACAGTCCAGACCCTTCAATAAAAAGGTTTGGTTCTTTTCGCTTTTCGGGGTGTACGTGAAATGCGGAACATCTCCAGAATTTAAGGCACTTTTTGTTGCCTGGAAATCAACCAGCGACTTAGTCCTTATTGTCAACTTATCGGCATTGACTCTTTTTATCTGAAAATCTTTTAGTTTATTTTCGGCTGCCAAAAGCAGAACCATATCTTTGCCCGTTTGCCCAAACACATTGATTGGTGGGACTTTTTCTTTTTTTTCATCAATCTTAACGGACGGACCAACAGACGGACCAGCAGACAAACCTTTTGGTTTTTTCTCCCGATTTTTAACTCTAAGATATTCAATGAAATCATTATCTAATTTTGACGTTTTACCTGTATCCCCTTCAACGTTCATCGTTTCTTCAAGACCAGCTAGCGCTGCATAATAATTTCTGCTGTCGTTTGCGCCTCCTGCGCTGAGGACATCCTCTTGATTAGCTTCTTCCTGTGGCTTTTTAGTTTTCTTGTCTTCAGATTTTGAGTGTGGTTGTCGGCCTTTCTTGATATCTTTATCCTTGTTGAACGTTAACGTTCCAACAAGTGCTTCTAACGATTTAACTCGGAGCTTGAGTTCTTCATTTTCCTTTTCAAATTTTTCAGCTTTCTCTTTTTCTTGGATCAGCTGTTCGATCTCGATAACTGATAGGATTGTCGGGTTTTGTTCTTGATTCTCGTACTTTCTTTTAAGTTTTTTTTCGCCCATCATCATTGGCGATGGGCATGGTCCTTCTAATTGATGGCTGAAGCCATCGGGCTCCTCCATCTCGTTGCTTTCGCAGCGAGACTAGAGGGAATGTTCTCAGACCGGGACTTCCCTTGAACGTATTTCCACTTTTGATATTTCTTCAGGAAATGAATTTCAGGTATTCGATAAATGCTCGAATAATTCGACGGTGATGGGTTTCCCAATAAAATCAAAATTTGCTTTTGACTGGCTCGTAAACAAATATTTCAATTGTTTGAAACTGACTTTTGCGAAAAATTAATTAATTTTTAAAATTAATGACAGGAGCGATTAAAAACACGTCTACACGCAACGAGTGCTAGACGTAGAATTTGGAGGTTCTCGTCAAACGAAATCTAACTCTCCTTCGATGAATCGTACTTATTTCAACCAGGCTAGGGTTGCTAAACCAATTATGATTGCGCTAGTTATGTAGGAAACGAGTTTTCTTTACTCTGTAAGTATCGTTTTGTATATTAAGCTATGTGTAGGAAACATAATTCAATACACCAATTAAAATAGCACTTTAAACTTTCTCTTGTGTCTTGCACTTTTTTAAATTTATTTTTCACATTTCTTATCGACTTGATTCGAATCACCAGATAGCCGATTTATTTATACATCCCACAATTGCCACCAATTCCTCAATTGCCTCTTTTGCCATCCTTTAGTTTCTTCAAAACATTCGGTATTGTGCTTGACTTCCCATTGCCATTTACGAGTATCATTTAATAGCCAGAAGTAAAACAATACGGCTCACATTTCTTTTCAAAATTCTTTTCCTACTTGAATAATTGTTTTCTTCGTTCAAACAAATAAAATGTTTTTGTTAAAAAAGGAATCACAATCTATATCTTCCAAATCTTCACAAATATTTATTCATTCTTCAAATGGTACAACAAATAGAATACAACAAATATTTGTTTTCAATTTGCTTTCTTCCCTTCTTTCAAACTTGTGTATTTAGTTAAAAAGGTGGTTTTTTGTTAGAAAGGTCATCAAAAAGCAAATGAACTATCACTGTAACTTAATTGTAATGTTTCCTAAATGTTATTTTTTATTGCGATGCCCTGCACGCGTGAACAGCAATGACTAGCATCTGATCCCGGTACCAATTGCCATGAATGTACCGAAAGTTCCACCGCCTTGCAACATAACTTTGCCAACATTATTTATCAGTTCTCTTCCTCGCAAGCCGTACCTACGAGAAAAACGTGCTTTATAAACAAACCGGCCGGACAATTACATAATAATTACAGGTTATTTCTATATTCTCTAAGCATACTCTGATAATCATCAAAACATAACCCTGTCATCGTTTTGAGGTCCATTTGTGCACTCACCTTAATGCTGAGAATCCTCCAAATAGTGCTCCACTGGCCATTCCTACGCAGAAACCTATTGTAAATCCCATCTTCATCTTTTCGAAGCAGCTAGGACCCTGCTGGTTATATGCACTGCTCGGCAAAGGCATGTTTTCCACAATTTATATTTGCTACGTTGAATTTAAAATATTTCGCGAAAACTTTTCAATTCTATTTGAGTTTAGCTAATCCGCTATAGTGTATATTATCTTCGTACAATGTTTTTGTATCGTCGCTATTCGTATCAAAAATGTGTATTGAATAGAAAGAAAACCTTCCATCCACTTCCTAAAAATTTTTGGGAACTACACATGAAATGTCACGTAAATTTTTTGACAGATGTCAAATATATTTGTGTTCGGGGTCCGGGCAGGGAAATGTGCGATCTTGAATGCATTATCGGAGAAGAAACTGGGTAGCAAGGTTATAAAATTGTAATATTTAAACGAGTTTTACAACGGCTCAATGGTCTAGGGGTATGATTCTCGCTTTGGGTGCGAGAGGTCCCGGGTTCAAATCCCGGTTGAGCCCACTCTTTTTCCTCTTCAATTGGTTGATGCAACATTATCAAGTGTATTTTTATATTTATTTGTATGTACTTTCATTTAAACATTTCACCTCATTCGTAACTTGTGGCAAATTGTCAGAAAAAAATTATGTAAATTTCTCTCGAGAGCGGAGAGTACTTTATCCAGGGATGGGCATGTATCAAATACACGTAAATATAGTACACCTAAACTCACGTAAACAGGATAAACAGAAATAAACAGGGGTAAGCCGAGTAAATAATAGTATTATAAGTAGAGTCAAAAGCGCTTTATTCAATACTAATCGTCATAAATTTTCAAAGAATATAAAGCAAATTCCAAACAATAAAAATACTAAAAATGAATGGCCCAAATGGCTCACTAAATTTATACGTTATCAATGAAACACATTTAATAAAAAAACCAATCGCAAATTCAAATTAATTAAGATTATTACATATTTTATTGATCAATTGGAAAAAGGAGAGAAAACCAATCAACACTATTCAAAAATTATTTATTATTGCAACACAACAGTGAACTTTCATCCTATACCTAATATGTTATAACTCAATTCTAATAAAATTCAATCAACAATTTACCTTGTACTTATGCAATGCTTACACAATATTCTTATCATAAGCGTTAAGCATAAGCTCTGGTTAAGCCTTATCTCTAAACCAAATATAATAAACATAATATACTTATCCTAAATATTGAAACCTTTTCCTAATTTTTAACATAAACAAACAACAGAAATGTAGCAGCAATGAGCTTAAACTCAAAAAACTAAGTAACGAAAAACACAAAAATAGAAACCTAAGCGTCAAACCTTATCTCTAACCTAATATAATAACATAATATAAACCTAACCTATATCTAATTTTTAACAAAAATAAACAATAACACTAAATGTAGCAATAATGAGCTGAACCTCAAAAACTAAATAACGAAAAACACCAAAACTGAAAATAAACACGAAAAATTTAGACATTGTCATTCAGCCACCAATACCTAGATTGCTCTGTCTCAGCTCGACCAGCCTCAATGAATCTAGGAAATGAGTATCTCCATTGGAATTGTTGGTCTCGTGAACTTGAATTCGGAGGATATTTTATCTTCTCATCAGTGGCCCGTCTATACATGTGATATATGATTGGGACGCCTTCAGAATTGAAAACATATTGATTCATGTCCAAATGCACAAATTCTTCTGGAGGAATGAAGCCAGTAGCTAGGCAAATCGCAATATACCCGTCTGTAGGGTGCATCGGCTGTGAAATCCATGGTTTCTCGGTCACAGTTATAGATCTTGTGGTATGATTCCGAAGAAGTTTCAATATGAAGATATCGACTCTCGTTACTTTAGCAGTTTGATACATTTTTCTATTCGACATATAATGTTTCCAATCTCGAAAACTCTTAATTTTTCCATAGTACTAGCACTCTGGTTGTACCATATCTGACATCCATATGTCAAAACTGGTCTGACCAGGGTCTGTAACAGACAATTTTGACTTTTTGATCAATGTATCTGGAATGAAAGATTCATCGACGAGGGATGACCACTTTTTATGCCTTACTGAGCATGATTTTGACATGTTCAGTATAGTACAGATCCTGATCGAGATGAACACCAAGGTATCGAACACAGGATTTATGTGGAATCCATTCTGAGCTGCCCTCACCAGCCATACGAGTAATGTGGAAATTCTTCCAATTACGTTTCAGGTGTAGACTGACCCCCTGCAGCGCTGTCCAAAACAAAATTGTTTTGCACTTTTGTGCATTGGTTTTCACCCGCCAATTGTCGGTGTAAAGCTGCAAATCATTAAAGATTTTTTTAAAGATTGCTCTGAAACGTTGTAGCTTTTCGATCTAACGTAAAGATGATCACATCATCAGCAAACGCTACCAATGTTCGTATTGGCGAGACGTTAAAATCAAAATATTAAGAAGAGTAGAGGCGCAGTACCTGTTCCCTGCTGTAGACCATTCAAGTCCTCAAAGTCGCGCATTGTTGTCAGATTTCCGTCAGTAACAACAAATGATTTTCCGTATAGCATATTGCACATCATGGCAACAAGGTGTCTGGGGTACTGTCCTGAAGGAGTTCAAAAACTAGTCCTTCCAACCACACCGTATCGAAGGCTTTCTCCATACCAATGAGACACGCCCCAACACAATCGCTATTCTTTAGCTTCCAACAGGTGTCTGAGATTACTTTCGCTATCGCATATATGGTCGAATGCCTGGCACGAAAACCAAATTGGCAATTCGCCATCAACTCATATTTCTCAATGTTGGCATTTAATGCTTTGTTTAGTATCACCTCAAACACCTTGTTGATATTAGGCATGACGCTGATTGGGCGATAGCTTTTAGGGCACGAAGATTCTATTCCTTTCTTCAAGATCAGAAATACTTAAGCCTTTTTCCGCTCATTTGGGAAATACGAATTACTCAACATGTTGTTGAACAATATGCAAAAAGTCCTAATAGCAACCTCAGGCAAATATCAGTGAACTATACGAGTATGTGGAATACCGTCAATACCATATGATTTCTTGTTGTTTATCCTGCCAAATGTGAAACACAATTCTTCACAGCTGACAAAATAAAAAATACGATTCAAGCAGATGCTAATGTTTCATTGAAATGAAGAATTGATTGTCGGTTTAGACTTGATTTGAAGTCGGAAACTTTTGCTTCAACGACCTCTGAAAATATTTCATTCCCTCTCTTTGAGCTTGGCTGATGAACCAATTCAAAATGGGTTTCAATCAGGGCAAGTTTCTGCAATCCGTCACATATTATCCTGTTTCCATTTCTATTCGGGGTCCCACTATCAATTTCGTAGCCCTATCGAGAAGATTTATCTCATCATTAGCGACTTCAAGATTCGATACCTTCACTCGAGACTTCTTACGGAATAAGCTATTCACTTTCGCGAAAATAACATCTGGGTCCAGTAGGCTAATATGTAGTAATCGAGCTCTCACACAAACAAACTGCTCGAAAACCTTCCGAAATTTTAATTGCAGATTTAGAAAAAAAAAAGATTTCATTACTTCCATTCACAATTGTAATTTATAAAATAGTATTATTAAGTGTAATTTTATATAAATTTTCCTTTATATCAATTTTAAACGTTGCCCTTTAATTATATTCTTCATGAGATTTAACTTTTATTACTATTTAAAATCCTTTTCATTTTTCTTTGCTTCAGTTAATTTTTGAAAATTTTAAATCTTCAAATTCAAACTTCGGACATGGGAGCACTGATTTAGTGCATCCCAACGGCGTATTGCATTATCGAATGCAATCAGACTCACCTCTGCGAGCAGCTGATTGGATTTAACGGTGGCGACACGAAAAAAGAAGAAAGACGGAAAAAGAAAAAGATTTGGACGGATGAGGGAGTCGACGGGAGATCGTGAAGAACCACGGATGAATTGGCGATAAGTTTTGTCGCCATTTGGTTCGGTGCCGTGTGAAGTTATTAACATCGCGTCTTGGTTCATACGTGTTGGGAAGTTTTACAAATAAGTTGAGGTTCCATAAAGGCAACTGCAGGGCAGTGAATCGTACGGTTTCAAGACATAGAAACGGGAAACGTTTCTCGACCTCCGGCAGTATTCATTGGAATTGTTGAATTTGTTTTGTGTACACGGGCAGTGAATTAACAAAAAAAAATCGAAGTTAGTTTCAACGCAAACTTGAAGTCTAATTGAAAATCTGGGATGACACTTGTTGCTATAACTTTTTGTATACCAAGAAAATATTTTGTGCCATAAACAACGTCAGCCCAGAATCAAATTCCCTTCATGTTAATGCAAATGGAATTGTTTTGAGTGGTTTTACGATGTTTACGTGGAAGGTTTTCGATGATGTACTCGTATCTGTTATCAAAGATGTTGCCACTAAAGAATCTTATAGTAGTATGTGCATTAATATTTAGCATAAAAACACAATCAACTGAAGAAGAAAACAATTAATAAGTGGAAGACAATTAATTTGGGATATGTCTGCTAGTGAGACTCTAAAGCGTTTATCAGGAACAGCATCAGAACCGCAGAAACAACCTGATGAAGAATTGGTTGGTGCGATAGCAGAAGATAGCATAGCGGAGTTAGTAATCAAATTTGCGAATAAGAGTCATTATTTTCAGAAAACGAATCGCCGGCAATTCCGTAAAGCAGGTCCCCTACACTTTCGAAACATAGAGAACAATTTTCAACGGATAGATGTCAACTTAAGATGGATACAACACTGAGTAGGAAGCGTATGTAAACATTCTTCTTAAACATCGACTATGAAATTTAATGAATGCACAAGACGTTATTTTGATTGAAGAAACGTAATCTTTAGTAATTTTAAATATAGCATATACTTGCTCTCTTCATATTTACATCTTATCTGTGAAGTAAAGGTTGATTTTATACACATTTTAATGGTCTGCAAACCCTGTAAAACGAATGATTCCGTGTAATGAAAATTTAATATGAAAGATCTAATGTACATGTCCAGTTAAAATCTTCAGCAAAAATTTGAGTTGTGATTATCTTGACCGTATTATTGCAATTGACACAATTTGTCTGGAAGAATATCTAATCAAATAGGAAGTAGCGAATTTTTTTTTTTTTTGTTAGATCAATACATATATTTATTAAATCTGATAATATCGATGTAGTTAAGAGGATTGTTGTTAGTTGCAGCATAGAAAAAAAACGGAAAATTGTTACAGGAATGGTTTAAGTAAGAATTCAATTACAATTTTTGGTAAATGATCTATTTGGCAATATATTTATACTTGTTTGGGCGTGGTACGTTTGATGCATTTCATACTCAAGAATGGTAACTCAAGTAAATTGTCGAAAGTAATAGAAAAAATTTCGTACAATTTATGTGTGTTGCGTTCATTTTAATAGATCAATATATTTGGATGTATGAAACGTTATGTTGCGTGAAAGGTGAAGTTCACGAATTTAGTTTATCAAAGTAGAAAAACGACGAAAATAGCTTTCAAAAACACTTTAAAAGTGCAAAATTAATTGTGTAGGTAATATATTTACAAAATGCAGCCTTGATGTTAATTATTTGTGCCTTCATCAATTGTAAGAATATATAACTGAATATAAGCAAGTCTTCCAGTTAAATTGAAAGTCCAACAAAAAAGGAGAAAAAATTAATCTTCAAGTATGATGCATTCCAAAGTTGAATTATATGTTCTCTTTAATCTAAACAAAATTTAATAAAGAGAGAGGTGTTATTTTGATATTAAAAGAAAAATGACATTTTTTAATACAAATGATCGGATGTTTATTTCCTTATAAAAAAAAAGTCCAACATTAATAGTCAAAAATAACATCAGGCAAATGATCACCACGACCACGCTTATAGGACCATATCCTTTTCATGAAATTTTCCATAACCAAATCGCAAACTGGCTACTATATGTCCTCGATAGCCTCACGAATTCCATTGTTTTGAATCGACGCTGAGCTGTTAGCGTAGACCTTTTCTTTCACGTGGCCCCAAAGGAAGAAGTCGCAAGGTTTTAAATCACAAGATCTCGGTGTCCAATTGTGATCACCTCTTCGAAAGATAACATGGTACGGAAACTTTTCCCGTAAAAGATCAATGGTTTCGTTGCTTGTGTGGCACGTAGTGCCGTCTTGTTGGAAGTAAACGTTGTCCAGATCAATACCATCCAATTTCGGCCATAAAAATCATTAATCATCTATAGATAGCGTAATCCATTCACCGTAACTGTTGCTCCAGTCTCATTTTCGAAAAAGTAAGGTCCAATGACTCCGCCGGACCATAAACCGCACCAAACAGTCACACGCTGAGGATGGAGAGGCTTTTCAACAATAACTCTTGGGCTTTCCGAGCCCCAGATGCGACAGTTTTGCTTGTTGACGAAGCCACCAAGGTGGAAATGGGTGTCATCACTCAAGATGATTTTTGGATGGAATTCCGGATCATTTTCATCCATTTCAAGGCACGACGTTGTTGATGCTCAATCGGCTTAAATTCTTGTGTTAACTAAACTTCATAAGCCTTAAGACCCAAATCTTTATGCAAAATACGGTGTAATGACGTTTGTAGAATGCCTAATTCCAAAGAACAACGAGGAATGGACAAACCTGGGTTTTCTTCAACACTTTCGGCCACAGCAGCAATATTCTCGATTTTTCTTGAGTGAAGTGCACGGGTTTTATTCTTTACATCACTAAGTTGTCCCAACAGCTCGAATTTTTCCACCAATTTCTGTATTGTGGTCCTACAAGGTGCTTCATGATGACCCAAAAAAGTTCGAGTTTTACGAACCGTCTCTGCCAAATTTTCACAATTTTAATAGTGAATTTTAATAATTTCAATGCATTGTTGAAGCGTGTACTGTTCCATTTTTATTAATGGCGCAGTTTTTAATTGTCAAATGTTAAAAAATATCAGCTTTAAAAATGACATCCACCGAAATAGCGGGCTATTCAAAATAACACCTCTTATTGTAAACCCCTTTATAGTTTAAAAATCTCGAAACACGTAAATCTCGGTATATTTAATTACATAAGCTTACAAACTTTTTTGATCTGATACCATAAGATCAGGTCCTTTATTATTGATTCATTTAATTTAGCGTTACTGAATAAACTGATTGCAATTCGTCGAAATGAAAGCTTGTACGAGAAATTTCCTACTAACCTTTGATTTAAAACACGCAATTATGTAACTGTATTGTTACTTAACGTCGGTATATTTAAAATAAATGAAATGTTAAAATTTAAAGCTCGGTCTTACCCTTTCACTTTTCACCGGGTATAGGACCCGCATTGATGGCGGCCACCTTCTTTAATATGGGCTAACCATCGAGCGTGCTTTTGCTTTCTCTTGCTTAACAGGGGCCACGCAATTTTATATAGTCATCAGTTGCATTCAATATAGTGACTAGTTGTTATCCTTCTACGCCTTCTGTATCATCAATGCCATCAACTTCTAGCGATATTTCCCGTAATGACGACCAACTTAATTGTTTTTAACGTTGCGCCGGTTAAACGTTAAAAACAATCAGGAACTCAATTAAAAAATGTTTAGACTCGGTCAGCAAAAGTGAGGAAAATGAAGTGAATAAAGTGAAGTGCAAGGTAGTAATCGAGCAGTCCTTATCTACGAACTGCTCGAGAAAATAGCTGTATTAACGAAACTTAGAATCCACTTGCTAATCAATTAGCTATGGATTATTCTCGGTATTTTGATAGTATTAAATCATCGCATCATTTTCGTGGGGGGAACTGGGGCCATTCGCTCTTTGAATTCTTGTTGTGAAATATACACAAATTAATTTCTACGAGCTGTTTGTTGTGAATTAACATATATACAAATTAATTTCTAAGAGCTGTGACGCGATTTGTTCTTTGTGTATTATTTATTTATACTCACGCCTCGGAACGTCCTGAAAATTTAAAAATTTATTGCAATAGAAAGTTGGTAGATCATAAATATTTGTAAATGCAAAATGGGTTGCATTTTTTTCGTGTATTGGTAGAACCAACCGATAGGTTGTACCTACAGGAACTTACTCATTTATTTGATTCTATATAAGCGCAAGTTGAATATGCGTTTGAAATAATTGCAATAAATTGCAAAAACTTTTTTTTTGCAAGTTAGTATTTTAGTCCTATGAAAGATTCGTTCAAATGAAAATGAGGATTATAAAAAAAAACTATTTAAATCAAAGTCTCTTATTCTGGTTTTCATTGTATTAATTTTAAGCTAAGCATGAATACTCCTTTCGAAAGGGAGATTTCAAAGGGAATATATTATTAATTTCATATAGAAAATAAATAAAATTTTGCCATATAAGTTATTGCACATACCCGAATCAAATTATTTTAGAGTTTCTAATTCAATACATACCACTGGTCTCCCGTAGATCATACAGTACAAGGATATTTTGTTAGTATCCTTGTAGAAAAATATCATAAGTTTACGTGATTGACTTCAAGTTGTGGTTGATGGAGAAGAAAGACAAGCAAAGCAAGACTACCCGAGTGGTTTTTGGGTAAACTTGCATGAGATCGTTGCCTTCTTACTCAGGCCCGAAAACGGAAACACTGCGTCACGTCGCGAACGCGCGAACCAACCTCTTTGAGCAACCTTATCAGCGCCATCTAGTGCTGTTTACATCAAACAAATTTTTTAAAGATTTTTGACAGTACATATGACTGTAATTTGAAATTTTATCAGTACTATGTCAACGATTTATTTTAAATATGAGACGTCGAAGACATTAGCGCGCAAATATATGTATTTCGATCCCGTTTGTATCATTTCCGCTAAATTTCATCTCAGAAATGTCATATTTGACAATCTCAAAAGTAGCTTTTTATCGAAATTTAGAGCTACTGTGAAATTTAGAGCTACTGTTTCCGGTACGGGATGTGACGTCAGGCACGTTAATTGATTTCCTTATGGGCATAATACAAAACTGACGATAGATACAAGCCATATGGTAGCAATTTGCATATGTATTAGTCGGCCTACTATGGACAAGCTTCCGGTAGCTGTCACCCAACCGCGGCATTAGCGAATGCTTATATTTCGCCATATATACTATTTTCCGAATAAAAAACGTGCCGAACGCATTCCGTGCATGCTATAAATTCACCTTGTATAGCCCATTGTGCTCCTAAACTTTCCAAGACGAGCAAATGAAGCACACGTTTTGCACCTCCGACTGATAGCTCAGTGTTGAGATGTAAGCAACCTCCTATAAATTCACTTTGGAAGGCGATAAAAACTGAACGGGTATAAGAACTGAAATAATTTTCACTTCACTAGGAGCGCTATTGTGTTCTCCACGGATCATCTGGATTTCACTGTAGAAATCCGTCTCTAAACCGTACAAAACCTCGAATTTTTGTTGGCACCTCCAAAATTCTTCATATAACGCCATGTAAGTTAGCCAGCAAAGTCGGCCTACTAATGGTCATGTGTGTGGTAGTAAGCGCTGCTGCCATATGGCTTGTATCTGTCGTAAGTTTTGGCATAATACAATAACTAACAAGTATGGTCACTCTTGGATGTCAATAATTACAACAACAAAAATTGATGGGGGCAATGTAAAATGGAGACAAGAAAGGACTGAAAATAAATGGCTTTTGCCCTTTAGCGAAAGAGAGTTAGGTAGAGCTGCGGCACATATGTGAAATTGTGTTAGTAAGTTTGCCCGCGCTTGCGTTTGTATGGGTTTGTACGTGAAGCGGGGAATTATAGTTGTGTGCGTTGGAATTTAGCCATTTTCGTGTTACCAGATTAGCAAATTTTGTTGCTTAACGAAAGATATTATTGCCAGATTGATAACACAGCTGAGGTTTTTGGCGGGAATGTGATTTTGAAATCTGTTCATTTAAGAGCAATGGAAAATAAAGAGTGCATTGTGATTAAAATGAATACAGAAAATTGTTCGGGCTTCCATCGGACCATACCACGTAACACCTTGCGACTACTTTCAATGGGGCCACGTGAAAGAGAAAGTATACGCCAACAGCCTAGCCGTGATTCATTCGTGAATTCGTGAGGCTATCGAGGACATAGGGCAGCCACTTTGTGATTTGGTTATGGAAAATTTCATGAAAAGGATATGGTCCTGTAAGCGTGGTCGGCATTTGCCTGATATTATTTTCCACTATTAACGGCATACCTAGCCCTTCATAATGAAATAAACATCCGATCATTTATATTAAAAAATTGCATTTTTCTTTTAATATCAAAATAACACCTCTTATTGGAAAACCCTGTATTTTCGGTGCCCTCGATTCGTAGCCGTTAACTCAAATAGGTGGTTTGGCTGTCTTTTTTTGTAATGAGGCTTATTTATTAAGTTTTAACTTCATAGAGACTTGGTAGTGCATTGATTAGCATGAAAAGGAGGATCGTACTTGAAGAAATAAACACATTGAATTTTTTGATTTTATTTTGATACAAAGGGAAATAGTTTCTTATATTTCTAGAAAAAGGTTCCCCTAACTGTTAACGCATTCTTTCAACAAGCTATAATTGTCGATAATATTACTTTTATAAGTGGCACATTAAAGTGAGGTGCTTCAGAAGCTTTCATTCTTTGACGACTGACTCAATTTCATAATATTTCATATACATACTTACCTACGTATTGTAACATTTGTGTATCATTTTAATACTGTCTTTAAGAACCTTATCTAGTTTTCATTTAACAATTAGCTATAAACAATATATAACGCTATTATTTGCCCCTTTAAGAGTGTCACAAGAGAACTGAGTAAATTTGCTTTCACTAACAACGAGTTTAAATAAGAAAACTTGTGTCTTTAATATACAAAGATAAACATTTAAAAGATATCACATGGAATTTTCGCTTAAGTTTTAACATTACAAGGTACTTAAGTGTTCTCTTAGGTTCCCAACTGAATGTATGTTAATTTTCTCATTTACATAATTTACTTCTTTTCTAGTAGGGGAGGAGCACTTTCACCTTTCTTTGGCTTCTCCTTCTTGAGAGTTTTAATTTGACCGGAGAAGAAATCTTCGATTTCTTGTAGTGTGTCCCTTGGTCTCTGGCAGGCAGAAGTAGAACAATATCATTCCTAAAAGTTAAAGACAATTTTTAATGAATTCCGCTTTTTGTTTTCATTATTCATGATGACTTACCATGGCGATATATTGCGTGAGTTAAGAAAGGATATGTTTTGACAACGACGAATATAAAGATATGTGCACTGCACCAACAATGCCCCGAAATTTTGTGGGTAAATTTCTCCAATCATCACCCATGGAACAACCAAGAAGCCGAGTGTGCACGCGATTGTGAAAATGAAGATACAAGCTACAGGGAACCTGGTTGCAGTTGGGAGTTCTGGTGGATCAGCAGTATCCCACTTATGTTTCATGCACAAGTAACCCTAACATTGAAAGTCCACAGCCGATTCCTGTAAGGTTATTCGAAAATATTAAATAATGTCCTCGTGTTGATTTAATTGACACTTACCCGAAATGAATGTTAGCGGCCTTCGTCCCATTCTTCGCAGAGGAATGCAAGCAACTATGGTAAATGCTAGACGAATAGCTCGAAGCATTATGGTACACGAGTATGTTTTCATTGTGGTTCCAGAATCGCGGAAAATTTCAACCGCGTAGAATGTGATAACTTTCACACCACTGAATTGGTACATCATGAAATGAAGAACTAAAATCCCAAAAGGACTAGCGTAACTGGACTGAAGAAACTGGCAATCTTGTCCTTAGCCGTCACTTTGCTGTAACATTTAAATTGAATTAATTTATCATCTTCATATTATTTGATATTTTCGCTTACTTATTAGCATTTGCCTTCCGATTGAATTCACGTTCCACGTAGATCCTCGAAGTTTTTCCAAACTTTTTCTAGCTTCAACAACTTTACCACGCACTACCAAATAGTTGGGAGTTTCGGGTGTGAAGAACAGTAACAGAAATGTAGCAGCTGGGACCATGGTCGAAGTTATTGCTAGAATTTTCCAAATTATGAAGGATCCTAGGGTATACTGCACAAGTACACCGAAACTGATAAACACCGCTGCCAGCGCACTTAACTTGCCTCGCAGATGTGGTTGCGTTACTTCTGATGTATAAACTCGAGCTGGTTCGCCAACCATGCTCGATCCAAGTCCAGCTAGGAATCGGCCGGCATAAATTAATTCAACTCTGTCCGCTGAAGCGATTAAAATCCATCCTAATACTGCAGGAACTTGAGTTAATGAAAGCGTCAGCTTTTGACGTTTGTCTTTTGACAACATTCGTTTAATTGAACGTAGAAATCGTTCAGTTGTTTATCGGACTTCTCTTTTCTTTCAACGCGATGTATTTACCAGTCAGCTGATGACTGTTCTTTCCTGTTTTACTTTCGTTGAATTTGTGGCATATTCCCCATGCCCTGTCTGTGCACGCTGTCACAAATACTATCTCACGCGTCGGCAAGTCCCGTTATTCGGAAATTTGTATGAACTGACCGTACTTGTTAGTGATTGTATTATGCTTATGGGCCTGAGTGAGATGGCAACGATGAGATGCGAGTTCCTCAAAAACCAGCCAACAGAGATTGGTTGCTGTGTGATTGCCTAACGTAGAGGGATTTTGTCCGTTGCTCGGGATAGTTCAAAGAAATCATTATATTCAGTTCCTTTTTCACAATTTATTTCTCAAGTTTCGAAAAGAGGCGTACACAAATTTTAGCTTCAAATCGTATCGAAACCTAGATGCAGTATCCAATTTTTTGGTACGAAATCAATACAAAAAGTGAGACGAAGTGTGACTTCGATAAATTTAATCCAAGCTGGCACAGTGTATTTCTGGTAGTTTGCAGATTAAACCTTGTTGGTTTTAACAATTAATTGTTATGGGAAGTCGTGCCAAATGGCTTCTATTAAATAAGTGCCTCCGAGGGCTCACTAGTGAGCTGGTGTTTGGTGTACAACAGCGGGGACCAAATGTTGATTGGTTGGACGAAAATTTAAATAAAAAGTGGCTGGGTTAAGCTGATTGGGGTTTGCAAACTTTGATTGGGCGTCCACCTGATGCTATTGCTAGATCATAAGAATAAATCCAGGGTTACCATAAATCTAGGTACAAACCGGCGAACGTTTTTGACGAAGGGATTTTTCGTAATTAGGAATATCGATACCACCATTGGAAGGAATAAGAACCGTATACTAAAATACAAGGGACCGTATGCTGTGTGAAAAGTGCTCTCAAATGATCGATATATGATTCGGGATATTAAAAATTGTCAGATAATTTAGTTGCTTTATGTTGGCATAATAAAGGCTTCACACAAGTATCGGTGGGTTGATTGCCAGAATTTGTGTGGGGAGAGTGACCCTGATGAGCAGCACTTGCCTGACAGTAGTGGTATTTGAATTTTTGTGATGACTCCTTTTGGTTTAGCTCTCTTTTCAACTTCTGGTCAATTAAAATAAAGAAAATCGACTGCATACTAAATTACTATTATCAATCTGGGTCAGGTCTATCAATTAGTCTGATTGGCCGAGTTGAAGTGTCCTATATAAATGCAGAAATTCAGGCAGCCCTAAAGATTTCCAACAGTACTGGGTACTAGCAGCTCTAGAAACGTCAAGAAAAATAGTTTCTTTTGTAAGCCTCGATCGAGTTCAGACACAATAAACTGTTGGGTAAAAGTGTTTGTTTTTTTAAATAATAATAATAATATATGAAGGCATTACAATATATGGGTTATCCTCGATATCTTAAAATTCAAAAACGAAAATCCAAACGTCAAAATGCATAAACACAAAATCGATTTTTTTACAATCCAATAAAGTAAAATCTAGAGTTACAAAATCCATAAATATAAAATCCATAGTCACAAAATCCATAATCACAAAATCCATTAATTGTCCCTGATTTTAGCACATGGGAGAAATAATCCGTAGCGCTTTGAATTATTCCACGCATACGCTAAAATCAGGGACAATTACGGAATTTTATGTTAACGGATTTGTCCATAAGTGTATTGGTAAAGACAATTATAAAATTTCTGAAATGTATTGAAAGCACCCTCGCATAAAGTTTTTGTATTACAAGCAACATTTCTTGAATAGTCCTTTTTTGAAATCATTATCGTTTTCTCATTAACCACTCGAACTTTTTATTTGTTATTTTATTCCGCTTAGTCAGTTTTGAGTGGATACAAGTCTGAACTCTGTTAAGAGTGGCTTTAACATGCATAACTTCCTTTGGAACCTCTTTGGTAAGTACATACACAATACGGCTTTTTTGTAATTATTGCTGTTGTTGGTTTTCGGGAAATTATTCTCCAGAAAGCTTATCAGTCCTGGCTCATACAAGGCCGACCTCTAATGATTTTCGATGTCGAATTTCTGGAACCAATCGGCTAGATTCTTAAAATCATCATGATTAGGAATGCTAATCAATTCAATCAAATATTCTCAAATTTCGTCAAAGAATATTGATATTGAAATCAGCAGTGATATTTGTGCAATAAATGTTTGTTGGATTGAAAAGTTACATCCTTTTTAGCCACCAAATAATGAATCATTTAGAAAATTTCGGCTATGCATACTTACTTTTATTGCACGATATCCTAGCAACATTTACTGGCTTCGTCGAGAAATAAATACGGCAGCTAGGATAGAAATTAGTCACAGATTCGCGAATTACCAACTTGCTCGTTCCTTTAGCTGATTGGTTGCTTCGGTTACTAGCACTCTATTCGCAACACTATCGTGGTTATATTCTTTAAGGAAAACTTTCACAATGTGCTTTTCAGTACTTTCTGCTGTAATTACATAACTTTTACATATTACCAACGTTCTTTGACTACCAACGATTTTTATTTTTCTTATTGAATCGATAAATAATTTTTAATTCTTATTTTTAAGGCCGCCGGGACTTGTCTTTTTAAATGACCAGAAGCGTTTCGACTCCATTGAGTTAACTTCAGAGTCAACGGAGTCCGAACGCTGCTACTCACTTAAGGTGGCAAAGCCCGACCCCGTTTCAGGAAAAAAGATAGTTGGCTTTTATTAGACCGAACTACCGAAACATCTATTTTTGCAGAGTGTAAAATGCTAGCTGTTCGCATGATTATATTTAAATTAAATTTACTTATAGAAAACCATTCACTCTTCAATCCCGGAAAAGAGTTTCTCTTATTAAAATTAAATAATAGACCTGTTTTTTTTTGGATTTTATACATTGTTATTTTGTGCATGTACATAAGACATATTTAGCAATTGAAAATAAGTAAATATATTTATAAGTATTCCATTTCTACGCAATATCAATGCACTTTCATCTTCTAAACTTACATTTGAGATTTATCTATACGTGTAAATCTGTGGAAAAATTGAATGATTGGCTTCGGTTTAATTTGTTTTAGAACTAGCACATTTTGAATTTTTTTCGGATTAGCACATTTTGCCCACCGTCACAAGTAGGTACTAGATCGGTTCTTATCTACCCACTAGAGCAATTACTGGCATAAACACGATCTTTCGATTTTTACCCGTGAGACTGTTTACGTCGCAGGAAAATGGCGTAAGTAATATTTGAGATTATCTCTAAATTTATGGGCCATCGCTTGTTTTAATTGATGGTAAAATGATTGCTACGTTACATTCTTTCGTAATGATTACAAATTTCTTCACTAGCAACGAGATTTAATGTCGATGCTTAAGTAAAATTTTGTGATAGCCATTTGACGTTTGAGAAGTGATCACTGCCACTGGCGGTAAATTGTACTGTCGATTTGGGCAGTAGTGTAAACTTAAAATAATACGCGGATGAACTATGATTTCAATTTGGAATAGTGTTGATATAATACTTCGCAGCTCAATATTCAACTTTGTTTTTTTTTTGTCGGGAATTGTTTTCATGATGAGTTGCTTAATGTAGAACGAGTACTTTTTAACTAGTCGGAATGCATATGTTTTCGGTGCTATGCATATACTTGTTTTCAATTTAACAATTTTGACATTCATCTCACGTTAGGCAATGTTTCTTGCAGATCTAAGGTGTCTCGAGATACCCTTTATGAAACAGCTAGAGGCGTGCTGGAGGCGTCGAAGGCGAAAAAGCGGCGTTTTCTGGAGACAGTCGAGTTACAAATTGGGTTGAAGAATTATGACCCACAAAAGGATAAGCGTTTCAGTGGCACTGTCAAGTATGTGTTCTATCAATTCATGATGCCTTTTCAATATCGGTAGCGGGTTACATGCGATTTGTAGTAATGAAAAAAGATAAAGTAAATCTTCAGAACTAGCTTCAGCCTGTTTCTGATGGAAAATTTGCAGTGATGTACTAGACCTGTACTCAGGGTCTTAAAATCAAATTGAGGAGGTGTTAGCAATTGCGCTTACACCGATTAATTATAAGGATATTAGAATTATATGTGTCTATTGGTGAGTTTAGTTAAAACTCTGTGTGAAGTGTTATACAATGTTTTCTGGTGTATTTAAAATTAGTTTGCATGTATGTATTAGGTAGTGTATTCGTTTGGTGAGAAAGTTTGCTGTGAACACTCATTTTTATATTTAATCTATTCTGTTTCAAACATGCGAGTTAATAGTAACAGTACTTATTTTACACATTTCAGGTTGAAGAACATTCCACGTCCAAAAATGAAGGTCTGCGTTCTTGGGGATCAACAACATTGCGACGAAGCTAAGGCTAACAACGTACCATGCATGGATGCTGAGGCATTAAAGAAATTGAATAAGAATAAGAAGCTGGTGAAGAAACTTGCGAAATCATATGATGCTTTCCTTGCATCAGAGTCGCTGATCAAACAAATTCCGAGGTTGCTGGGTCCCGGTTTGAACAAAGCCGGTAAGTTCCCTGGTTTGTTATCTCATACAGAATCGATGACTGGCAAGATTGATGAAGTGAAGGCGACGATTAAATTCCAAATGAAGAAAGTATTGTGTCTGTCGGTTGCCGTTGGGCATGTGAATATGACAGAAGATGAATTAGTACAAAATATTCATTTATCAATCAATTTCTTGGTATCGTTGCTGAAGAAGCACTGGCAAAACGTTCGTTCATTGCATATTAAATCAACAATGGGACCACCACAACGATTATATTGAATTGTAACTTGTTCCATTTTTTATGAAAAGAGATAAGGCTAAATAAAAATATTTAGCGAAGAAAAAAATTGATTTAAAAGAAAACTTTAATATCTAACTTTTAATTGCACAGTAGAAGCTTGTTCTAATCGTGTATTCAAAACAAAATATGCACGATTAGATTCTAGCTCTGCTGTATAATTAGGACGTAAGAACACAGGGTGAGTAAAATATGAACATGATATCGTGGACATGCTTGAAAAAAGATGCAGCATAAAAAATGTGTACACAGTACGTACCGATATCCCATATTTAAAAATCAATTTTTATTTATGATTGCATGCAGATTAGATTTTCTAGGCCTTGTATCATATACTACAAATTCGATCCATTGTATTCCCGCCACACGTTTGAATTTTCCGGTCCGATGGACTATTGAGGGGAAAAATTATAAAGTATGTGTAAATTTCGAAATTATGTGCGCCAAATATAAAACTGGAATTAGTTGTATGTGCACGGTTAGCCGATCAAAATTTGGTTCATGTTTGAATACTTGAAAAATATTGGCTTGGTCAGATATAAAAAATTAACTCCTGACTATTAAAATGTACATTAATCGCACATATGAAAGCTTATCAAAATGTTTGCTGCTATTCATAATTTTAAGCGGAAGCCAAAGAATTCCTCAATCCCACCTCTAAAATTCCCCGCACAACTCGCATACATCAAGTGGTGAATGTATTTTTGTTAATGTAAGTGAAATTCATTTTATTACTTCGTCAAAATTAGTATTAACTTTCTAATATCTGTTTTTGTATCTGCAACAATAAATTCAATATTTTGTATAACCATTTCCGTTGAAAATAATAGACTTTCGCACGCTTACTTCTATTTACGTTTTTAAATTTGGTAAAACCTTGAATAGAAAAAATAATGTTTCCAGTCTGCTATAGGCCGTGAGTAATGATTCCCTGTCTAACACCCGTTGTAGGCGTTTTTAAGATTCTAAGTCTAGCATTCATTGTGTACAGACTGTTTTTTAAATAGCTCCTGTTACTAATTTAAAAATCAATTTGCTAAACGCCAATTAAAAAAGTGAAAAAAGTTTATTGTCGCTTTGTACAAATAATTGACTCCTAATTTGATATTACTGATTTCGATACATGCTCTAGCGAAAAAGCGAAGGAATTAAGAATCAATAGCACGGAGGAGTCCGACGACCGGAACAACCAATGCCATCAACGAGAAATTGGTCAAAACGGATATTAAACAAAAAATTTTCGCTGGGAGAAATGTGAAAAATTATTTTTGCGATTTCATCATCGAAGTACTCATGAGATGCTAACTCTGCCTCATCTCAATTTACATGTTAGGTAATCTTCATAACTTTTTAATTTATATTTATGTCAATTACATTTCATTTTTGCATTTGCTAATTATATCGAATATAAATATTACGATCACTTGTGAGGGTCATCTAGTGGTTATTAGCGCTAGATGTCTCACAAGTGATCGTAATATTAATATTCGAAATAATTAGCAAATGCAAAAATCAGATGTAACTGACTTAATAAAAATTAAAAAGTTATGAACAATACCTAACATATAAATTGAGATCATGCTAATCCATCGAAGGCAGAGCTAGCATCGGATGAGTACTTCGATGACGAAATCTCATAAATAAATGTTCATGCATTTCTCCCTGTAAAATAAAAATTTTCCATCTTCACATAGAATTCTTTTCACATAATTCGTGCATTAGCTATGTTGGCTTAGTAAGCCCAGCTAATAATAACCGGTCGCCTAATAAGCGCTAGATGACTCACCAAGTGATCGTATTATTTATATTCGATATAACTAGTAAATGCAAAAATTAAATGTAATAATTAGCAAATGCAAAAATCAGATGTAACTGACTTAAACGAAAATTAAAAAGTAATGAATATTACCTAACATCTAAATTGAGATCATGCTAATCCATCGAAGGAAGAAGTAGCATCTGACAAAATTTCAAAAATGATTTTTCATGCATTTCTCCCAGTAAAATAAATTTTTTAAAGTTTTTCCATCTTCACAAAAAATTTTCCACGGAAATCGAAATCGTAAATGATAAATTCGAAGAAACTTAGAACGTCTTTGGAGAAAATGGCTAAAACATCCATGTTAATGGCTAATAAACCTAAAACTGAAGTAACAGACCACGGACGAAAAGAAAGAAGCTACACGAAAAGTCCAAGAAACGACGAAATCAATACAAGATGCCGGATACGTGCTAAGCGCAGGAGAAGACAACGATAACACACATTGCTATGCGGTACGTGCTGCGACCATAACGGAATTAGACTGTGAAGACAATATAGGTACAAATTCTAATGGAAATTCTAGTGAAAATTTTATAGAATATTTAAAAACTAGAAGAGAGAAGCCAACCAGTGTGAATGGAGGTGGCATGATTTCGCTACTGGTAGCTGAACGTAAGACAGTATTAGCAAAAATTTAATCCGATTGGCGCTTAAAAAGTTAGTCGAGATTGATGATGAAGGATTAATACTTTCAATCGACGATTAATTTAACCAAATCTTTAATCATGATTACGATTGTCACTGGTTTTCGTCGTTTACAGTATTATTTAGTTTAAGAAAGCGAAATTTGCTTATTTTTAAATGATTTCGATTTCAAGAATGTGGAGGTTAGGTCACATCTCAATTCGAATGATTGAATTTTTTTGCATATTTTATCAAAGAAGGTTTAGTGTGATTCCAAGAGTAAAGAAAATGTACATAATTTGTTTGTAAATCATTTATTAAATCACGATAAACAGGTTTCGAATTTTTCGATAACAACAAAACAAAAATTAAACATAAAAAAAATAACAAAAGAAAGAAAATACTTTCTTATAGGATATGTACATAAATAGTGTAAGTATTGACAATAAAATTTATTATCATGTTTCGCGTTATTTAAATTACATTTCATAATTCTTCGAATGCATCATCTGAAATTCTGTGCGATCTAGGTGCATTCACCATGGTCGCGAATGAAAACATCCTCTCTACAGAACCCGATGGTGGCATATGTGTATTTATATTATAAACAAATTTTTCAAAGGTAGGTAGCGATTTAAAAGGCTTAATTCACGACTTTTTTCAGAGAAAAAATTTGAAACTATTAAATCGGACCTCTGTCGAGAACTAACAGAGCACTGCGCGAATCTGAGTTAAAATCAAACAAATCGTCCTCTTTCTGTTTATTTTTTATTTCCACTACTTTGATTTTCAATTTGTTGATCTTGTTCAGATAATTCTAAACATAAAGTTGTTTTCAGCCATCTTAAGCATTTTTATTGGGTGTCAGGGTCAACACATGTCAACCATCGGTTCTTGAACTTAGGATAAACTAACGATGCAATAGCAGCATTTTTTGCACTTTCATTAGAGAAACAACGCTTTTCTACACTTCCAAATATTCTCGTACCAGAGGTTTGCAATACTTCACATTTTGACGTTCCAGCTTCTGTAACTTATTTCTCACAGAAATTAAACATGGAGCAACAATTCCATAAAATGTATCACCCTGCAGTATTTCCAAAGCATTCGCCAATGGCAGTGCACATTGCAAATATTCTTCGATATACTGGAAATCAGCATCTTTAAGTGGGTTTTTAATCTCGTGCCTCGGCTAGTGGAAAGCTTTTGCTTCTTACTTTCGAAATATATTTAATTGCATCATAAAGACTGTTCAATCTGGTAGCACCTGGACGAGTTAGTGTATGCCCGAGAATGTCTTGCATAATCTCTGCACATTTCGGTCGCCCAGCTGCACTCCAGAGTTCACTACATTTAGCCACAACATCAGTATCTGTTTTCCCCAATAATGTAGATTTATTAGAAAATATTTTTTGCACATTAGAACTTGCAATCAAATCGAAAATGCGCATTGTAATACATGTGAAATGGTAGCGAAGTATTTTCTGACATTTGGTTCATTGGATGCATGTCTTCACTTTCCATACAAATCTGGTCTTCATCATGATCTGTCGCGTCACTTTCGCTGTTTTCTTTGTACTCTTCATTGGCATCGAATTGTAAAGATGTTTGGTTTATGCCAAATACTTTAAACACTTTGACAAAATTTGCACCGTTGTCAGTCGCCATTGATGTAACTTTGGAAGGGTCAAGATTGAATTCTGAAAATATTTCCAATAACATGTCTTTTATTCGGTCGTGCGTATGTGTTCCCCTAAATTGTCGACAAGCTATAGCAGCTGAGTGTCTTTCCAAATCTGCATGAATCCAATGCGCAGTTACGCCGAGAAAACTTCTTTTTTGCCCCATCAAATATCGACGGTAGTGCAAACGTAATTAACTGATGCAAGTTTTTCTTTAATTGCAGACATTTGATCATAAGACTGTTTGGCAATTTTTTTTCCTAGTGATCGCCTGCCAAATAACTTCAGTCCAATATTTGTAATATTTAACTCTTCCATCATTTTTGTTAAATAGGGATCCTCTATGGCTCGTAGAGGTGTTAAGGAATGAACGAAATAATTAGTAATATTATCTTCAAATTGTTCTTGTGTTGCCATGTCCTTTTCTATTGAAAGAGTGTTGTCGGCCGTTTTCTCATTAGTTGTTTTCTTAGTCTTGTTTTCTTCATGTGCTTTTTATGATCTTCTAGTACATCTGAATTCTTTTCAAGTGTCCAACGAAATTCGACGTTGTTGTCCTGTATCCTACAATCACCGTTTTTTTTTCTGATGGACACCATGCATGTTGCAGCGGAAGACTCGTCAGGAACTAGTTTGAAGAAAATACCGTCAAATAAAACAGAAGATGAAAAAAATGATTCCCTTGTTAGATTTTTTCTCGTGTCTCCCGTTGAAGATGTAGCTACATTTTCATGGCCATTTATTTCACTTTGTCCACTAGAATTTACACAATTAATAATACTCTTCGATTTCGATGTCGGCTTCAATGTCTATATCCATTTTTAATACCGTAGCAACTTTTACTTGACAGAAAATAATCAACCTGACGTGCATACGAAAAAGATATATTTTGTTTACTAAACACTCAGTGTGCCAAATAATACTACATACACATCAATGCAAAATGCACGTAGACCCAAAACCTACTTATACCAACCAAAAGGAACGGTTCTTCCTATTGTTTACGTAAAGCCCAGTCGAGACTCTACGTCTTACACAACGTTTTACCTGCGCAGTCAAAATGTAGCAAGATTGAAAGAGCTTCCAGACGGTGCACATCTTACCAATTTCTTTGCGCAGTTCACGGATATTTAAGCCCTACCAGCTCAAATATCGCTGCAACTGCAGAGTTCTATGCGCAGTTCTAAAACGTTGCATTTTTCCGTTGCCTTCTTACTCAGGCCTATAAGGAAATCAATTAACGTACCTGACGTCACTTCCCGTACCACAAACAGATGATCAGTAGCCCTAAATTTCGATAAACAGCTGTCCAGAAAACTTGAAAGCAGCATCTCAGTAGGCCGAAAGTACGCCTTTGAGATTATCAAATATGACATTTCTCAGATGAAATTTACCCGAAATGATACAAACGGGAACGAAATACATATATTTGCGCGCTAATGTCTTCGACACCTCATATTTAAAATAAATCGTTGACATAGTACTGATAAAATTTTAAACTACAGTCATATGTACTGTCAAAAACCTTTAAAAAAATTGTTTGGTTTAAAAAACACTAGATGGCGCTGATGAGGCTACTCGAAGAGGTTAATTCGCGACGTGACGCAGTGATTCCGTTTTCGGGCCTGAGTAAGAAGGCAAGGATTTTTCCTGTCCACACGCAACATTTTCCTGCGACGTTTTGGTTTGCGCCGGCATTTTGTGAAATACGTAGCGTCTGGACCGGGCTTAAGGTTCAAACAAAAAGATAAGCGCATTTAGTGATTGGTTTGTGAGTAAATGACATAAAATACTTCATCAATGTAAACAAATTAATAATGAATGCATGGAAATTTTATATGATTTTCATCGGCAAATGTAATTACTCCACTGTCTTCATGACATTATCATCGTTTATTCAATTATTCAAGACGGTAAAAAATTCTCTGATGAATAAGGAACAAAGTTATCATCAATGTATATACACCTACTCAACTTTTTCATGTATATGCATTGATCATAAGATTGTTCCTTTTTCATCAATTTTAATAAATGAATAATCGATGATAATGTCATGCAGAAATTAGAGTTATCAGATTTGTCGATGAAAAAAGAATGAGATTGTCATCAACACATGCGAATAGTCCAGTTCCTGCATTGCAATATAATAGGGAAGTGAAATATCCCTATGATGATTTGTTTATTGTCTCGGAGTTAGAGCAGAAGCCACAGGTCCCAGGTTCAAGTCTCTAACTTTAAATCAATGACTTTAAAAAGTTACCAACTCAACACTTTTTTTTTGTGGTAGGGAGGTGAAGGCATTTACGCCCGCCGAGTCTGGCAGTGTGGGACTCCTATGGAGGATACCCTTGGACTACCCACTAAACACCTCCCCTGTCAATCTGAGACAACACTAAGTAGGAGATAAAAATCTCATTTGTCCGGAAGTGACGACAATGGAAGCGCTTCCCTCTAAAAATTCACTAAGAAATAATCTAGAAATCCATCTTTCAAAGTCCCACTGCGTTAGTTGTATTGTTGTTGCAGTATGCAGGTACAAAAATAACACCTTAAATTTTTAGTAATACGCTTACAAACTCAGGAATCCTGGATAAATTTAATCTGCCTTTTAATTCACGTTAATTTACACGAACATCTTATTTTATATTATAATACTATAAATATAACACAGTGGATCTCATAAAACAATCGTTAATCAAATTAACGATTGATGATTAATGATTACTAAAATTAATTGCGATTACGATTAAATATTTTAATCTTGATTAATTTAATCGGGATTAAATTAATAGCTTAAATTTTCAATCGATTGATTAATCGATTAATGCCAAGTCTGGCGTAAGATAAATAACATTGAAATTTAAAGAGTAAATGCGAACAAAATCACAAAACGAAATCACTGCTTCGCTTTGTCTAACAAAAGAAGCTTTGAATTCTAAGGAGGTTCCACACTCCACTAGCACTTCAAAAATGGGAAATAAGATCTTTCTGTTGATTGGAGAAGATACGGTCAATCTCCTTTAAAAGCTGCAAGATGCTGCACCGGCATGTGAAGGAAATCGGTTGTCCCTCCCACAGAAAGAGCTAATTCATTTCCATTTTTGGATGTAGGTGAGCGAAGTTCGGAATCTTTCAAGATTGCGTCAAATGCTCAAGGAAGCTCCACCAGCATGAAATCAGCTTTTCGATGTCGTATGTCAAATGCGTTTGCGGCGAAGGTCAGTCCACAGAAATTCAACATCGAAAGGCTCCAAACGGCGTCTGTGACGAAAAATTTCATCGAGATATTCGACAACCAGCTGGCTCTCATCCTATCAGGCACATCGTCCAAAAAAAGCAATGAATTTGAGCGGCAATTAAGCCGCGGCTGAACATACGATCGGACATCAAGCCCGGCGAAAAAAAACGATTGGTTCGATGATGAGTGCCAGAATGTGTTCGACAAAAAAAATCGGTCGTATAAATAATATTTAGAACATCATGAAAATCACAGAAGAGTAGCGAATAAGATAATTAGAATTAAGAAAAGAAAATACTATGATGACCAATTGAGCGAAACAGCGAACAAAATATTTAACAGATCTTAGAAAATAAAATCAGATCGTACACCAACAGTATTATTGGGGAGTATCAAGGTGGCTTTAGAGCAGGTAGATCTACGATAGACCAATTCTTTACAGTCAAGCATGTACTTGAGAAATGCTGGGAGTTCAACATAGATGTACATCAAATTTTCGTTCACTTGAAGTAAGCATCCAACAGTATTACTTGTAACTTACTGTGCCAAATAATGCTTTACCTTGGTATCCCAGCCAAATTAGTCAGTCTAACCAAAATCACAATGTCGCCGACAACCTCCCAAGTCTAGTAACCAACTCACCAATGCCTTTGGCACAAATATCGGACTAAAATAGGGAGATGGGCTGGACCATTTCTATTCAATCTGGCTCTGGAATACGTTATAAGAAAGCTACCTGTCGACACAAGAGGTACGTTATTATACAAGTCGAGCTAAGTAGTTATCTATGTTACATACCAGCATACCCTATGCATACTGGCACGCACTGGGAGCTTGATTTGATGTGTACCCTATATACACATCAGGGCTCCCGGAGAGATAGGGATATTCCTGTATAATACTTCATACTTGACAACCAGATCAGTAAACAGGTATTCGTTTATTTATTGACATAATTTTTATTTTGTTCTTTGTTATGTTATGCAATTACACATTCAGTTAAATATATATTAATACCATACTTTGACTATGAATTCTTTGAAGCTAATTAATTGATAACAGAACAAGATAATGAGGACTTATGCCTACATATGTATACTCGTATATTTAGAGTATTAACGGGACATTTAATTAACACGATTCATGTTTACTTTAATTATACTTGTTACTGATTCAGAGGGAAAAGAAAATTCGAAGGAACTAATCAATTCAGACTTGAACTGCAGGTCCCGGGTGTATTCGCCATAGGACGCCAATACTCGGGCTGATGCCTTGATTTTGCAGTCAGATTGGTAACTATGCTGACTTGATTGGCTACCAACCGAAATAATGAAAACAATTTAACAAGTACATGAGCAAAGTTCAAATGCAATGTTTTTTATCGCCATCTCTCTGTGACTGCTGCAACCACAAGCACACTCAAGCTTTCGCTCAATTTGCCTAATTGCACATGCGTGTAACCAATTCGTTCCACTGAGGCGGTACGGTCGATTGCGAAGTCTTGTGTATGTGTATGTTTAATACTTAATACGAGTATGAATACATACCCACTTCTGCTAATGCATCATAGGATGCCGCTTCCTTAGATGCTTTGATTAAAACTCGCAGCTTTTCGCATATGTTGCCATTCAGAGTACAGAGAGAGGCGCGCCGGAACACGGACCGAGTAATATTTGCACTCGGCTCTCGTAACTTATGTGGACATCAACATTTTATCACGGTCGTTAACAACCGCCAAAGGATTTTTTCTGAAAATTGACAGTGAAGCGTAACTAGTACGGCTACAAACCAATGAATAAAATAAAGCCCATGACGCAGTCGAGTAAAATTACCTCAAATATCCAAAATATCACACTTGCCGGCTACAATATCGGAAGTGTGTGCAAATTTAGGCCCCAAAATAACTAGAACCAGCGATGAAAGAGACGAAGTACGCCGAAGAATACAGCTCGCAAATAAAATACTTTATACAGTTTTGATGATCTTGAAGACCAGCTGCATACACAGGAAAACAAAGCTCCAAGTAAACAAATTTGTGATAAGACCTGTCCTAGGCTATGTGGGTAAAACATGGACCCTAACCCAAGCATCTGCAAACATATTGAACGGCGGCGTTGGGAGTCGGATCCAGAAGCGAATGATCGGAGCGAAGCTAGACGGGAACCAATGGTGAATTCGAGTCAACGATTATAAGACTCCAAAGAGCTGGCCACGCAAATCGTATGGACGAACAATTTATACCCAAAAAAATATTCGTTGGGAGAGCTGAAGGGTGAAGGCCAGTGGGAAAACCGAGGGAATACTGGTCAGACTCGGTCGACAAACCCAGTTCATTGCTGCTCGGGGTTCAGGATTGGAGGACGCAGTGGATGTACCGAGACAGTCAGAAGCGAACGCCCGAGAGGGCTTATAGTGCTAAGAAGAAGAAGATCGATCGTTGAAAAGGAAAATCTACCATTTTATTTCGTACTAATTTCTACTACAAGCAATCCAAGTACCTTTCAACAGATAAGGAATTTGTACTTCAAAGTGCTTCGGTAGCAAAGCCTCCAGAAAAAAAAATCAACCAATGTTAAAGGTGCCAACGATTCGGTTATTCAGCAGCCAGCTGTGCTATGCACTACTGGTGCCTTAAATGCAAAGTAATTCATGCCCCCGATGAGTGCGAATTGGCTCAGACGGAGCCTAAAGAAAAATGTTACTGCGGCGACTATGGTGTATTCGGTCGCCCTGATTCGTATCGAACATCCCGATATCAGGACACGAAAATTAAATTCATGCCAAAATAAGCACAAGAACACCGCAGTATGATACCTTCAAGCTCTTTCAATCCCGGGGTAAATAGTGTAAATAGCAACAATGAGATGCTTCTTACAATCTACTAACAATTTAGTTCCTTATCGGAAAGAATCAACAAATCAAGATTCGAAAATTAACTTTGTTTTTCAACTTTTAGACCTTTCAAATGTCTCAAAATAACTTCCCATTCAGCAACATTCCGATGGATGGGTTTCATCTGGAACCGATGTAAGATAAAAGCCATATGGCAGCGATTTGCATACTTAATAGTCGGCCTACTTTGGACAAGCTCCAATGAGCTGCCACTTTTTAAGACGGGCAAATAAAGCACATGTTCTGCACCTTCTACTGACTTTGAGAAGCAAACAAACTCCTATTCACTCACTTTGGAAGGCAATAAAAATTAAACGGGCGAAGAAATTCGTTTCGAAACCATACAAAACCTCGAGTTTTCGTTGATACCACAATTCTTCATATACCACCATATAAATTTGCGTGAAAAATCGGCCTACTTGTGGTCATGTGTGCGGCAGTAAGCGCTGCTACCAAGGCCTTACTACGGCCTGGCCCTGTAGCCAAAACTGACGTTAGATAGAAAGCCATATGCTGGCAATTTGCATATGTATTAGTCGGCCTACTATGGACAAGCTTCCGGGAGCTGTCAACCAACTGCGGCTTTAGTGAATTCTTATATTTCGTAATATATACTATTTTCCGAATAAAAAACGTGCCGAACGCATTCCGTGCATGCTATAAATTCACCTTGTAAAGCCCACTGTACTCCTAAACTTTTCAAGACGAGCAAATGAAGCACACGTTTTGCACCTTCGACTGATAGCTCAGCGTTGAGATGTAAACAAACTCCTGTAAATTCACTTTAGAAGGCGATAAAAACTATACGGGTATAAGAACTGAAATAATTTTCAATTCACTAGGAGCACTATTGTGTTCTCCGCGGACCATTTGGATTTCACTGTAGAAATCCGTCTCTAAACCGTACAAAACCTCGAATTTTCGTTGGTACCTCCACAATTCTTCATATAATGCCATGAAAGTTAGTCAGCAAAGTCGGCCTACTATTGGTCATGTGTGTGGTAGTAAGCGCTGCTGCCATATGGCTTCCTATCTAACGTCAGTTTTGCCTGTAGCTGAATGTCCTACTACTGCATACATGACCACATGTAGGCTGACTTTTCTTGCCAACTTATATGGTGGTATATGAAGAAATGTGGAAGTGTCGACAAAAATCGAGGTTTTGTACGGCTTCGAGGGGAATTTCAAGACTCTCGCGGAGAACATCATAGCGCTCTTTATCAAGTGAATTTCATTTTAGCTCTTACATCAGTTCATGTTTTATTGAGATTCAAAGTCAAAAGATTAGGAATTTGACTACCGCCTCAAGCTAGGTGTCAGTGGAAGGAGTTGAACGTGTGTTTCATTTAGCTGTTCTGAAAAGTGTCGATGTACAGTAGACAGTGCAAGGTGAATTCTATGCATGCAAGGAATGTAACTTTTACCTTTTTCATGCGAAATATTGTATATATTAAGCTATACAAGAAGTATTGACTTTTGCCGAAGTAAGTTGACAGCTCACTGGAGCTTGCACTTACGTTTGGTTCCATTGTTACGCTGCTTCGATGTGACGATTTCGTTGAATTCATTGTTAAGCAAAAGCCTGGTAATCTCACTGAAACCCACGCCAATTTATGGCACTCAATGAAGTTCAAAGAATTCAAACTCGAAGGATCGATAGAGCAAATGGTGAAGGGGGAGGTGGTACCAGCATATTAGCTAGAAGACCCTATCGTTTAAAACATATTGATAAATTCGAATTCAAAAACTTTGAATTTCTTGAAGTGCTCGTCATCAAAATTTTACTCCAACGTTATTCTGGCCTATGCAACGTGGTCAAGCTCTCCTTGCCTGAAATGCTTAATGCTCGGCATACGAGTACATCATTGCTGAACGCTAACAATAATCCAAGAGAAATATTTCTGGAATCTGTAGTGAAATTATATGTTCAAAATGTCCGTGAAGGACTGCAGCGATGGTCTGCTGCCTCGGCAGAAGAAGGTGTCGGTATCTGCCGAGAATGCCCTCGTCTGGAGACGCGTGAATGCGCTGGCAGGCTAGCATTGCGGTGTCGTGGAGCGGGTTCATTTTCCCCAGCACGAGGACCCACTAAAAAAAAATTTCGCATTCACGAATTGGACTGCTGGAGGTCAAGAGGCGACCGAAGTCGCAAAAAGTGTAGATAACTACACCGAGGGAATTAGAGCTTGTCACGAGAACAAGGGGAACCTGAAAAGAAAGGCGGACTTGGGGCAACCTCGTCATTACCCGACGAAGTTCATGGCCCACAAATGAAAGAAGGGCAAACGGGTGATGGTGGAGCCCCTTCGCACCCACCCAACCGGAATAAATCCATATATATCTTGTTGAAGTGGCCAGGTATTCCTCTTCTGAGTGGAAACTCATGCAACTTGAATTGCATGAACTTTCCCATCAGAAGGGGAGTACCCCGGTGACCAATTTATGCCATAGAATTATACAATTTGAATGCATAACTCTATGCCATAAAGAGGCACTCTGCTTGGGCCACTCAACCCGCTGAAATGCAGATTCCAGCCCTGGATGATGCTGGGGATCTGCGTCGGCTTCAGCCGATACGTATCGTGTGGATGAATGCGTTGGTCCGGCGGAATCACTGGAGCCTGAGTTGGTGGCGGTGCTTGGCTCAGTCGGGGCCGGTACACTGGAGCCAACGGATTCATTGCCGCACCGGGCCGGATTCGTTCGTGATCGCGCCGCGAGTCTATCGGAAAATCCCACGGATTTGGGTCCGAATCCCACATCGGAGGCGTTCTTGGCCGAGGTGGTACTGGATTGTCTTGTAGAACTGTCGCCTCCACAGCCACAGTGGGTCTCGGCTCTTCCGCAGGCGGCACTGCTTCGGCTCGGTAGTCTTCCTCTCGTGCACTCATTGTCGTGGATGGAAGGGGTCCGCTTTTGGGCACAGTTCCACTTGCGCTGGAGGACTGAGGTCGTTCTGTTGCTGGCTGGGCGGTTTCTAGAGGCTGACGACAGAGCGGGCACGTGGATGAGGTTTGCCGCAGTTGGACCAAACACAGCTGGTGTAGCCTGTGTCCGCACTGCAACCTCTGACTGGTGAGTTCATCCATGTCCTCATGACATATGGAGCACAAGAGCGCTGGTCCGGCATCTGACCTCAACTTCCTCCTCTCTGGAGTTCTTTTGATGGGCATTCCTGTCACAATGGTGATTAGCAAAAAAAACAGAACTTTAAATATATAAAGAAAAAAATATATCCAAATAAATATATGTATATATATATATATATAGATAAAAAAAAAATATGAAAACAAATGTAAAGTATAAAATTCTTGAAGTGGCCGTCAGTGGCGAACTATAAATGATCCTCACAAAAAAAAACAAAGTGCATGAAAGGTTTAGTTGGCGATCGAAATATCAAAAAAAAATAATCGGTCTTTCCATTCCGTCCTTCTTCCCAAGTATGGACACCAATGGCACAATCCTTCTATAGCGTTTCAGGGACAACTCTCTTGTGGCACCTTGAAAATCAGGGTTCAGAAGTGATCCCTCATCCGCAAGTTTTCTCAAGTTACAACTTGTCAGCCCAGGGTTGAATTCTAATCCACAAGCAGCGCGTGTCTGTCATGGATTAGCCAATCAGCCAATCACATGAAATCAAAATCCATGTAATTTAAGACACCTAGGCACCGCTAGTTTGGGGAGCGGATCAGAATCCTCCGCAAAATAGCTGTTGGGATAATAACTTCCGAACACAAAAAGGGACTCTAATATCATTTGGCCTTACTAGTTATACAATGGCGGTAAACCACCAAAGTATAAATCAAAAGCAGGACCCAACGATATTGATGTCCAAAGACAACACACGTCTGGCAGTTATTATTTGCTGGGGCACGATCAGTGCAATTACCCTCGGGAGTTATCTACCCGCCAAAAATACTAACACCTTGTGGGGACACCTAGAGACGATGGACTGTCTCGTGCTCACGACTGATGATACAGCCGGGCTTTTCGGAGCCCCACGTTGGGCGCCATTTGTAGTGAAATTAGATGTTCAAAATGTCCGTGAAGGACTGCAGCGATGGTCTGCTGCCTCGGCAGAACAAGGTGTCGTTATCTGCCGAGAATGCCCTCGTCTGGAGACGCGTGAATGCGCTGGCAGGCTAGCATTGCGGTGTCGTGGGGCGGGTTCATTTTCCCCAGCACGAGGACCCACTACAAAAAAATTTCGCATTCACGAATTGGACTGCTGGAGGTCAAGAGGCGACCGAAGTCGCAAAAAGTGTAGATAACTACACCGAGGGAATTAGAGCTTGTCACGAGAACAAGGGGAACCTGAAAAGAAAGGCGGACTTGGGGCAACCTCGTCATTACCCGACGAAGTTCATGGCCCACAAATGAAAGAGGGGCAAACGGGTGATGGTGGAGCCCCTTCGCACCCACCCAACCGGAATAAATCCATATATATCTTGTTGAAGTGGCCAGGTACTCCCCTTCTGATGGGAAAGTTCATGCAATTCAAATTGTATGAGTTTTCCACTCAGAAGAGGAATACCTGGCCACTTCAACAAGATATATATGGATTTATTCCGGTTGGGTGGGTGCGAAGGGGCTCCACCATCACCCGTTTGCCCTTCTTTCATTTGTGGGCCATGAACTTCGTCGGGTAATGACGAGGTTGCCCCAAGTCCGCCTTTCTTTTCAGGTTCCCCTTGTTCTCGTGACAAGCTCTAATTCCCTCGGTGTAGTTATCTACACTTTTTGCGACTTCGGTCGCCTCTTGACCTCCAGCAGTCCAATTCGTGAATGCGAAATTTTTTTGTAGTGGGTCCTCGTGCTGGGGAAAATGAACCCGCCCCACGACACCGCAATGCTAGCCTGCCAGCGCATTCACGCGTCTCCAGACGAGGGCATTCTCGGCAGATACCGACACCTTCTTCTGCCGAGGCAGCAGACCATCGCTGCAGTCCTTCACGGACATTTTGAACATCTAATTTCACTACAAATCATGGATAACAGAGAATCAAATTGAATACAGGTGCAATCTATATGGGTCGATTTACAGAAGCTTGTCCTGATCGGAACTCATTTTAAATTGTCACACTCCCTTCCACCAATACAATGGGGGCTTGCTGTGCCGGGGTTTTCGATAGGGCATAAAAGCATTGCAAGCACTCGTGATGATGCTCAGAGTTGAGTTCACCACGTCTTGAGCGTCCAGTTCTTCTATCTCCTGCGAATCTCCCTGCAACAGAGCATCTGCCTTGAGCATCTCGACGTCCATCCTCGCGATGTTCCACCCAATTGTAGAAGGTGGAGAGTACGGACGTCGGGAGATAACATCACTGATCTCAAGCAGAATACACTGATGGTCACTGGCTGAGTAGTCCTCTAATACACTCCAATTGTGTATCCTTCGTACTAAGGACCCCGAGGTGAATGTCACTTCCGGTATGATACTTTCGCAGCCAATACGGCGGAAAGTCGGTGTATTTCTAGTGTTTATTACGATAAACGCCGGGATTACTAGGATTCGTTTACCCGCGGGATCTGTTTGAAGCATGCCGCATTCGATTGCTTTAGCATTGATGTCTCCCCCAGTGAGCACTTTGCCGTCCGCGTTCGAGATAGCTTGGCTTGGAAAGATGACAAGGTGATCCCTGAGCACCGAACCCACACGAAACCATCCCCTCGTCCACAACCCTCCGCCTGGAAATCCCTGTTCCGAACCCAGATGGCGGAAGTACCAGTTTCATCAGGATACCATGATGCTGAACTTTTATCGTGGTGTTGCTCACTTAGCAGCAAAAAGACGGCTTTCACGTCACTCGCAAACTGGTTAAGCAGGTTTCGGGCGATTGAACTACGGTGTAGATTTAGTTGCAGGATGCGGGTCATCGAAGTTCTGATTTTGCCTTGGCTAGAACTTCTGGAAAACCCGAGATTTTTCTGATCCCAAGACGTGCCCGAGATCCGGTCTTGGGTCAACATCCTTGCAAAGAATACAGTGCGCCTGCTTTGTACACTCTTTTCTTTTATGTCCCATTTCACCGCATTTGTAACATAGGGAACTCCTATCGGGTCCCTTGCATACTTGTGAGGTGTGAGTATAGCCAAGACATTTGAAACATTGAAGAGGCACTGCTCTTCACCATATCCTGCAGACACTCACCATATTCTCACTTCGCCCTCATTCAGAAATTGTTCGTTGTCCTTTACGTTTAAGTCGATAATGGCCATGCATTGCTCTCTATGATTTTCTAGTGTTAGGCTCACTTTGGTCCTGCCCACGCTACGGAACTCCCTTTTCATGGCCTCTTCTACCTCAGCCAGATCCGTGACGCGTGAGTAGAGTAGGATAGAAAGCACAAAAACACCGAGGATTCAAATAATTCCTAATATACTTATTATCATTTGATACACACATATTACAGATAATATTCCAGCTAGCAAACTAACACTTGCGCTGCTTTCTACATTTTGGGAACAGTATACAATAAATCTGACAAAATATACTTGTACTTCGTATAGAGAAAGGAAACAAAATAGAACTCGCACCTAATGGAAATCACATCACTTCAGCTAAGGAAATTTCAAAAATAAAATTAAACCTAGCAGTAATGAAGAATCCTAAGTGATACAGTGAAGGTAAACTATTTACATATCTTAATTCCTTAACTACAAACACAACTAATTCATAATCCAAACTAACCTCTTTTGTGAGTGCCTGGTCATTCTACTGTTCAAGCTATGTATCCTTGCTGCTTCGTGAAACTCCAACCACTATCAGTTTTTTTTTTCTAGTAACAAATTCAGGGGAGGGAGGAAACAAGTTTCCTTTCTAATCTTATCTATCTACTAACCCACCATGGCGTAACCTAACCTATTCTACATTCTACTTCTATTCTATCGCGAGACTAATTTCGCTTTTGCGTTCTATTTTAGGTTTTAGAGAAAAACAATCAAAAGGAAATGGCACGAAATCTGGTCGTAGAGGAATGGAATGGGCTCGCGCTCTTTTTGCGTTACAAAAATACGATTGGTTTAATTTCACTTGAAGTTCCCTTTCCCTGAAATATCTCAACCTGACAAAATATCACGATTTAGCCTAATAAATCCCGTATGCCTTAAAGAAAAGAAAGAATGACCGGTTAGGCCCCCGAAATTAACGACACGCGTCATACGGATACGTGCTATACACACGGACCGACCATTTTCGATTATACCACGTACATTTTTGTGACTATTATCCCCTCCAGCCAAGTGCTATTTCAAGTCCTTCGCATGCCAAACTCCCGCGTCGCGACCACGAAAACGGAATCGAGATGAACCAAAACAAACTGACATCCAAAAACCCAAAAAAAACCTACTATCCCTCTACCTGGCTTAACCTAGGTCCTACTTGCTGAACCACCCTACACCTAGTTAATCCTTCTTTCACACATCCTTTAGACACTGAAGATGACTCAAAGGAGTTGAAACGTGTCTGGTCACTCAAAAATACTAGGCCCGACGACTTTTCAAGAAAAATAAAACTGAAAAATATTGCACATTCCTTGTGGTATGTATGTTTAAATGAACTGCTATGGAACTTTGTACACTTTAGATTTTTTGGTAATTCTGACTACTACGAGGATCTTTTCTACCGAACTTGCCTTTTTTCACATTTATGTGGGGTATATTCTTCAGGTAATATGGATTATCGGTTGGTGATCTTGTAGAAACTACAGGGCCCATAGGTTACGGTGCCATGAATGCTAAACGGAAAAGAGAGGACTGATAAGAATTACACAATTTCGAAAAAATTGTGTATCCTTAATTTCAATTGTTAAAGCAGAAAAGCAAAAAAACCATATTTGAAATGTTTCCCTTTATTATTTCTTTAGTGACAACATTAATACTGATGAGTAAACGAACCAACTATATTTCTAAGGAGTTCTTTCTTCATACAAGCTCCTTGTATTCCGTAAAATAAACGTTATACATTCCTTTTGAGTGATTTTGAAAAAGATAGAAATTTATTACAGTTATACGTATAATTTCACAAACAAAAATTAAAATGTTCACGCCTCAATAAAATTAGACTGGAAAAGACATGTTCTAACAGACATAATATTTGCCAGGCATCAAGCAGTTTTAGTCTGTTCATAACATATTTTAACTTTGATCATATAATATATTCTTTTATATTCAAACTTTAATCTTCCTATATTAAAAATCACCTCATCTCTCGCTTCAGCGGCCACTGAAACTATTTGGACTGTAATTATACGATATTGAGTGAACCATTCTTGCATAATTTGAACGGATTTCGTTGTTCCTCTGAAGCATGTTTTGCAGCATTTGTTGCCTGAAGTCAGGATCACTACTTGAGGAACTTCTTTCAATATTTATGGATTGCATTCTGATAGCGTTAGTAAAATTCATACTGTATGAAGATGGTATTGGATTCAGAGCAGAACTGGTATCCATCCTTTCCAGTGGGCGATGAGTTAGCATCCTTCCGTTATGAGCCATATGATTTCCCGAGCTTGTTAAGCGAGGATCTATTGCTGTGTATTGGGAGGGTATTTGGTGTAATTGGGAGATAGACAATGCACTTTGCGACATATTTGGTCGTTCATGATTGCTAGGTGGGAAATAGGATGATTGTGAGGGACCAAACCGCGGGTGGAAATATTTATCTCTATCTGCATTCTGACGCAGTTGAGGGTTTGTTTGGTGGTATGAATTAAAAAAAGGCATTGACTGCACAGATGTTCTTTGAAAATCTGGACCAGAAAGTACCGCTTGCATGTGATCAAGCGGCAATGGACGGCGGGATGTAGGTGGAGGTATCATTCTCGGCGGTCCTCCAAAGCGTAAAACATCTAGAGCTGTTGACTGGAATGGTAATGTTTGGATTGTAGACACTGGGCAGCAACAGGTTGACTGACACCTTGTTTCTGAATGTACTGTGTGCGGTCTAACGTCTACTCTATCGACATAAGGATTCGCTGTCGACTTTACAACTGTAGACTGTGGTAAAAAGTCCACGTTGTGTTTTCGCGTTGAAATAAACTGGATGGGAGCGTTTATGTGTTGAAAAGTAGGCGAATATTGATTGAAATTTTGTTCAGTGAAGCTAGCATTTTGTCTAGAAGCTATTAAAGGCATGTGGCGGGCCGTACTTTGAGCCGTATATTCCGTATTATTTTCTGAAAGGAAAACATTTACAGAAGTTTTAAATAATTTTATTATTTGCATACCGGTAGATATTGAGGTGGAATTTCCATCTAGTATTATTCCATTAGGCATTCTAATATCTTGAATATAACAAGGGCTTTCTTTGTCTTTTGTTGGATCTATTATCGGTGCAATATCATTAACTTTATTCACAAATTGTCTATCTATTAATTTAGTCTTAGTAGTTCTGCGCCGCTTTAGCGCTGGAGAATCTCTGGAAGTGGAAATAGGCTCGTTAACGGCCTTTTGTGCACGTATTACAGGCGGTCCAATTTGTGGCAAGCCGTCATCATGATTCTTGGAATTTAATGTTACTTTTATATCAACTGATATGTCGCGGTTGAGGCTGGTCATGTTGAGTTTATCAATTGCCGTTTTTTGTGCCAGTTGATACTGTTGAATACTTTCCTTGATTTTCTCATTCAAAATTCTTTTATAAATAATGTGCCGATTATTATTCACATTAATATTCTCTGTTGAATTTATCATTGGGTATGATAACATCAACTGGGGCAACGTTAAAGACCGCAAAAACTCTTCTTTGGGCGAAGATGATTTCCCTTCCTTACTGGTTACTACAAATAGAGAATCTGAGTGTAAGGATAGTTTTATTATAGTACATATTTCAGCAATTTCGGAACCTGTTCACGTCGCTCGACTTTTTATTTTTTAATGTGAATATTAGTTTATTATTTTTTATTTTAATTTATTTTGCCGGATGTCTTTCCTCCTTCTGTGATATTTATTTTATTTTATGTTATTATGTGTACATAAAATATACAAAAACACTGAAGAAGGAACGACGTGCCTTCCAAAACACGTGTCTGGGAAAACAATTAATATTCACTTTGAAAGGAAAAATAGTTTTTCTTATTTCTAATTTTAAAAATATTTTTATTTGATTTGAAATCGGATTTTACCTGAACTGTGCATTTCAGTGTTTTTTGTAAAGCATTTCCCGGGTGAAACAGATGCTGTTTTATCATTGCAGTTTTCTGAGGTGGTAACGAAGTTATTGAATTCTAAATTTTTCGAACGATCGTTTAAGTTTTGAGTACCGTCCGTGTCCGTGTTATTTAATGTTTCAAGCGCATCATTTATATTCTCATTCACATTTGTATTCCTTCTTTGCTCCGTGGTTTCTTTACTGGCTAAAATCTCCTTGATGCTTTGTTCATTCTCTGCCTGCTCGGCGGTTTCGACACTCGTTAAATTATCTTCGGTAATATGTTCATTTTCACTAGGAGTAATACTATCTAATACTTTCAATGGTTCTGCTTCAGAGATCGTGGTGAAATATTTATTTTTCGCTTTTTCTAAATCAAAGTTATAATTTTCTTCATCTATTCGTGCCGGAGTGAGGATATCATCATAAGTGATTTGCTTGCGACTGTCGAATTTTTTTCTGTAACTTATTAACTTCCCGGACATTGGTTTTCGTGTGAATCGAGGGTGTATTTTGTTTGGTCTTCGTATAAATTTTAGACTATCGACACCATTTTCATTATTTACAGTTCGGTGTTGTTTCCGCGGCGGGTTCATCATTGGACTGTCGTTCCTAGTTTCTTTATTCGTTGTTCTAATACTTTCAATATTGGTTTCCGTTTTTTCGGTACTTTTTTCGTTATTTTTGTTGCGATAAAGAGGTACTACCTTGAAGCCATTTTTTGATGGTTTCACACAATATAAGTCTCTTTTCTCAAGCAATCCGGTGTAAGTTCTCTAAAAATAATTTTTAAATTATACAATGAAGCATTTTGAATCAAGATGTGTTAAATTCTTCACTTACCTTTAGGAACATTTTATCGGTATTTCTGCGTATCTCACGGTTACGCTCTCTACCAAAAGAAAATTTATATCAGTCAAATCAAGACAAAAAAAGAAATGATTTTTGCTTACTGTATAATTGAGTATTTTTTCTGTAATGGCAAACTTTTTCGAACTAAAGTACTTTTCTGGATACTATCTGAGGAAAGATAAAAAGAAATAAGTTTTGTGAATACCTTGGCAGACTGGATAGAAGAGTTAAGATGGAAACGAGATAGTTTTGCTCAGATGCTGCAGTCCTTAAGGTATGTAATACCTTACCAAATATATTTTTTTGTGATTTAAAAACACAATCATTATTTATCATGTCAAAATTTATTAGTGATGATAATTTTTAGAGTATTAATAACTTAGTTCTTATATTTTAATTATTTCTACCTCTTTTCATCATTATTTTACTATAAATGTCATTTCTTAAAGTTTTTATAGTGCACGTTAACATTTTCTTTTGGTTTCATTTACTTAACCCATTATATTAATTATTTTTGTTAAAAATCTTATTTTATTTAGTAAGTTTAAAAATGTAGTATTTATGTATATTCCTTTCTTATCGTTTTTTTTTTGTAATTAATTCTTAATTGTTTTTCTTTTCAATTTATGATCCATTGAGCACTGGTATAACACTACTTTTCACAATTTTTTAATCACATTGAATTGATTACGACCAAATTTTACAATAATTGTTGTTCGACTTTAGTAGCTTTGCCAAGCTAAATATATAGTATACCTTCTTATCATGTCAAAAATGTATGTACGCAAAAATACTCAATAAAATATCTATCTATATATCTCTAAGGATCTAGACAAAGCTGACTTTTTTAGATGTTGTTGAATAACTTTTTATTAAGTTTATATTATTTAAAAGCAATTCTGCCGATTCTCTCAGGGCACAAACAGTTTTTGACTATTCTTAAATGCAGAACAATATTTGACAGCATTTGTTGATACAAATTACAGTTCTATTTTAATTAATTTTATGCAGAAAAGGCTATTGAACAACATGACAATTATATAGGGTTTTCCAATAAGAGGTGTCATTTTTAATAGATTTTGTGATTTCACAACTTGCGACTTCTTCCTTTGGGGTCACGTAAAAGAGAAGTTATACGCCAACAGCTCAGCGTCGATTCAAGACCTCAAAGATGGAATTCGTGAGGCTATCGAGGACATAGGGCAGGATATGGTCCTGTAAGCGTGGATATGGTCCTGTAAGCGTGTCGTCGTGGTAATTTGCCAGATGTTATTTTCCACTATTAACGGCATACCTTCCTCTTTATAATGAAATAAACATCCGATCATTTATATTTAAAAAATGGCATTTTTCTTTTAATATCAAATAACATCTCTTATTGGAAAGTCCTATAGTTTAACTAATGTCAAATATCACTAGCTTAAATGCAAAAGATGCTATTAAACAAGATCAGAAATCTCAATTCAACGCTGTTCCTATCGTTATCGCCAGTTTAAGTTGCAAAATACTCTAAAATTAATGTGCTTAAACAAATAATGACATCACTATATTTTATAAGTGCAATTCAAATAGAATTGATGCTTTTATACGCCGTCATTTCACAGCAACTACAAGTCCCTTCGGGACTTGGTATCCTGCAAACAATGTCTTCAATGCCTGCAATCATGGAAACTTAGCAGATGTAAACTATATTGATTACGGAGTCAGTCCAACGTGTCCTCGATTTTCACAATGGTCTTTGCACCTCAATTACTTTAATAAATACATTTTAAAGTAAGGTAACCATTGCTCATACATGTGTATCACGCGGCCACCGGCTCGTTAGATACATTGATAATGTTAGTTTTTCTGAATCAGAAAAAGCTTAGCTTACTTAATTAAGGAGAGGGTAGAGAATGAGAAAATGCTAGTTATTTGCAACTTATTTGGAAATTTTGCAATATGAGTTTGATTCAGATCAGAAACTTGAATAACATTTTATTAGATAGAAAATGAATTGCCGTTAACAAGCATTTGGTTACAATTGATGTCAAGTGAAATTCGGTCAGGATTTGTGGTTGGTTGCCACTAAGTTTTGCTTGTCGTTTCCTCAGTTTTCCTGCTGAACCCTCCTCTTATGGATAAACAACCAACGTCAGTAGCTGATGTTTCTAATTCCGCTGAAACTCTGCCAGCACCGCAAATAGTTCTATCTCTTCATGTCGTGGCCCCGCCGAAGCAAATATTTATATCTCGTCTGTCTTATGAGACATCGACGAATGACATCTGCGATTACGTCTCAACGAAATTTGGACTTTCAGTAAAGATCATCAGCTGCCACAAACTGACTAAAGATAACTTTAAGCTTACTGTGCCATCAAACTGCAGCATAGTTCTTCAACCAGAATACTGGCCTCCTGGAACATTAATTAAACCTTTCAAGGCAACCAAAAGAAGAAATTTGCGTCGTGTGGTGAACTCTCTTCCGAGACTTTATTATAATATTAATTTAAATTTTGATATTCAGAACACTTCTCATACCTTCGATCTTTATTACCAAAATGTACGTAGCATGCGAGCCAAGCTGGAAGCTATTAAAATTGCTTCTTCCATTTCCGGCGATGTTTTCATTTGTTTTACAGAAACCTGGCTGACTCCTGATATCGGCAGCAATGAAATTTTTCCACTACATGATGTCTATCGAACTGATAGAGATCGTTTGGTTTCAGGTAAATCTGACGGTGGTGGTGTACTTATTGCTATTCATAAAGCTTTAGATAGCAAACTCTGCTCTGACTTTTCCCCGTCACTTCCAGTAGAATTCATCACTGTCTTCATCAATATCTCTCAAACCGTGAGTTTAGTATTACTTTGCGTGTATATTCCTTGCAATGCTCCTTTCCGCATTTACAACCGTTTTTTTCTGAATTATCTTCGTATTTCTGCAGCATCAACCCTCTATACACTATTTTAATCTGTGGCGACTTTAACATGCCTTGCCTAAGGTGGGACGCACGCGCTCATACCCTCGCATCCTTCAATGATCTCTCTATCCTGTTTTCTTTTTTTTATCGCTTTGCTCCCTTTCGCAATTAAATATCATCCCGAACGCAAACAATCAACTTCTCGATTTCATCCTTACTACCAATCCTGCCTCTATATCCTCAATCACAAAATCCCCCTTCGAATATGTAAAACCAGATCCCCATCATCCTCCGTTTGAGGTTCGTTTACCTTTTCCCGCACCTCAGTCAAAACGCACTCCTTTTTCCCCAAGATTTAATTTCCACAAAGCCAGCTATGCAGCCATTCAGCTTGAGCTGGATATAGCCCAGTCATATTAGGTAAAAAAAGGGGTCAACCTCGGAATGAAAGATAATAAGCTGCAAATTGGTATGAACCTTTGTTTTGTCATTCTAAATGTTGTCTCAAAAGTCACAATCGTTATCGTGTCCGCGTCTCAAGATATTCAAGGTCAAAGGTCACAAAAATCGGTTTTTCGCGAATATCTGGCTTCCTATCGGTTAAATGAGATTTGCATTTATTATAAAAGTTGTAGGCTATAAAATTCCCTACAACTTTTGTTTAAACTTTTTTTTCATACGACCAACCGTTTTGAAGGTAGAGCGCGAAGAGTGCACATCGTACAGTCATATACGGCCTAATGCAAGGTCAAGCGTGAGTTATGGTTATCAGTACGTTATAAAGTCAATTATTTACTTGGAAATTATAATTATTAAACAATGCCTATTATTTATGTACTAACTATTAATTATTTATATTTAATTAAAGTAAGTAACTTGATTTGCAACGGTACAATTTCAAACTAACGAATAATCTTGACTCATACAAAGTGGAGAGAGTGGCCTTGAATACTATAGAACATCTGTCCCGGCAATGAATAGAAAAGGGCATAGGGTAGGGACAAGTATTTCCAGGTATATAAGTATTGAGAAATTTACGCGTTTTAAAGAAAAGATATATAATGTCGTGTTAACTTAAAATAAAACTAAAATATATAATCCAGAATTAATAATATTTTATACTTAAATAGTTAAATATGAATAATTATATATATTATTTATGTACTAACTATTAATTATTTATATTTAATTAAAGTAAGTAACTTGATTATTTATATATAATTATTCATATTTAACTATTTAAGTATAAAATATTATTAATTCTGGATTATATATTTTAGTTTTATTTTAAGTTAACACGACATTATATATCTTTTCTTTAAAACGCGTAAATTTCTCAATACTTATATACCTGGAAATACTTGTCCCTACCCTATGCCCTTTTCTATTCATTGCCGGGACAGATGTTCTATAGTATTCAAGGCCACTCTCTCTCTCCCTAATATGACTGGGCTAATAATATTGACTGGAATTCAATGATGCAGAAGCTCGATGTCAATTCAGCGCTATCAACTTTCTATGAGAATCTCAGTAGTATAATTACAAACCATGTACCTATCTGCCGTTCCCCTCGGGCAAAGAGCCCCCGCTGGATTTCCGCTGAAGTCTTAGCCGCTCTTTATTTTAAGGACCAGGCACGCAAAAAATTTCATTATTCCAACTCTGACACTGACCTCACCAACTACCGACTGCTTCGTAGAGAAGCCAAAAAAGCGGTTAAGAACGCAATCGAGCTTACATATTATAAGAAATTTTGTTTGAGGAATGCTGGTTGTCCTAAGTGAAAGAACTACATTGTTCTTTCACCCGAGCATTTTAGCTATCAACTTAATAGCATTTTTTGCTCGATGGACTTCAGCTGGTTCCAGCATATGGGCTGGTTCCATTAAAAATCTCGCAGTTTCGTTCGAGGTGACCGAAATACTCCTCAGGAGCTGCCACATCAGTCACCTCGGGGCAGCTCGACTGCGGGGTTCCAGATGACCACGAACCCATTTATATATATGTTGCAGCATGGCAGTGCTGCAAGCTCTATCGAGCAGTAATTTCCACTATTACGCAGTGGTGGCGAACTTATAAGAAATTTTGTTTGAGGAATGCTGGTTGTCCTAAGTGAAAGAACTACATTGTTCTTTCACCCGAGCATTTTAGCTATCAACTTAATAGCATTTTTTGCTCGATGGACTTCAGCTGGTTCCAGCATATGGGCTGGTTCCATTAAAAATCTCGCAGTTTCGTTCGAGGTGACCGAAATACTCCTCAGGAGCTGCCACATCAGTCACCTCGGGTGAAAGAACAATGTAGTTCTTTCACTTAGGACAACCAGCATTCCTCAAACAAAATTTCTTATAAGTTCGCCACCACTGCGTAATAGTGGAAATTACTGCTCGATAGAGCTTGCAGCACTGCCATGCTGCAACATATATATAAATGGGTTCGTGGTCATCTGGAACCCCGCAGTCGAGCTGCCCCGAGGTGACTGATGTGGCAGCTCCTGAGGAGTATTTCGGTCACCTCGAACGAAACTGCGAGATTACATATTATTATATGATTGAAACATCACTGCAATCTAATAGTCCTAAGCCCTTTTGGACATACATACATTCTCTGAAAACAACATCCCATAACCCTAATAACATATCTTCTCATGGCATAACTGCCAAGCTTCTGATGGGCAAGCTATCTGTGACATTTTCGCTCAATTTTTTTCCTCCACATTTAAGGTTGCGAACCCCACTATATACTCATCGTGTCCTTCTCCTTCCCCTATTGAGCATTCTATGTACTGCTCACTTTTGACATTAATGGTGGTCCGGGCCCTGATGGAATACCAAATCTGTTCGTAAAGTCATTATCTTTATTTATTTACATTATCTTTATTTATTTATTTACAGAATTTGAAAAATCCAATTATAATATAGAAAAAGTAGAAGTAATAAAAGCAATAATCAATACATATCCAAACAACCTAGAAAAATTAGGTTAGAAAGTAAGAAAGTTAAAACTAGAAAGTACGCTCAAGTTAATCTACAAAACTATAAAGAAGAACGAATTGTTTGTTTATTTCTGTATTGCGCAAAAGAATGAGGTATCAGACCAAGACCAAGAGAGTTGTAATTAAGTGGCGAAAAATAAAAAAAAATCTTCATTATCTACCCCACTATGAATTATTTTCAATATTAGCCTTTCTGCCTCCTGCTTTCCCGACGTCTGGAAGCATGCTAACATCTTTCCGATCCATAAGTCCGGCAATCATAGCGAAATCTCGAACTATCGTCCGATTTCTTTGCTGTCTTGCGAATTGTGCATAACAGAATGTATGATGACATTAGTATCCTGTTTGCAAATGAACAACATGGCTTCATTAAAGGTCGTTCGACAGTAACTAATTTGTTAAAACTTACGAATACTATCTCTCTTGCTTTTGACAAGAGCCAGCAAGTTGATGTCATATAGTATACACCGATTTTGCTAGAGCCTTTGACAGTGTTGATCACGGCCTTTTGGCTAACAAAATCCGATCGTTCCGAGTTTCCGACTCAATCCTCTCTTGGATCTTATCCTTCTTATCTCATCGCTCCTGCACCGTTACATGGATTAATTTTTTTTTCATCTACCTCATTTAGTCCGAAATTTGGTGTTCCTCAAGGATCAATTTTAGGCTCTGCTATTAACCATTTTCATTAATGAGCTTCCCCAATGCCTGTCCTCTAATTGTCTTCTTTACGCTGATGATTTAAAAATTTATCGTTCTATCAACTCCAGCAAAGACTGCTCATATCTTCAAAATGATCTTGACAATCTCCAAAATTGGTGTCAAGGTAATTTACTTCCTCTTAACTTTTCCAAATTTTGTCACATGAGATTAACAACAAAATTCATCCAATTTTATATTAATACCGGATTGATGGATCGCTGCTCGCACTTGCAGACAAATTTAAAGATTTGGGAATAGTATTTGACCCAGGTTTGAAATTTAACATTTATATTTCATGCATAACCACTAGAGCTTCACGTGTCGCTGGTTTTATTTTACGATCCTCCTGCAAGTCTTAACATTTCAACCAGCGTCCATCTATTTGTACTCCTAGCCCGGTCAATCCTTGAGTATGCCTCCCAAGTATGGCATCCTCACTATACCAATCGATCTGATGCTATTGAAACTGTACAGCGTAAATTCACACGTTCTCTATTCTACAAATGCAACCTCCTTTACAGCTCCTACAATGAGCGCTTACAGATCCTCAACATTCCATCACCCAAAAAAAGGAGAGAATTCTTAGACCTGTTCTGTTTATTTAAATTATATCACGGTATTCATTCACCCAACCTTCGGAAAAGGCTATATATACGTCCCACCTCAAGAACGCGTTCAACTGACATATTCATTGTGCCCTTTGCTCGCACCGATATATATATATTTTTATTCATTTTTAGTACGCGTATCACGTCGTTACAATGAGCTCCAGCTGGGTCCCCTGCCATATTCCTTAAACGCTTTTAAAAGCATATTACATAATATTCTCCTTAGCTTCCAATAGTTTATTAGTATTTTATATTCTTGTTTTCTTTTTTTTCTTATTTCAAATTGCTCACTTTGTTTTTGTCCCATGTATTATACTATATTTCATTACCTATTTTGTAATTGGATTCATGGATCTGTAAAGTAGTGTAAATAAATAAATAAATAAACAGCGCCCTCAAACCTTCCCACATGACAATATAATTTGTGTAATTTTACGCACACGGGTGAATCAGATAATTCATCATACTAACGGGATTTGTACTTTGTTTCAGACTTCACTAGACTGAAGTTTCTTCTTTTTGTCTAGAGTCGTTCTGTAATCAGATTATCAATGCGTCGCTTCCGTACAGAATCACTGGTTTGACAGTTATTTTGCTCATGCGAAGCGGAGTCTTCCTTTGTATGGAAACAATAGAAAACTTTCTCCGGCTTCAGATCTCGCTTTTTTTAAAGCTCCTTCTATAAAAGAAGAAATAATCCACACTAACAAGACACTATTGTCCGGTTTTGTTCAACCTGGCAATCGAGCCCGAAACCTTTTGAGAAATTTTTTTAGGCTTGGCCTCGTTTTTTATACGATGAGTCGCCAAAGGATTGCAAGAATCGTTTTTTCAGAGGGAAAAGGGGGGCGACGAATTGCAAGGAAAATATTTCCTCACCTTTGACGCCTCCAGGAGACAAAGATACCTCTCTTTACTGCCAATGTAATGTTCCATATGATTCCATTTATCAACCGATTTGTACATTTCTGCACTTAGACTACCATTAGGGGAAAGCTGCCTATTCCATCTTTTACATGAACAAAATGTGTGCCAAGCGTTATGTGCTCAGATCATTGATAAGTTTCGCGGTCCATCTGCCATACATCTCGTTCGACCAGGATTGTAGCCATTTCCTGAGAGTGTATTATTTCTCATGAGCAGTAACCACTTTTACACCTTAATTTCTACGCAAATGAATATTTACCCAGGACCCGGTGTTATCAATCGTGGCTAGAGTGGAGGGATCCCTCCTCTAGCGGGAGGGAGCACGCAACAAATGTGTGGCAGGCATCGTCTCCCTCTCATGGGCAAAACCGACAATTCGGGGGCTATGACTTGCCAATCTTGTGCAGGAAGGACTGAAAATACCCATGCCCGCTCAAAAGCTGCGTCAGATAGAAGTCAGTCTCATCATGCCTTCGATTTAGCCACGGTCTCACATCCGATATGAGGCGCGATTCACCCAAGACTGCTGCCAATCGTGAGTGAGCGCTGTCTCTCCTCGCAGGTAACCTTCTGCAGCGCGTCCTCGCTTCAACATAGGTAAATAGCGCGGCGCGCTCTAGCAAGGGGGCAACAGTTATCAAGCCGGCAATAACTCTCATCGCCGAATCAGACTGGCGGATATGAAGATGCCATCCTCAGTGCTGCTCTTCTGTGCACTGGTGCCAAGCGTTTTCGGTATACCTCTTTACTGAGAGCGTCGCCCCATTTTTCTATTCCGTACAGTAGCGCTGACCCTACAGCACTCATCAAGAGGTGTCTTCTTAAAGGGTTGTGTCCCCCTTGCAAAGCCCAAAGCAGCCTTCTGCGCCGGTGCCCTGATTTTCTCAGGGAACTCATCTTCGCTTGAATCACTAGCCCCAGATACTTCACCGCAGGCTTCGATTCGATTAGTTTGTCTTCAATACTGATGATCCTTACTCTAGGGATTATATTTTTGTGAAGATGACCACTTCGGTATTCTCCAGTGCTAGACTGAACCCACGAGCAGTCATCCCGTCTCTCACTCGGAGCATAAGCATACCTAGCGTAAGTTATGCGCCTATCAAGCGTGACTTATCTGGCATCTCCAGTTTCAGTAGCCCGTTGTAAGACACGTCTGACGAGTCTGGACCAAGGAAAGATCACTGGGCACTTCCATCTTTCGTTGACGCTGTGTTGTGTCGTGAAGCAGGCTTTGATCCTACATGTAGTCCCTCAGAAACCGCATTAGATATTCTGGAACTTGAAAAGGGTTTTCCAGTGTATCCAAAATATCCACACATCTAGCGGAATTGAAGGCCTTTCTAACCTCAAGTGTCAACCAACAGGACGATCCGTCGCTTGTTGCGGCTATATGCCTCTGCCTTTTGGACCGCGCTCACCACCTCTACAATCGTATCAATGGTGGAACGTCTTGCTCTAAAGTAATACTGCCGAGAAGATAGGTCCCCAGCAGCACAAATCGCCTCAGTGAATCTTCCCTTGATGAGTTTCACTAGCACTTTCCCAGCCGTGTCTAGTATGGATAACGGGCGGTATGCAGACGGTGATCCGGGATTTTCCTTCTCCTTGCTGATCAGCACGAGCCTCGCTGCCTTCTATCGTCCTGGGAAAACCTCGTTCCGTAGGCAAGCGTTGAATGTGCTGAGCAGCAGGTCAGGACGATGGTAATAGATAAGTTGCAACACCTCAGCTGGAACACCATCTGGACCTGGAGCCTTCCTCGTTTTCAATGAAAGGACTGCCTCTTCCAGTTTTGGCTATGTAAAGAGTAGATGCTCGATTGCTGTTTCACTGTGGACAGCGTCAACATGGACGGGATGGACGGGGAAGAGTACCCCCACTATCTCGTCCATCTTTTCTGCATTATGTATGCAAGGCGTCCGTATAACCAAGCTTCCGCATAACTAGCTTGTAGCCAAGGCCCCAGGGAGCCTTGTTCACATTTTCTACTAGATCTAGCCAGGAGCGAGCCTTGCGAATGCATTTCCTGGCCGACTTATATGCTGCTACCTGGTTGCATGCCTCGTCACGGTTCCGTGCCTGTTGAGCTTCATGCCGAAGCTTGTGACGCTCCCTTCGCTTTTCAGCGATTTTAGTCGATCGCCAGTACCCTGGGGCATAAAAGTGAGGCATAGGCACGTTGCAACTAGTCATGATGATGCTCATAGTTAAGTACACCCAAAATCTATTAAGAGCACTATTTTCACCAATTGTATGTGTGGAAAAAAAACCCTATTGGCTTCTGGGCGACCAATATAGTTACATTTCAGCCGATTCAACCGCTGCGTATGTATTTATATTTCTATTCTGAACCCCACCCGACATTCTCTGTCGAACCCGTAATACTGTGCTTTCAGTGACCGATGTCCCAAAACCTTTTGACCATTTTTAGGGTTTTATGAAAGGAAGTTTTACAATATCCTTTTAAAATTGGTACCTGTCCGTCCGTTAGTTAGTTACAGCAAGTTTTCGCAGAAACTAGAGAAGCTACAGTCATCGAATCTTATGAACAGCTCAGAAGTTTCTAGTTAATGAAAATTCGATAGTCGAAAAAAATCAAAGGATTTTCTCCCCATATAACGATATGCTTCTTAAACAATTTTCCCATCGGACAGTTGAGTGCGAATCTTTTAACATCCGTTGCTTAAATTGGAATATCGATAACGGAGTAGGCAGGGGAAGCGGAAAAGCATGAAAAAATTGTGTCTCCCCCCTCGTGGTTAGACAGCTGTGAACCAAAAAATCTGAAAAAAAACTAACGGAGGTCGTTCTTGATGAGTTCAACAACGGCAAATGCCTCAGTAGTCAAAATTTGCTCAACTTTGTTTATAATAGTAGGATTTATGAATTTCATATTTTCGCCAATAAAATCAAATTGGTGCATTTAATTCAGTGAAATTTTGTATCCACGTAGTTCAATACAAGATTGTTCTATCTTATAATTTTTATCATAAGATAACCGCATTCAGTCAAGTTATAGGCATTCGAATTTTCATATATCACAACAACAACAATGAGCGATACTTTTATCTACTCGACATGTTTTGTGATTGCATCTTTTACCGTGGAAAATGGATGTCATTGCTATTTTCTCCCTAGTAAAAGCATGAAAGTTGAGATTCCTTTCGACCGATTTTGATGTTTCAATCAACTAGAACTAGTTTGCATTTAATGTGCTGTTAAAAATAGTAAGGTTAAAACAAAATAAAAATAAAATTTTCAGGGAAAGCCGCAAAACTTACTCTAGTTTAAAAATATCCGGTATTTCGCAGAGCAGAGGCATTGAAGTTTAGTACACGCAACAGTGAACACAAGTCTGCCCAAAATTGGAATGATACGGCTATTCAACGAAATGGTCAAAAAATGTTTGATCAGGTAGGGCATCGATAGAAACAAAAGTGAAAGTGCCATCTCATCAGGCGACTGAAAGGTGGTGCAACCCTCTTTAATGGCTGAGTTTATTGACTCACTCAGAAAAAAATCCTTTGCCAACTCTTAGTGCGTGGATGTCGTACTGCATTGAGGTGTAGTTCCTTATCTTATCAAGATCAATGCTCTGCGAATATTTGCAAGCTAGCTATTGGAACACTGGCCGGACTCTAACTTTGCTGGACTGAAATTTGTGCCAGAGCTCGAAATCCCTACAAAACATTAGCCAGATCCTAGGTCCCTGCCATTACTTTGGAAATAAAGCAACTCCTCAAAATTGTACAGTACTATAACGCCGATCTACCCACAGTTCGCCAGCGAGGTTCGGGGAAGAATTTGTCCGCTAATATCATATATTCATTAAGGTAAACGCGAAGTCCTTCTGGTCTTAAAGGCTAGAGAAAAAAAAATATTAAGGGTTCGAGTCCGTTCAATTGAATGTTTAACGATGCCGCTTCATAATCGCTACTATGGGGAGTCCGACATTCTTATACTCACGCAGAACTTTTGGACAGGATGATATGATGCAATGATCATTCCGTAATTTTTTTTAATCACAGTATAAAATGCAACCAAATTTTATATATGCTAGAATAAATACTTGCGTGCAATAAGTAATAGAGTATAAAAATTATTAAGTTTTAAATATATAGTTGGTAAGTTTTAAGGCATAAAACCACCGTAAATTGATTTTTAAATTTAGTCAAATTTGGTTTTGGATAATTTTGTTGATAGTACAACTGTATCAAATAAATATGTGGAGCTTAAAAATATTAATTAATACGTGTATTTATTATAAAAAAATAATCAGAATGTATTGCATCTGGGTCGACGGATCAACGGCCAAAGCATGATACTGACCATATCACCTTCTCGAGCGCCAATACATTCGATCAAGATTATGAGATACTCTGTAAAGCTAAAGCAAAAAAACGATTTAATCAAGCTTTTAGAATTCAAAGTATTCGTTGATGCGCCAGAATTTTTTTTAACATAGCAGATGAGAACTGAATAGGAAATATTCAGAAATAAATTATAACCAACATTGAAATGTGCTAAAAAGTATTAAAAAAAACTTACGGATGTATGTGAAAATTAATTTTCTCTGTAAAATTTATTTCATCGTACTTTCAGGTCGGTTATAATTTTTTCCTCAACTTTATATTTTTCCTGCTGAACTTACTTGTTAGCCCATTTGTTTCTTCTGCCATCACGGGTGTTGTATTTGAAACAAGACTGTTTTGCTTTTCATGTTGCTCATTATTTTTGTGCTGATTAATGATATCATCAGGTTCTACTGTATCGGCCTGGCTATAGTTTGCTGAAGCGACAGTAACTTCTTTATCTAATTGAATTGACCCTTCAACCTGCAACTCATTCATTTGGACCTCTTCAATTAGGGGCGTTTCTGTATCAATCAATTGTTTAGGCGGTTCCGACGTAACATCCGACGGTTTATCAGAGGGAAAATCCTCTGCAAGTGGCGATTGGATCAATTCGTATTGTCTAAAGGATCCAGAAACGCGACTTATATTTTCATTGTAAAAATTCGGAGGCTTTATTGCATTGGTACGAATATGATAATCGCGACTTCCTTCTGTAAAATCAAGGTGTCCTTGCTTGGCTTTTTCAATTTCATTATAAAAATTCGGAGGTTTTATTGCATTGGCACGAATACAATGATCGCGATTTCCTTCGGTAAAGTCCGTCTGAACTTGCTTAGCTTTATCAAATTGCAGTAATGCTTCACACTGTTGCACTAATTTAGAATTAAAAACATACGCGTCAGAAATAATAAGCAGAAACGGTTTTGGGTAGTCAGAAAGTTTTAAGAACACCTTTGAAGTCTGTTGTAATTCCCTAAAAATAAAAAGGCGACATGAACATGGCATGATGATAAATAAATTCAAACGATTGTTTGAAAATAAAGAAAGGATCGGATGAAAAATACGACTAGACGTGCATTCAAAGCCAACGTGTAGCAGCTTAGTCTATAAACAATCTGATCCTTTTACCATAAATGAAAACAACGAAGAAAATACGTGCATTGGTAACGTGTCAAAAGTGCCAAACTTTGTATTGTATACTATGGGTGATGATACCGAATTCGGAAAGTAAATACTGTCGATGCTATATTTCAAGTTTGTACTTTTTTTAAATAGGGGAAATACGTGATCGCTTGTCAAACGATGGCGTATCATAGAAAGCTCTAAATTTCTCGTGCTTATCCACAAAACTGGAATGTTTCCTGATCCTGTAAAAGAAAGGGTTGCTCGCGTTTATCTAACAATAGAAATTCATAGCTTTTTATCATATTTTTAAAATTTTGTTCCATCTCGCAACTGTCTAATTTTTAAAATATGTAAGGATTTATTGAATAATTACTCACTTGTTTTGTAATGTATATGCATTGATTCACCAATTAAGCTTGTTATCTTCTTCTTTGCTACAAGTGTTGACGGAAAATCATTCTCTGTTTTAATATAAGCAGGTTTAAGCTTTTTGAAATAAAACGGTAAAGCTACGCCCTGCACAGCTTCTTTCTCCCATTCTAGAGTATCGTTGAACAATTTATCTACTCGATTAATGTAATCCATATCTAATCCTTCTACTAGACGGTTCACACTTCGGTTATCATCTTTCAAATACATGCATATGGACAAGTCACTTAAAATTTTAATGTCATATCTAGGTGTTCTCTGCTGCCAACCTGATGCTAAGAAGGTAGAACGCCTTGAATAGTCTCCTTCTACGCTGGTTTCAAAGCCATGTTTAAATAAAAAGTCTCCGGTTATGGGAGGGTTTGTAACTATTTTGCTGCGAATATCAGCAAGACAGATTATTCTGAAGGGCATATCAGGTATGTCACACTGTATTCCAATCGATACGGTTTTTTTAGGTTTGGTATAAGATTGAGTCGGGATATTGGCGGATATAATTTCGGGATCACCTTAAAAAAATGTTTATGAACTCTAGTGTTACTTTATAATTTGTTTTAATAGATATTATTTCTAAAAAACTAAAGAGACATGCTTAAAAAGTCTTTTGGAAAATTGGCTATAGAGGTGACAGTCTCTATGTATGTATCTTTCTGTCATCTTCCACATTGCCTATGCTAAATTTCAAATTCATTCAAATGTTTAAAAATCAATTTGGTAACTTACGTGATTCCGGAGAATAATAGGAAGCAATGTCGGGCTCTACAACTATGTTCGTGACATCCAATCTTCCCTCATGGTTATGATAATTATCTGTCGGTATATCAGCATCCGGTGAACAGTTGGTTGACGGCAAGTTGAAATTTTCGACGTAGACGAAAGTTTTTTTAAGTATCAATGAAAATTCAGACTCTTTGAAATCAGTAAATACGTGACTAAGCACATTCATCTGTAGCAACAGACACCTCTCTTCTAATTTTATCATTGTTAATGATATAACATCTTGGTCAATCGTAATACGCTGTTGGTTTATCCATTTTTGGAACAGCTTGCATGGTACAGACATTGCAAACTTAGTATGAAACAAATCATTATTACACTTCTGAATGAAATCGGTTAATGGAATCCGCTTTAATTTGCTTTTGGTAAGATGTTCTACTTTTAAGTTGCCAGTTTTATAAATGTCCTCATATTCTATATTATATGTACATTTTGCCATTAACATACGCCAAATTTTATTTCCAGTTGATATAAATTCAATTTGAACGATTTCATTGTAAAGCTTTTTGGGAATATAACCCTTAATCGAATAACACTTGCAATATCTAGAGTCTAATCCACAGCATACATCGATTGCATCGATTTCCTGCTGTTCGGGACTGAAATCAAAGCGGCTTGAAGTCGCCTCTTCTGCATGAAGTACCATTTTCGCTGATGTAAAGTCTTCATTACTCTCCGAAGAATTTAATTCCACTTGATTCTTCTCGACAATATTAGTTGCATTAGTATTTGGATTATATCTTTTTGAATTTAAATTAGACGAATTCTGATTAGAAGGTTGTTTAAACTGTGACAAAGATTGCTTGGGTTTGAGGCAACTTGCCACATCAGCTTCAAGGGGACTTGGTATTCGTTCTATATTTCGTGTCCTTGGAGCTTTCGCATAGATGGTTGGAGAATGTGTTAAGGTTGACGTCTCACATGCCTTCAGTCTTTCTTCTTCCATCTCAACATCACTCTTGATAATCTCAATGATTTCGTCCTCCAATTCAGTAGCACAAGATTCTGTTTCAGATCCTCCTTCTGGTTCGTTTATTCGAATAAAACTGCTACAAAGTGCATTATTTTCACTAGGCGATGATTGACTTTCAATATTGCTAACACCAAGTGCATGCCCCAGTAATGTACAAGGCTGTTCGATTTCTGGTAATATGTAACATTCGAAAAGTTGTTGAATAAATGGACCATATGTGATTCCATACGGATTGTCAATGTTTTGTTCAACTTTTAGCATAGTTTCTGTGTTTATCCGATCTCGATTAATACTGACGAGCAGTGGTAGTTGTGATAAAATATTGTCTTCACCATTTTTCGCTTCTTTATTATATTTTTCATGCAGTTTAATCAGGAACTGTACCAAAGACTCAGTTAACAACAAAAATCGTTCAATTCTATAACCACCTGAATAGTTAAGAACAATGAAGGAATCATTTTCGAAAGCTAGTGTAAACGTATGAACTTTGCGTGGCGGTCGATTGTGTCTGCGCAATATTTTCCAAGTTTTATAAAATAATCGATGAAAATTATCAAAAGATAAAATTTGGTACGAATATTCCCGTGTTGTGGGCTGTGTCCATGACTCCAAAAGTAGATTACAGTAATGATGAATAAGATCATTTACTGGTGCTATGTCAGCTTTCAATTTTTTGTAAACTTGAAGGCGGGGTCTTTTTAGTTTTAGTGTATTAGTTAATCCATTACCATTTTTTTCATCCATTTTGTAACCAAATTCAAACTCAAAACGATGTAGAACTGAAATAAAATTAATTTTTAAGGTGATTTTGAATCAAATTAAAGAAATGATATGAATATTCAAAATTATATATTGAAATAATACAGAGAAGATGTATGAACCTTTAATCAAAGATTGCGTGAAAAAGCGATAGCGACTTCTGTTGCGCAGGAATGATCAAGAAAACAAAGGAAACGAAACTGCGTTACGACAAAGAATAAAATAAAAAAACGTGTCTACTCGTTGACGGTCAAAAACAGACTGGTTTATTGTGTACTGAACTGAAGAACATGAGATGACTACGTTATAGAATTCAAACAAAGAAAATAGATCAGAGAGAGTAGAGAACGCATACATTAACACTCCCACTCGTTCCTTATCTCTCAAAAGAATACAAATTATTTTATATTTAAAGTATTACGTAGCTTCATAAAGGTTTCACGACTAAGTCCGTTGGTGAATAGATCTGCAAATTGGTCTGAACTACCAATCTGCTTAATCTTGATTTTGTTGTCAACAACCAATTGCCTCGAATAGTGAAATTTGACTTCTATGTGTTTCGTGCGACGGTGAAATACTGGATTCTCTATTAATTTCTTCGCTGCTACGTTGTCAGTATACAAGATAGTTGGCTGTTGTTGCTTACAGCCTATAGATTCTAGAAGTAATCTAGCCCAAATTACTTCCTTTGCCGCATCGTGAATAGCTACGTACTCGGCTTCAGTTGTCGATGTCGCTACTATTGTTTGCTTCCGTGAAGACCATATCACGGGGCTGCCATTAACCGTTAAAACTACACCACTGACACTTTTCCTAGTGCCTAGGCATGCTGCATAATCAGCATCACCATATGCATCCAGTCTGCATACATCGTTGCCCCTAAATGACAGTCCGATGTCCAAAGTACCTCGTAAATACCGTAGGACACGTTTTGCTGCTTGCCAATGCTCCATTGATGGTCGTTCCAAGAATTTTGATAACGTGGAAACAGCGAATGTAATATCGGGGCGTGTACCAACAGATAAGTACATCAATGCACCAATTAGTTGTCGATAGGGTACATTTGCGACTTCTCCGGTATTTGCCACAAGTTTCGCATTGCTTTCGAATGGTGTTGAGATCGTCTTGCAGTCGGACATGCCAAATCGTTCCAAGATAAGTTTGGCATATGCTGACTGAGATATTCGAATAATAGAATCGGTCTCCTTTTGGATTATCTCAATACCCAGATAGCAGCTTGCAATATTGCTTTTAATTTCGAATGTATTGCTCATTTTTAGCAGCAGATCTTCAACGTCAGACTCGAGTCGACCACATACAAGTCCGTCGTCGACATACAGCACCACCAACAAATCGCCACCTTTGCCAATGTATACACATGGGTCAGCAGATGACTGCATCAACCCAGATTGCTTCATAAAATGATCGAATTTGATATGCCATTGTCGAGGAGCTTGCTTTAAGCCATACAAGGCCTTCCGTAAAAGATGAACTTTGCCTGTTCCATCGTCAAAACCATCAATCTGCTTCACATATATTTCTTCTGCTAGTTCGCCATACAAGAACGCTGTTTTGACATCGATTTGGAATACTCGATACTTTTTGGCTGCAGCAACTGCTAACAAAGTACGAACTGATTCAAACCGTGCTACCGGTGAAAACGTATCATCGTAGTCGATTCCCTTACGCTGACCGCAACCACGCACAACTAAGCGTGCTTTGAAGCGATCAACAGTTCCATCAGGGTGTGTTTTGATACGATACACCCACCGTGTTGAGATAGCTTTCTTACCACTAGGCAATTCGACCAATTGCCCAAGAACACCATGATCGCTTAATGATTTCATCTCGTCTTTCATACAAAGCTCCCACTTGTTAGCATCGGCACAAGACCGAGCCTCTGATACGCTGTTAGGAATGACAGTATCTGCAATGAAAGCACAACCGGCATTTAGCAGTTCTGCCATATTTACGGAACGAACATGGGATCTTGTCCTTTTCGAAATCGGAGCTTCCTCAATAGATCGACTTCTCGTTCGAATCGGTGAAATATTCGGTAGATTATTGTCATCGTCAATCGCATCGTCAATATCATCAATGTTTGAGCCATCACTGACTCTGATTGGTTCGTTGATAATATCAACGGTTTCTGGCGTAGTTCGCTTCGCAACAGTTTCCGCATTTTCGCTCGTCACATATTGAGTTTTCCGTAAATGAGTATCTTCTTCTACAAATACGACGTCACGACAGGTAACTACTTTGTTAGTACCAGGACGCCACAATCGATAGCCTGCAGGCGCATACCCAACTAAACGCAAAATTTCCGCTTTTGGTTCTAGTTTCGACCTCTTCGATTCATCAATCAGAGCGTATGCCTTGCAACCAACTGTTCGTAATTTTGTAAGCTCTGGTTTTCGTCCGTACCATACTTCAAATGGTGTATGACCGCGAAGACGATTGAGCGGTATCACGCAGCGTAAGTTAGCTGCAGTTGATAAAACTTCAGCCCAAGCTTCGTATGGCAAGCCATTACACAACATTGTGCGTGTCGATTCTAAACAAGTTCGATTTTGCCGTTCTCCACGACCATTCATCTGTGGACAATATGGCACTGAGTTTTCCATTTTGATCGAATGCCGTAAAAGTAAATCACGCATTGGTTTCCCCGTAAATTCACTCGCGTTGTCGCATCTGACCCGGCGAATATCATGTCCGACAGATTTAGAATTTATGATCAGTCGTTCAAGCGCGCCGACTACTCTGTCTTTTGTTTTTAAAGGTTCGGCAAAAACACTTCCACTATAATCATCAGTAAATAAGACCGCGAAACGATTTCCTCCCCAAGACGGCACTTTCATCGGACCGATAATATCGAAATGGATAAGTTCTGCGCACTTTGTTGCTCGCTTCTCATTTTTTACATATGGTAGGCGATGCATTTTACCTAATATGCATGACTCACAAAATGTGTTTTCGTTCGCGTCGCAGGTAGAATTATCATTTTTACTGTCTTCTTGCCCTTCAACTTTAATGTTTCCGAACAAATTACGTTTCAACATTTCACGAACCGCGCGATAATTCGGATGACCCAATCTTTCATGAAGTTGTCGAACACTTACAGACGCGACACATGCATTCGACGGTTGAACTTCTTCATAGTCCATTTCAAATAGGTTGTTGTTTACTTTCCAGGCACAGCCGACTATTTTACCATGTAATTTCAATACGGCTTTAGATCCTTCGGCTTCGTGTCTAGCACCCTTCTTCGAAATGAACGAACCTAACGACAGAAGTTTTCGTTTTAAGTGCGGTACATGATATACCTCTCTGATCGTTACGAGACCAGCCGACTTAGATACGAATTGTAGCGATCCCTTGCCAACTGCATAAATTATATGATCGTTTGCTACTGCGATAGGTTTCTCGTCTCTGCATAGCGGCACATAGTTGAACATGTTCGAGCAATCGTTTGTCATGTTGTCTGACGCTCCGCTGTCTAATAGCCATTTAGAGTTGTTGTTGTGTGTGTTAGATGCATTGAATACAACATCTTCAGTGATTGCACATTTCGCATCCGCGTCGTTAGTATTCTTCTTGTTCTTTCGGCGATAACAATTTTTAGCCATGTGGCCAAGTTTGCCACATTCAAAGCATTTTATTGCTTTACGTTTAGGCTTACTTGCATACAATGCTTCGTTTGGTTCGACGTTGTTGGTACCTGCACCTGGTTGCAGTTGGTTTTCGATTATCTCTAATTGTTCACGCAACTTGTCAAAGGATAACGAAACTCCTGATGCGGCCGAAATCATGTACGTCTGCTTGAAAGTGGTGAATTTTGCCGGTGATTCGTTGATAACTTTGGCTACCATGTGTCCGTCGGTTATTTCATCGCCAGCTGTATGTAGCCTTTGTTTCAAAACGGACAATTCAGAGCAAAAGGCACCGACACTTTGGCCTTCTCCGAATTTCTTGCCCATAAATGCCTGAGCCAACAAATATTTATTTGTTTCGGTTTTCGCTTCGTACAGCGATTTGATTTTTACGAACATTTCTCTTGATGTCGTACACTCACGAATAACCGCGTGATCATTCGCGTTCAGGCCTGCTGATAATATGCGTCTCGCTTTTGCATCCCACATCTTCCATACTCGGAGATCAGCAGCTACTTGAGGCTTAATTACGACGCCATTAGCAACCTCGTCAACACCACACATTTCCAAAGACGCGTTGACTTCGAAAAGCCACTCTTCGTATGTCGCCTTGCTGAGTTTCGGAACAGAAATCTTTTCTTCTTGTCCAGCCATTATCAAATTTCAAAAAAAAAAAGTCTAACACAAAAGGAACCACAATGAAATACAAATGTCACTATGTCCGTAAAATACGATCCCGATTTTACACTTATTAAACTTTCGATTTTTGCACTAGAACTGGGCCCATAACCTGTTGCGCAGGAATGATCAAGAAAACAAAGGAAACGAAACTGCGTTACGACAAAGAATAAAATAAAAAAACGTGTCTACTCGTTGACGGTCAAAAACAGGCTGGTTTATTGTGTACTAAACTGAAGAACATGAGATGACTACGTTATAGAATTCAAACAAAGAAAATAGATCAGAGAGAGTAGAGAACGCATACATTAACAACTTCAAATCATTTTTTCATGTTCTCAATTAAGGATTGTATTATACCGGATATGTATGAGAAATAAATTAGTTGGAATTGTTTTGCTTTTCTTGGTATTTTGCTGAAGTAATTTTCCAATTGGCTGTTGTTAAAAAATATACTTAAATTTTTGGTGCATTCATACATTATCTGGCTGGAGCTCGAATGAAAAAACCTCACATGAAAGTGAAAGTCCATGAAAAGGGGGGCTGTTTTTATATGTCTATTGCCGAAGATAAGCCAATGATGTAGATTGAATAATATTAGAATGCTAGAAATATAGTCAACAATAATTTAGTTGCTTCATTATGATACGTGAAGCTGTAACAGCTTCAATAACTTGCAGTTTATACATGCTGTACGAGTTATATACCATAACGGGCCACCTCGCCAAAATTGCTTATAATAGTTGCGGTTTCGTCGAGATCCCCCCACATGGTCCCAAGGTAGAGAATGGACCCTTTATATGCATGTTTGAGAGTGTTCATCAACCTCGACGAAGCCGCCGTTGTAGCAGGCACCAGCCCCTTTTGCTGGAAACGCCGGTCTCGATCGGGTCAACAAACGTGCTATCATATTGATAGGCAAAAAGGCTCGGGTGAAGAACTGGTTGTTCTTTCACTAAGGAGACTAGCACCATTGTTCTAAACACTTTTTGTTAATAATAGTTTTCAATTGTGACGGTTACACAATTTTTTCGTATTCTTTCACTTACCCTGCGAGACTTGACATCGATCATTCGATATTTGGTGAAGAAATTTACTTACTTCCCACAACGACGAGTACATAAAATGATCTGGCAACACACAAAACCATGTCGACCATGTTCTGATTCAACAACATTAGACCACGAGCATACTTGACGTCCGTACATACCGAGGAGCCAATTTTAACTCAGATCATTACTTGATCAAATTAACCTATCGATGTCAATGGCGTATTCGACGAAGACCAGTTCGCTACAAAAATTTGACATCGAAAGATTCCAAACGGCGTCTGTGGCGAAAAACTTCACAGAGACAAAAAGCTGGCTGCCATCTTATCAGACACATCGTTGAAAACAAACAAAGAGCTCTGGATGGAAGTGAAAGTGGCAATTAAGACCACGGCAGAACCAATGATCGGACATCATCAAGCCCGGCGCAAGAGGTTCGATGATGAGTGCCAGAATGCGTTAGACAAAAAGAATCAAGAGTACAAAGAATACTTAGGTAGGAAAACCTGGACGAAGAGAAAGCATTATCAAAATCTCAGAAGAGTAGCGAATAAGATAATAAGAATTAAGAAAAGAAAATACTATGACGATCCATTGAGAAGTATCGATGTAAGTCTAGCGAGCAACAACACAAGACAAGCATACAAAGTAGTGTGAAACGTGGCTATCAGCCCCAAACCACGCTCTGTCGTGATGCAATCGGCAATATCATCGCTGATGAAAACGGGATTAGGGAAAGATGGGCATCATATTTCAAGGACCTCTTTAATCCTCCGCACAGCTCCAGAACATCGGTGCCTAAAGATGTTTCCGAAGAGTTCCATTGGCCCGAACAACCCAGTTTGTTCCACCATCATAGCCCCAAAAGAATAATAAAGCGCCGGGCATAGATCAGATTCCAGTGGAGCCCGTAAAATATGGTGGCAGCAGTGTTCATAAAGCTATTCACAAAGTCATCCGGCACATTTGACAACAAGAACATATACCAAACGAGTGGAGCCAATCAATCATATTCCCTATCCATAAAAATAGTGACAAGCTACAGTGCGGACGCATATCATTGCTTTGTACGGCGTACAAAATATTTTCAAAGATCTTAGAAAATAAAATCGGATCATACCCCAACAATATTATTGGGGAGTGTCAATGTGGTTTTAGAGCAGGTAGATCGACAATAGACCAAGCAGGTACTTGAAAAATGCTGGGAGTTCAACATAGACGTACACCAAATTTTCGTTGACTTTAAGCAAACATACGACAGTATTGATCGTAACGTACTGTACTGAATAATGCTTTGCTTTGGCATCCCAGCCAAATTAGTCCGTCTTAACAAAAGACCTCCCAAGTCTGCATCAATAACTAACTCACCGATGCTTTAGACACAAATATCGGACTAAAACAGGGAGATGGGGCTAGTCCCATTTGCTCTTTAATTTGGCTCTGGAATAAGTCATAAGGAAGCTACCTGTCGATACACGAGGTACATTACTATACAAGTCGAGCTAAATAGTGGTCTATGCGGTCGATATCAACATTTTGTCACGGTCATTAACAACTGCCAAAGAATAATCGGAGCTAGACGGGGACCAATGGCGAATTCAGTACAACCATGAGCTATATGAAATTTTTGACGAACCGGAGGTCTCAACGATTGTAAGAATGCGTAAGCTGCAATGGGCCGGCCACGTGAATCGAATGGACAAGCACCGGATACCCAAAAAGGTATTGGTAGGGAAAAAAACTGAAGGCCGGAGACCAGTGCGGAAACCGAGGAAACGTTGGTCTGATTCGGTGAACGAACACAGTTCATCGCTGCTTGGATTTCGAAATTGAAGGACGTGATCGATGGACCGAGATAGTTGGAAACGCTATTTGCAGAAAACGAAGGCCCGAGAGGGGCTGTGGTGCTACGAAGAAGATATTTGGTGAAAAAAAAATCGAAAAGGTCCAATTCATATATGTGAAAGAGCCCCATAAGACCATTTGAAGTTTTTTCAAATACAAAACATACAATGAAAAAAACCACTTTTGAGCTTTTCAGCGAACCTTGATGATTCTAACATTTATAGTTTCTGAGAAAACATGCACGGACGGATAGACAAGCAGGTACCGAATCTAATAGGAAATTATAAATTTTTTTTTTTAAATCCTCCTGCAAGGGTGTTGTACTCAACCTACTATATGATAAGCGGACACCAATAAGTAATAAATTTAATGGCATGCATGACGAATACTTGGTTTAAAAGTAAAATCATCTTCATTTTGTTGGATTTTTCCTAATATCATTAACCAAAAAGGGAATCTTTCATCTTATCTGAAAATTTTGTGAAGATCCGATCAAAAGTGTATTTTCTGGTTCCGATGCAAGCCCCCATCGAGAAAAAAATGTGTTGTTATTGTTGTTGTAATAGGAGAAAATTCAAACAGCAATAGCTTCTGTGAATATGGTTAATTTTTCTAAACTTATAAATTAAAGGAAACTTATAAAGCATAAGGCTGCTTTGATGCCGAATTTCCTTGAAATTAAGGGTACCCGCAAGATTTTATTTGGGAAAACGTCAATTTTACAAAGCATACAAATCGACCTTGTCGGCAAGGCCAGTTTTACAGGAAAGCCAGCACAAGTGATTGAGGTCGAAAATGTCGATATTCAGTTTTTCATCTATCATTATCTTTTACTATGTCTTTTACATGTAAAAATTAAGTTAAAAGTCGCAAAAGACTGGAAAACAGTCGAAAACACTCATTAAAAAGCACAATGTTGTGTTCGTGTAAAGAGACCTCTTATCGTTATGGAGAATTAACATGGAGCGACGGCTTAAACGATACATTCAATTCTGACAATGAAATAGCTGTTGTTTTGTAGTTTTTAGAATTAGGCTGTGGGTGTAAAGAACAATGTAGCAGTAAATTTTCTACCACTGAGTTTGTCGAGGTGTGAATATGCTGAGATTGACCATTATGAAAACAGCCACGTTAACAAATTGGACCAAGTAATTTTAGGACAACTGTGGGCTTGGGGGACTCGGACTCGGAGGGTTTCAATTCGGAGGCAATATCTCTCAGCCAACAAGCTAATAATGAAAAAAGGCAATGCAGGACAAAATTTATTATTAAAGAGCGGCCAGTAGGAAAAATACATGCATGTTAGCGCATTAAAAAATTAAGAGATTGAAACGCCTGACAAAAATATATAACGAGACAGGGTTAGTAGCAAAAATCCATGGCGATGCTGGTAAACTGCCCAAGAATGTGACTTTATTTTCAAACTCTAAGCTCGTTTTTAGATTTTTGCTTAACTATGCGTAACAGCAGCTATCCTTTTGCCAGGTATAAGTAGCAACGTCTACAATGCAAATCTAGAATTGCGACCATGTAATGACTCAAAAGCTATGATTTTAAACCTATAAAGCTTCTTTTAGAGATGACATGCCAGAAAAACCTGTTCATTAAAATTGTTTCCAAGTATCTGGAGAGAAACTTGCCCATAAACTGTTGTAATGAAATCAAAATTTATTCTGCGTACATTTTGCTGAAAGCACTTCACATCTGTAGCTACTATGGCATTGTTACCTGAAGATAACAAAATGAAAACTATTGAAAGAAATGAAGTTTTACAAGGACACAATTTAAGAAACTAAAGAAAATTTAGAAAAAAATTATAAGAGTGTAGTTGACTATAGCTTCGGAATGGTGCAACATGTTCACATACCAAGAAATCCATAACAAACCGGGCCCATATACTTTTTGCTTCCATTTAAAGTGGGTTTGTTTAGCGTATTATATGTAAAACAGTCAACAAACAAGTAAACTACCTTTCATCCGAGAGAGTTAATACATCTAAAGGATCAAACATAGTTGTTAGTCTGTTCTACCACTATTTGGAAATCAAAAGCCGTGGAGAAGACATTATATTCATTCATGTTGATAATTGTGTCGGCTAAAACAAAAACAACGTTCTTTTAGGCTACCTGGCTTGCAAATACGAGTATGTAACCAGAAAGTCGTCTTTTCTTTTATGCTGTTGGCCACACAAAGTTTTCATGTGATTGGGCGTTGGTCTTCTTTAGGAAAAGTTTAGGATAATCCAAGACCTCGTTAAATGTGTTGAAAAGACCATCCCCACTTCTCATGCCAACTCTGCTGTACCCACTGACGATGAAAGAGGCAATATTTCAAAGGTTATGACTGGTTAATGAAGCCAAAAAAGTTCCCAACATTATTAAGTACAATCATTTGGCTTTTAGTTCAGAGAGTAAAGGCAAAGTTAACTGTAAGTTTGATATTGATGGAAATCACATTGTCCGTAAAGTCTTTCCAAGTAGAAGTGCACAACAAGGGTATCCAACAGAAGTGACACCTACGAGAATGACAAGAGAATGGAAAGAATACCTTTTCATAAATATTTGAATGTACTGCAAAGAAGAGTCCAAAGATCTGCTTTGTCTTGAAGTCCAACTTAATCAAGAACAAATGGCCAGCAGCTCAAGGGGTCCTGATGAACAAGACCCAGTCCCAGAACGAAGAGGTCGTTGAGAAGAGGCAGTACCGTCAAAGAAAAGGCAAAAAACAGCTAGCTTGTCGCCACAAGCTAGGAAAGTGTGTTCAAGAAAGAAACGTCTGACCGTCAACACCAAGGTTTAACAGATAAACGAAAACATGACGCTTCATGAGTCTGCTCAGCGTAGTTAATATGCAGAATATGAAAAATATGGAAGCATCGGCTTATTGCGTACGTCTTATTAAATGCTCTCCAAAATCATAGATAGAAAAGTAAAGCCCTACTGTGAAAGTATTATAGGAGAGTATCAGGCGAGCTTTCGTAGTAGATGATCTACAATCGAACAAATATTCTAAATAAAGCAGGTGCTCAAAAGAGCTGGGAATATAATATTGATGTGCACCAACTCTTTGTAGACATCAAATAGGTATACAGTTATGATACGTGCTGGTTTAAAACCAGAACGTATTGGAGCTGTGTGGACAGACACAAGGCCAAAACGTGATACTGACCATTCGATAATGATAATGAGATACTCTATCTCTAAGCGAAAGCCCGAAAGGGGCTGTAGTGCTGCAAAAAAAGTAAGTATACGAAAGTTCCGACAGAAATACTCTATACCCAATAATGCTTGACTTTTATATGGATAATTTTGCTTATCAAGCTGCTTTCCTTTCGGGCCTGAGTAAGCAGGCTTTGCGTTAATTTAATCTTGTTCAAATACCGTACGAAGTTATTTTTCAAACTTAAAATTAACTACCTTCTGCATGTTTCCGCGTCGATTTTCGGGCCAAAAAAATTACTAAGAAATAAGACGAACCGATTTACGTCTGCGCCCTCGAAGAGAAGTGCCAATGAAGGAAAGCGCCGTCTCCCCAAAAAAAATTTAATATATAGGAAAAAAGTATTAAGATTAAGAGAGAATATATTAAAAGTGAACAATACTTTAATGTTTTATTTAAACCCCGTTTCATGTTTATTCAGGAAATTTTCGACCTATCCTGGTATGTTTTCTCCATATTTCTGAAAGTGAAAATGTTCATCCTCCATTCCTTACAGCTAAAGCGTTTGGAAACTTAATATTTATACTTGAAATGAAAAGGAATATCTATTTTTATACTTGCGGCGGTCAAACTGAATACTAATTAACTGTATAAATTAATTTTAGGAAACATAATTAATTTTTAAAAAACTAGCAAGTAGTCTAAACTAATTTTTTGACATCGAAAAATAAAATATTTTCATTCGTTGCATATTATAAAAGTAAAGATTTATTCATACGCCAAACCACAAGATATGTAAAATCATTTTTATCTGAAATTGTAATAATAAAAAAATTAATTATTTTATATGAGAAAAAAAAAACCTTTGTACGTCAAGGATATATACACGGTTCACCGACGGTAATGGTAAATATTAAATCATTCTTGGAAATAAAAGAAATGATTTGAATTTAGTTCAGTTGTTGTTGGTGTTGTGTGATGGCGCAAAAATTATAGACGACCCCTTTAAACTGACAACCCCAACAGTTGACTTCATTTCAGTCATCATTCTATGTCTAGTAGTTGTTGCATACAGCCGTGTTTATAAATCGCTCCTATCAATAGTTTTCAAAAATGAAATTAATTTTTTTAAAAGTCAGTCCGAAGTTAATTTTTATTGAAAAAAGCTTATGAGTATATCGTCGAAGCAATCGATTCAAGCAATTTATATCGAATATAATTTTACTTCGATACGTAAAAAAAGCGAAGAATCTCAACACAACTTCGGAACCGCTGGTATGGAGGAGCCCGATGGTTTCTCATCTTTGGGGGAACCGGGAGAAATGTCAAATATGAAGCTGGCGGCAGTTATCAATAAAAGAAAACATGATGAAGAAAACTCCGCAGATGGTGCATGCAAACTACAAATCATAGTAGAAAATGAAGGAATGGTGAAATTTCGTAAAGAAAATTATGAACTGAGGCTACAGATGCAGTCCCTCCACTATCAAGTCAAGAAGAAGATTCTAAAGCCGCAGCTAAAAAAACAAGTGCATAAGGAAATAAAGGCAAAGAAAATAAACGATCTACGAAGAAATTCGAAGTGCTAGTGGGACTACCGATAGTCAAAACTATTTTGCAGCGCTAGAAGGACTCAAAGAAGAAATGGAAATTGAAGAAGAAATTAATTATTAAAACGAAATCACTGGTTGATTTCCAGTCAGCTACAAATGCTCTGGATTCTAAGCAAAAAACTCAGACCTTTCCATTGAAAGGTCTGGACTGCGAAGAGGATACGGTCGATCTTTGAAATTATTCAGTCAAAACCTTTGCGACAAAAAGATCGACGATCGAAAATAAGAATTTGTCACTTTATCTGATACAAATTTCTAATAAAAGCAATCCAAGTGGCCTTCAACAGATAAGGCACTTGGATTTCAGAGTGGTGAGGTGGCAACGCCTCCAGAAACGAGAAATCAACCAGTGTTACCGATGTCAAAGATTTGGTCATTAGGCTGCCACCTGCGCCATACAATATCGGTGCGTCAAATGCAAAGACGTTCATGTTTCATACAGTATGATACCTTCCAACATCGTCAAGCCCAGGGTTGTATTTGCACTAACGGCTAGAGGACCAGCAGACAATCAGCATTATTTGCGTATAGACGTGTTTTAAATCGCTCCAGTTGAAAGTTTTCAAAAATTAAATTAATTTTTAAAAACGTCAGCCCGAAGTTAATTATTATCGGAAAAAGCTTATATTATCGAAGCAATCGAAATTTCTATCGAATATTTATTTCGATTACTAAAGAAAAGCGAAAAACTCAAAAAAAAAACTTTAGGACCGCTGGCATGGAGGAGCCCGACGGCTTCCCACCGTTGGGGCAGCCTGGGAAAACGACGAATACGAAACTGGCGATAATCAACCAAAGAAAACATAATGAAGATAACTCTGCAGATGGGGGGTGCAAGCTACAAATAACAGCAGGCAATCAACAAATAATCAAACTGCAATTAGAAAATGATGAACTAAGGCTAGAGATACAGTTCCTGAAAGATCTATTCAAGAAAGGGATGAAGCCTCGAAAGTCGCAGCCGTAAAACAAGCGCAGCAGGTAACAAAGATGAAGAAAAATGGAAAACAAGCAATTCCAGAAGAAGTTCTAAGCGTTGAAGATATGGTTCCGCTATTGGCAGCCGAAAATAAAAAAACCAATTTCGAGATTAAAAGAGTTAATGCTGAAAAATTAACTATTACAAAGAAATCACTGGTTGATTTCACGTCAGCCAAAGATGCGCTGAATTCTGGAGAGGTTCCATACATTACCTATACCCCAAAAAGTGAAAAAAAATCAGACCTATTTGTTGAAGGGTTTGGACTGCGGAGAGGATAAGGTCGATCTTTGCAACAAGAAGGTCAACCGTAGAAAGGAAGAATTTACCACTTTACCTGGTACAAATTACAAATAAAAGCAGTCCAAGTTCTCTTCAGTAAATAAGGTACTTGAATTGCAGAATGGTGAGATGTCAACCAATTTACCGCTGTCAAAGATTTGGTCATTCGGCTGCCAACTGCGCCATGTAATATAGGTGCGTCATATGCAAAGACGTTCTTGCTCCCGGTGAGTGCAAATTGGCTCAAACGGAGCCTGAAGAAAAATCATACTGCATTAACTGCGGTATTTTTGGTCACCCAGCATCATATCGAGGATGCTCCCTATATCAAGATGCAAAAGTAAAATTTTCTCCAAAGCAAACACAAGTACACCGTAGTGTCATGCCTTCCAAGCCAGGGTATCATTTGCACCCGCCGCTAGAAGATCAGCAGAAAATGCTGCAAATAATGTAAGTGGATAAATTGAGCTGCTTCACAAAATTTACGAGCAACTTAATTCTTTATCGGAGAGAGTCGATAAACAAGATGCAAAACAAACAAGATACAAAAATTAGCTTTGTTTTTCAGTGTTTAGATCTTTCAAATTTTTCAAAATAACTTCTCACCCAGTCACATTCTCTTGATACAGTTCATCTCATCTCGATCAACATCAACAACATTGTTAGTCTACATCGATTTGACTATCTAAGCCCACCTCAATTCATGGCACTACATGACATTCAAGGATTTTGAATTCGGAAGAAACGATAAGGTAAACGGTGATGGGAGGAGTGGCACCGGGATATTGGTGAGAAGACCTTATTGTTTCCAAAATATTGAAAAAGTCGAATCCAAAACTTTGAATTTCTTGAAGTGCCCATTATCAAAATTTCACTACCAGGTAGGGATAACCTCTTCGTTATCATTGCCTATGCAACTGGTCGAAACGTTCTCAAGTTCAAGCAGGAGCTCAATTCCTTGTTTAAAATATCCGAATTTAATAGGCCGCACAATTATTAAATTCTTGTCGGTGACCTGAATGCCCGGCACAGATCATGGCTGAACGCCACCAATAATCCAAGAGGTGTATTCCTGAAATCGTGGATAACAGAGAACCAAATTGAATACAGGTGCAATCTATATGGGTCGGAGTTCCCAACATACTCTAGGACAAATTCATATTTGGACCTCTGCGTTACGGGAGCAAGACTTGAATTCAGCTTTAATAGTCCTCAAAGGAAACTGCAGATGCTCCCGTACGATAGCGGCCATTACTCAATCGTAATGAAAATTAATCATCAATGGGATGATGACTTCCTCATTTGAGTTCAACATGAAAATGATAGGTTGAATTTAAAAAAACGGATTGGGGAAAGTTTCAAAAGAAGTTTAATCGGGATTACCAAAAGCAATGTCCTCCATCTGATGATGGCAACGCTTGCTCAATGGTTCCTAATGACATGAATCTAACTAACGATAAAATAGAGTTCTATTTGTCGAAGGTAGAGAAGCTGACGTTGGAAACGATTGAGAAAGGAGTTCCCAAGATTAAGCATCGAAACAATATGGAAGGATATGAAATACCAACCATTGCAAGGTTGAAAAGATTGAAAAGCCTTCTTCTCGCATGCGTCAGTAATATTGGATATTCTAAAAAGTATTGACCCTTTTTTGTCACTAGATGGTGTACGTTGTCATATATCGGGCAATACTAATCAGATTGAGTCAAACTGACGTGCGTTTGAAAGGGGACATTCCAGTCTACAGTCTTCGCATGGACAGTTTTGTATTTTGTCATTCGTGTCAAAAGTTGTATTCATTATAAATGAGTGAAATTTCTGGAAAAATTTGTTATATTTTACAATTACACTACGATCAAGGTGAGAATCCATTGCAGCCTCATGAAAAAATTTGTGGTGTCTACGGTCAAGATACTTTATCAAAAGCCGCAGCCACGAGATGGTTCGCTCGCTTTCGTTCTGGAAATTTTGATGTCAAAGATGCACCTCGCTCAGGTCGACCAATCACTGAAAAAGTCGATAAAATCTTACAAAAAACCGACACATAAGCAGCTATGACATTGCCAAGGAACTGAATATTCATCGCCAAACAGTTTAGAACCATTTGTGTAAGGCTGGATATACTAAGAAGCTCGAATTAACACAAAAAAATTTGATCGACCGAATTTCCATTTGCAAAATGCTAATAAAACGCAACGAAATCGAGCCATTTTTGAAGCAAATCATTACGGGCGATGCAAAATGGGTAAGATACGAGAATGTCATTCAAAAAAGATCATGGTCAAAAAAGGTGAATCATCACAAACGACTTCAAAGCCAGGATTGACAGCAAATAAGGTTATGCCGTGCGTATGGTAGGATTGGAAGGGAATCGTTTATCATGACGTGCTAGAACCTGGCCAAACACTCAATTCGGCTCTGTACTGTCAGCAATTAACCAGATTGCAACAAGCAATTCATAAAACCCCGCCAGAATTGATCAATAGAAAGGGCGTTGTCTTGCATCATGACAATGCCAGACCACACATATTTTTGATGACCCGGCAAAAATTTACACAGCTTGGCTGGGAAGTTTTGATGCATCCACCGTATAGTCCAGACCTTGCACCATCGGACTACCATTTGTTTCGGTCTCTGCAAAAATTCATTAATGAAAAGAAATTCACTTCAAAAAGGGACCCTGAAAATTACTTGGCCAAGTTTTTCGCCGATAAACCACAGAAGCTCTACCCAAAAAATGGCAGTTGGTGGATAATAATGGACAATATGTACTTAAACAAAATCCATTTTAAATAAAAGAAATATTCAATCGAAAAGTAACAAAAAAGGCTCAATGCTTTCTAGACTTACCAATATTTATCGGCGATTTTTGGACTATAACCATGACTCGTTGTCTTTGTTGAAATTACGCCTGAAGATTGTCCGGAACTTAATCCGTTCATACCCACAGGACCCCTTCATGAAAGTGAATAGCATATTCCTTAAGAAGTCTCGATTTGGAGGTATCGAATCTTGAAGTCGCTAGTGATGAGATAAATCTTTTCGATAGGGCTAGTATCGAAATTATTAGTAAGACTCCGGATAGAAATGGAAACAGGATTATATGTGAGGGATTGCAGAAATGTGCCCTGATTGGAACTCATTTTGAATTGGTTGATCTACCAAACTCAGGGAGAGGGAATCAAATATTTTCAGCGGTCGTTGAAGTAAAAGTTTCCGACTTCAAATCAAGTTTGAACAGCGAATCAATTCTTCATTTCAATGAAACATTTACATCTGACCTCGTACCGTGCTTAAATCTTATCGATTATTTTGTCAGCTATGAAGAACTGTGTTTCATATTTGGCAGGATAAATAACAAGAAATCACGTAGTACTGATGGTATTCCAAATATAGTTCTCCAACATTTGCCTGAGATGGCTATTACGAATTATTGCATATTGTTCAACAACATGTTGAGGTATTAATTTTTCCCAAATGAAAGGATAAAGGCTAAGTTATTTCCGATCTTGAAAAGGAAAAGAATCTTTAAGCCCTAAAAGCTATCGCCCAATCAGCTTCATGCTTAACATCAGCAAGGTGTTTGAAGTGATTAAACGCCCACAGTGAAAAATATGAATTGATGCCGATTTGCCAATTTGTTTTTCATGCCAGACATTCAACCAAACATACGATAACGAAAGTAACTCCAGACATCTGTTGGAAGCTAAATGATATACCGTGTGTTTGAGAGTGCCTCCTTGCTATGGAGAAAGCCTTCGATACGGTGTGGTTAGATGGACTAATTTTGAAAATCCTTCAGGACAGGTTCCCCAGACACCTTGTCCTCCTTATGTGCAATATGTTTTACAGGAAATCATTCGTTGTATCTGATGGAAATGCACGGTTCCGCCTTCATAATAGAGGTCAATACAAATGCTCAGCAAAATTATGCCGTCATAATATCGCTAATACGAAACAACAACTAAATAATATGGTAGAATTTCAGTCTCAGTACACTTACGAAATAATATCTCATGTGATCGTATTCATATTTGCCTGTTTTTGTAAGATTTCCCCCGCTAGGTTGTCAATATACATAAAAGTCAATTTTTTATTTGGACGCAATTGAATCAAATGAGTCGTAACTAGAAGTATTTTCACATTATGGCTGATGAGGATAGTTCAGAACGGATTCCACATTAATCCTGTTTTTGATACCTCGGTGTTTATCTCGATCAGTATTTGTACTATACTGAACATGTCAAAACCATGCTCAATAAAGCACAAAAAGTAGTCATGGCCCTTCGGCGACCCTTTCATTTCAGATACTGTAATAATCGAGGAGCTATGGCTCTAAAAGCCAGCGCTGCTACAGGCACACAGCACAAACTCAATTTAACATGGAGTAACCATTCAGTCACCTTCCCCATCGCAACACTCGCTCCTTTTTTTTTCGCATGAAAAATAAGTCAAGAAAATTTCTTTTGTACTTAACTCCCGGGAAACAAAATTCTAAAACTGTTTAATATTGTTAATGTGTAGTGATTTTATTACAATATCTTTTGAATATAAGTTAACGAATTGCGGTGTAACGCGGTATACAAATGCTTAGAACGAAACGGTTAACCCCTTAAATTATATGAACGATAAAATCATTGTATCATTTAAACCCCTTAAAATTTGTCAAATTTTACCGATTCCAACCATAATATTAATTAAAAATTTTTTTGTTTGTCGGTAATTAACGTGTGCCTGTCTAATTCTTCCGATTTTTTTTCCACTTAATTACGCCTAATCATTATAAACGAAAATTGCTTTCAATTGATAACTTAATCGAATCTACAAAAGACGACGTAAATTTTAAAAACAACCGAAACGAGTGTGCATTATCACCATCGCGGATCCACGAGAGTACGCATCATCGATCGAAAATCGTCGAAGGGGGAGTCTGCTTAAGATCGTCACAGCAAGCGCGTCGGGGAGTTTGGGTTGATCCGCCGCAAAATAATATCCGATATTTGCTGGAATTTTGGAAAGTGGATTGAAACTAGAGAGTTAGCTAGGACCGTGAATGTTAGGAGAAGTGCTTAAACTTACGGATGGAAAGTGAAAGTGGTGAAAATTAAAAGAAAGTTCATTATTTAGCTGCGTTTGAAATGAAATGCATGCATGGGTTGTAAGACGGAGGGTGAACGTGGTTTGCTTGAAGTGTGTAATTTATCTTGACCTTTTCCCTCGTGCCCCCTATTGCAAATTAGCTACTGAAAAGATTTTGAGAGCTTAAATTGATTTATTTAAAAGCCCTGAGTGATTTTTAACCTCTTCACTTAAGAAACGGTGTTTCGTTGGCTACTCCATTGAGTTGCGCGAGTTTTCCGTTAGCAATCTAGAGATGAATCTACGGTTCTTATTGCAGTTGATTAATACCATTTGCGGTCTTTGGGTAATGCTAGTTGGGAGTACAGTTCTAAATTAATGATAACAAGGAACGACTCGATTAAGATTAGTGTAAATAAATGCGAGGTGTTTACACACGCTTGTGCTTCAATTCGATTTAGTTTGGTACGATTTCGCAGCAGAGTGCGGACGATTGGAAAATAACGGCGGGCAAGCGCTGTTGCCGAGTTTCCCGTCAAACGAGTTCTATTTGTCAGTGAGTGCATACTTGGTGTACGAGTGTTACCTCGAAATCCGAAGCGGGGACGGCAATAAAAACAGATCACGCTAGATCACAACAAAAAATAGACACATACGTGCGGTAGGAATGTGCTTGCAGACGGAACGAGATGAGTAGAGAAAATATTTGGAACGTATGCATGTAATGGAAATGCTTTGCAAGGCAATAGTGGAACTTTTCATGCAACCAGATCCCAAACCTGAAAATGCTGTTGATTTCATTCGGAACAATTTAGGCGATGCGGTGTTAGAAAATGACACAATTGCTCATCTGAAACAGGAATTACAAATATCTCGCAACAAAGCAAGGCAACTTCGAAAACAAATCGAAGAATTAAAACTAGAAATCGCAAAGACGTCAACTAAATTAGATAATCTTTAGGAAGATACTAGGAATAATACTCAAATAAATGAATACTGTAGTAAATCTGATTTAGTTAGTGATACTACAATTTCTGCAGGAATTTTATTATGCTAGAAAAATCGATATAAACATGATTTGCACACAGTGCGCATGATTTTTCCAATAATGAGCACTAGATGGATGTAGCAGTTCATTGATTTATGAATTGTGATAGGATATGTTTTGAACAGTGAAGTATTTAATGCAAATGAAAGTTATTTATGCTAAATTATTGGACAATTGCTTCCTATGGATACCAATCGAACTGCAAGTCTACAATATTTATCTAGAGCTATTTTAACGAAATTTGAAATAGTTTACAACAGTTTATTGTGTCAATTAAGATGCCAACCCGTCCTTTAAAATAAAAACATTGATTTGGAATAGAAAGTCAAAAAAAATGAAAGTGGATTGCCCTTAATCTATATGAGATATATTTGAAGATATCGATTTTTATTAGAGAAAAAAAAACCAAACAAAAACAATTCCAGGACTTACTCACCCAAATTCGTCAACGAGCGCTCGTCGTCGGAACAGGTTATGTAAGTACCCTTTTAATTTCTTTGTTTTATATATTCGTTTTATATATTTGTTTTATATATTTGTTTTATATATTTGTTTTATTAAATTTTTAAAATTTCATTCATTAAATATCCATGAATTGGTATGAGAGATACCCATTTTTATAGAAGGGGGTATACAATAACATTCTTATGGGGTTTTCAAAAACAAAAAATAAAGAGGCAAGAAAACGGTGCAACTTAAAATTGAAATAAAACAGCAGCCATTCTCGGTTCAATAAAAAAATCATACCATATCAAATCCCTTTGAAGAGTATAAACACATTGTATGAACCTTACAAGAAACTGAGTAAACTATTTCAAAACCTGGAAAATTCCATTTGCTTAATTTTTCCCTATTATTAATTGTCAATGTTTATTGTCATGCTTTATTTGCGAATCAAAATTTTAATTCAAATAAAATGAATTGTTAATTGGTAAAACTGGTCTTTCCATTCCGTCGGATCTGACCGGGTATAGGATCCGGTACGGTGGCAGGCTCCCACCTCAAAACATGAGCCAGCCGCCGGGTACTCATTAGTCCTTCTTTTGTTTCAGGTGTCTTTTTGAGTTGAGTGGCCCAAGCAGAGTGCCTTTTTATGGCATAGATTTATGCAATCCAATTGTATAATTCTATGACATAAATTGGTCACCGGGGTACTCCCCTTCTGATGGGAAGGTTCATACAATTCAAGTTGTATGAGTTTTCCACTCAGAAGAGGAATACCTGGCCACTTCAACAAGCTATCTATGGATTTATTCCAGTTGGGTGGGTATGAAGGGGCTCCACCACCACCCGGTTGCCCCTCTTTCATTTGTGGGCCATGAACTTCGTTGGGTAATGACGAGGTCACCCCAAGTTCGCCTTTCTTTTCGGGTTCCACTTGTTCTCGTAACAAGTTACATCTCCCTCGGTGAGGTTATCTACAATTCTTACGACTTCGGTCGCCTTTTGAGCTATCGACCAACTCGTGAATGCGAAATTTTTTGTAGTGGGTCCTCGTGCTGGGGAAACGAACCCGCCCCACGACACAGCAATGCTAGCCTGCCAGCGCATTCACGCGTCTCCAGACGAGGGCATTCTCGGCAGATACCTCCATCTTCTTCTGCCGGGGCAGCAGACCATCGCTGCAGTCCTTTACGGACTTTATGAAACTCATTTATTCACTACAAATGGCGCCCAACGTGGGGCCCGAAAAGCCCGGCTGTATCATCAGTCGTGAGCACGAGACAGTCCATCGTCTCTAGGTGTCCCCACAAGGTGTTATTATTTTGGCGGGTAGATAACTCCCGAGGGTAATTGCACTGATCGTGCCCCAGCAAGCCTAGTAACTTTCGAACGTGTGTTGTCTTTGGACATCAATATCGTTTGGTCCTGTTTTTGATTTATACTTTGGTGGTTTACCGCCATTGTATAACTAGTAAGGCCAAATGATATTAGAGTCCCTTTTTGTGTTCGGAAGTTATTATCCCAACAACTTTTTGCGGAGGATTCTGATTCGCTCCCCAAACCAGCGGTGCCTAGGTGTCTTAAATTACATGGATTTTGATTTCATGTGATTGGCTGATTAGCTAATCCATGACTATCCATGACAAGACACGCGCTGCTTGTGGATTAGAATCCAACCCTGGGCTGACAAGTCGTAACTTGAGAAAATTTGCGGATGAGGGATCACTTCTGAACCCTGATTTTCATGGTGCCACAAGAGAGTGTCCCTGAAACGCTAGAGAAGGATTGTGCCATGGTGTCCATACTTGGGAGGAAGGACGGAAAGGAAAGACCGTTTATATTTTTTTGATAACTTAAAACTTTTTGAAAACCTTTACCTTAAATTTTTTTGTGAGGAGTGTTTATAGCTCGCCACATTCGGCCACTTTTAGTATTTTTGTCTTGTCAATTCAATTTAAATTTTATTAATAGCTTCATTTTAGCATTTATCTTACCCATTTTTGTCCAATTAGATTAAAATTTTTAGGATGTCGACCAAACGCACGCCAGACAAGCGCAGGTTGCGTTCGGAAGCAGGGCCCACGGCATTGTGTGTCATTTGCCAGCAAGCACGAAATGATGGAACGTCCGTACAAACGTTGGCGTGCGGACATGAGTTCCATGAAGCCTGCGTGACCCAGCATTTACTAGTCAGCCGGACTTGCCGTCTATGCCGACAACCAGCCGCCTCAGCGGAGCGACCTTCCAGCCACCTAGAGCTTCCAGCTGCTCAAGGGGCGGTGCCCAAAACAAAGGACCGGCCGGAGCAGGTTCCAACAGCGGCTGATGAGCCTGACTTAATGGGCCGAGCTGAAGCAGTTTCGCCTGCGGAAGAGGCGAGACCCACTGTGGCTGTGGAGGCGACAGTTTTACAAGACTTAATGGCGCTCATGCAGGACCTGTCCACCCGGGTAGCCTCGCTGGAAAGCCAGAAGGAGAATCCAGTACCACCTCGGCCAAGAACGCCTCCAATGTGGGATTCGGATCCAAATCCGTGGGATTTTCCGATAGACTCGCGGCGCGATCACGAACGAATCCGGCCCGGTGCGGCAATGAATCCGTTGGCCCCAGTGTACCGGCCCCGATTGAGCCAAGCACCGCCACCGAATCAGGCTCCAGTGATTCCGCCGGACCAACGCCTCCATCCACACGATACGTATCGGCTGAAGCCGACACAGATCCCCAGCATCATCCAGGGATGGAATCTGCATTTCAGCGGGGAACCCAATACTATAACGGTGGAAGTCTTCATTAGTCGGGTGGAATCGCTGATTGAGCAGATGCTAGCAGGAGACCACACGGCGCTCGCAGGATACTTGCCAATGCTGCTTAGGGGAGCAGCACTTGAGACATATTGGCGAATACATTCGGCCCCACCATCAATACGCTGGTCACGGTTGAAGGAGGTACTCCGCATGGAATACCCTACGGTCGACATGGACGAATTAGTACTGGACAAGATGAATGCTAGATGGCAGCGTCCGGACGAGTCCTTCCATCAGTATCGAGCCGATATCCTTCGGCTGAATGACCAGTTGTCAGAGCCGTTGTCTTCTACCCAATTACTGCGCCTGCTAAAGCGCAATCTAAGGCCGGAGATTCGTCGCCATATCGTGAACTCCGATCCACAGAGTATGGAGGCCCTGCTGAGAACTGTGCGTCGCCTAGAAGGGTTTGAGGAAGATCTACGGGACCGGCCATACTTACTAGCTAGGACGGGTCCTCGACGAGGAATCGCGGAATTGGCCCCAGAATATACCACCATAGATCTGGAGGAAGATTTGGACCAGGACCAGCTTGCTGTAGCAGCAGTGGGAAGTCTTACGACCTGCTGGAATTGCCATCAAACCGGACACCGGTTCATTTCATGCCGAGCAGAGCGTAAGGTTTTCTGCTACGGTTGCGGCAAGCCGGACACTTACTTCCCGGACTGTTCTGAATGTGCCGCGCGAAAAAACGGCCAAAAGAGTACCCGACCACCTCAGCGGTACTCGAAGCCCCCGCAGTAGCTCCTCAGCCAGCTGCTCACCCCAACAAACCTGACGTTAACCCACCAGCCATGACCACTATGACTGCGGATGTCCACTCTCTTCCGGAGACCTCGCCAACGACAATATTGAAGCGACCATCGCAGTCACTGCCAGAAGAACCCCGGCAGCCTCGAATACGCACTCTAAAACCTTATCATGTTCGACTGCAGGAATATCGGGTGGCTCGAGAGCGAATATTTGCTTCCGAAGTAGTCACTTCCCGCCCGCGCACGACAAAATGGTCAACCCGTCGTTGGCGGAATTTCCGCAAGAGAGTGCACACCTGCCGTCAAACCTTAAACTCTTGTAACATCTCGGAGGTTGCTGAGAATGAGATCAGACCTTATCATCCCATAAAAGTGTTGGGCGAGACCGTGTTTGCATTGATCGACACGGGTGCCAGTATCAGTTGTCTTGCCTCGAGCTTTGGCTCGAAGGTGCTCCAAGACTATCCGAACTTGATTAAATCCTGGCGCACTGAAATCAGTACAGCTGATGGTACCAAACACCCTATACGAGGTAAACTAACCACCCCCGTGACGTTCAGGGGTCAGACGAAAGGTATCACTTTCTACATTATCCCGTCTTTGACTCAGAATGTGTACCTTGGCGTCGATTTCGTCCTTCGTTTTGGACTGGCCTCCGATTTATTCACAGATTTGTCTTTAAAAACCAGAAATGTCAACAAAATCACTTCTACTCCCGATAGGCATGACCTGACGCCTAACCAACGGCAACGCCTGGAAGCATCCATCAGTGCTTTCCCATCTTACGCTACCCAAGGCCTTGGCCGCACCACCCTAGTCTCACACGCCATCGACGTTGGCGATAGTAAACCGATTAAACAGAGACACTACGCCATCTCACCGGCCATGGAGAAATTGGTGAATGCGGAGCTAGATAGGATGCTCGAGTTGGGGGTCATAGAGGAGTCCCAAAGTGCCTGGTCATCACCGGTAACCTTGGTGGTGAAGCCAGGTAAAGTCCGCCTCTGTCTTGATGCCCGTAAGGTAAACGCGGTTACCATCAAGGACGCGTACCCTCTTCCACTCATCGATGGAATACTAGGGAGACTGCCGAAAGCCAATTATATCACCAGTCTCGACCTAAAAGACGCCTTCTGGCAAATTCCACTCGATGAGGGGTCGAGGGACAAGACCGCCTTCACAGTGCCTGGACGACCATTATATCAGTTCATCACAATGCCCTTTGGCCTGTGTAACGCGCCGCAAACGATGACTCGGTTGATGGACAAGGTCATCCCACCTTACCTGAAACACCAAGTGTTCGTGTGCCTTGATGATCTGTTACTCATCACGGAAACGTTCGATCAACACCTCCTACTTCTACAAGAAGTAGCCCTGCACATCAGTAAGGCGGGACTCACCATCAACGTGCAGAAAAGTAAGTTTGTCATGAAAGAAGTCCGATACCTAGGACATGTCATAGGACATGGCACTATCAAAACGGATCCAGACAAAACTCGTGCGATTGATGAGTTCCCCTTACCAAAAACTGTGAAGCAGCTACGACGTTTCCTTGGTGTGTGCGGTTAGTACCGAAGGTTTGTGCGGAATTATGCAACAGTTTCAGCGCCCCTGTCAGACATGTTGCGGAAGGGGAAGTTTATTTGGACCGAACTCAGCCGAAAGGCATTTGAAGAGCTAAAACAAGCCCTCACATCAGCTCCTGTCTTGCACAGCCCCGACTTCACGAAGCCCTTCTCCATTCATTGTGACGCAAGTTAACATGGAGTAGGAGCCGTGCTGGTGCAATTGACCGACGAAGTAGAGGAAGCTCCCATCGCCTTCATGTCCAATAAGCTGAATTCGGCCCAAAGAAACTATACTGTGTCCGAGCAAGAATGTTTGGCAGCGGTAATGGCTGTGAAGAAATTCCGAGCTTATATCGAGGGCCACCAATTCGAGATCATCACGGACCACGCGTCACTACAATGGTTGATGAATCAGGCAGATTTAAATGGACGCCTAGCAAGATGGGCTCTTAAACTGCAAGGGTTCAAGTTTTCCATCAAACATCGGAAGGGGACCCAGAACATCGTACCCGACACTCTCTCACGGATGTTTTCCCCAGAGGGAGCCGAATTGACAATAAATGACGAGGACCCCATCGAAATAGATTTGGACAGCCCACATTTCGAATCAGACAGCTACAAAGAGTTGAGGCAAACCATAGCGACCCAACAAACACAGCTGCCTGATTTGAAGGTAATAGACGGCTACGTGTATAGACGAAATGAATACGCCACTGGTGATCCATGGCAGGAAGAAGAGTCTTGGAAAATCTGGGTACCGGAGGAAATGACACAACATCTGATCCTCCGCGCACATGACCATCCTTTAAGTGCCCACGTAGGTTACGGTCGGACGTTACGGCGACTCAAGAAATACTTCTTTTGGCCTAAAATGGCATCCCAGGTCAAAGACTACGTGAGCGCCTGTGAGACCTGTAAAGGCACCAAAGCGCCCAACCAGCCTCTTCGACCTCCTATGGGTCAACTCAACGTCCCAGAACGCGTATTCCAACGTCTATACATCGATCTACTCGGTCCATATCCTCGGTCTTCCATGGGACACATCGGAGCTATAGTCGTTCTAGACCAGCTTTCAAAGTTCCCAATGGTGGAACCCATCCGTAAATTCACAACTCCATCGATCGTGAAATTCTTAGAGAACCGGGTATTCCATGTGTTCGGTGTTTCAGAGAGCGTGTACTCAGACAACGGAGTACAGTTCCGGTCTCGGCAGTTTAAGAGCCTACTTGAGCAGTATGGCGTTGAACACCAACTGACGCCCATATACTCTCCTCAGTCCAACGCATCAGAACGGTTGAACCGCACCCTATTGGCCGCGATCCGTTCTTACGTCCACCCATCTCAAAAGGATTGGGATCGGCGATTGTCTGCCATCACATGCGCCCTGCGATCCTCGTATCATTCCGTCACCGGTGTCGCCCCTTACTTTGCCGTCTTTGGACAGCACATGATTTGCCACGGTAAATCATACCGGCTGTTACGGCAATTAAAGTGTTTGGGAGACCCCGTCGTTGCGCTGGAGCCCCACGAACGTTTAGGAGACCTCCGCCAACAAATCGGACGGAAGATTAAGGCCGCAGGAAGTGCAAATGAAGCGCAGTACAATCTCCGGTCACGATCTGCTAATTTCAAAGTAGGAGATGAAGTTTTCCGGCGAAATTTCCGCCAAAGTGACGCCGCGGGGCATTACAACGCCAAGCTGGACAGGCGATTCTTGAAAAGCCGCATAAAGAAGGTAATGGGACCTAACCGTTACCTGATAACGGATCCATCGGAAAAAGAAGTGGGGATATACCACGCGAAAGACCTGCGCCGATAGATAATTAGTCACGTCTGTTTGTCCGTCCGCATATATTTTCAAAAAAAAAAAAACGCGCAAGGGTTGTATACTTCCGGGCAAACATAGACATTAGTCAGTCCGTCCGTCAAGTGTGTTTTTCTTTTATTGTCCGTCATCTCTAGTCCCGACGCCGAAGCCAACCCATGATACACAGAAAGATCCTTCAGCTCCTTTTTCGCAATCCGCATCGCCTTGGGATTGCGAGAAAATTAGCTGCCCTGTAATAATCGAGGAGCTATGGCTCTAAAAGCCAGCGCTGCCACAGGCACACAGCACAAACTCAATTTAACAAGGAGTAACCATTCAGCCACCTTCCCCATCGCAACACTCGCTCCTTTTTTTTCGCATGAAAAATAAGTCAAGAAAATTTCTTTTGTACTTAACTCCCGGGAAACAAAATTCTAAAACTGTTTAATATTGTTAATGTGTAGTGATTTTATTACAATATCTTTTGAATATAAGTTAACGAATTGCGGTGTAACGCGGTATACAAATGCTTAGAACGAAACGGTTAACCCCTTAAATTATATGAACGATAAAATCATTGTATCATTTAAACCCCTTAAAATTTGTCAAATTTTACCGATTCCAACCATAATATTAATTAAAAATTTTTTTGTTTGTCGGTAATTAACGTGTGCCTGTCTAATTCTTCCGATTTTTTTCCACTTAATTACGCCTAATCATTATAAACGAAAATTGCTTTCAATTGATAACTTAATCGAATCTACAAAAGACGACGTAAATTTTAAAAACAACCGAAACGAGTGTGCATTATCACCATCGCGGATCCACGAGAGTACGCATCATCGATCGAAAATCGTCGAAGGGGGAGTCTGCTTAAGATCGTCACAGCAAGCGCGTCGGGGAGTTTGGGTTGATCCGCCGCAAAATAATATCCGATATTTGCTGGAATTTTGGAAAGTGGATTGAAACTAGAGAGTTAGCTAGGACCGTGAATGTTAGGAGAAGTGCTTAAACTTACGGATGGAAAGTGAAAGTGGTGAAAATTAAAAGAAAGTTCATTATTTAGCTGCGTTTGAAATGAAATGCATGCATGGGTTGTAAGACGGAGGGTGAACGTGGTTTGCTTGAAGTGTGTAATTTATCTTGACCTTTTCCCTCGTGCCCCCTATTGCAAATTAGCTACTGAAAAGATTTTGAGAGCTTAAATTGATTTATTTAAAAGCCCTGAGTGATTTTTAACCTCTTCACTTAAGAAACGGTGTTTCGTTAGCTACTCCATTGAGTTGCGCGAGTTTTCCGTTAGCAATCTAGAGATGAATCTACGGTTCTTATTGCAGTTGATTAATACCATTTGCAGTCTTTGGGTAATGCTAGTTGGGAGTACAGTTCTAAATTAATGATAACAAGGAACGACTCGATTAAGATTAGTGTAAATAAATGCGAGGTATTTACACACGCTTGTGCTCCAATTCGATTTAGTTTGGTACGATTTCGCAGCAGAGTGCGGACGATTGGAAAATAACGGCGGGCAAGCGCTGTTGCCGAGTTTCTCGTCAAACGAGTTCTATTTGTCAGTGAGTGCATACTTGGTGTACGAGTGTTAGCTCGAAATCCGAAGCGGGGACGGCAATAAAAACAGATCACGCTAGATCACAACAAAAAATAGACACATACGTGCGGTAGGAATGTGCTTGCAGACGGAACGAGATGAGTAGAGAAAATATTTGGAACGTATGCATGTAATGGAAATGCTTTGCAAGGCAATAGTGGAACTTTTCATGCAACCAGATCCCAAACCTGAAAATGCTGTTGATTTCATTCGGAACAATTTAGGCGATGCGGTGTTAGAAAATGACACAATTGCTCATCTGAAACAGGAATTACAAATATCTCGCAACGAAGCAAGGCAACTTCGAAAACAAATCGAAGAATTAAAACTAGAAATCGCAAAGACGTCAACTAAATTAGATAATCTTGAGGAAGATACTAGGAATAATACTCAAATAAATGAATACTGTAGTAAATCTGATTTAGTTAGTGATACTACAATTTCTGCAGGAATTTTATTATGCTAGAAAAATCGATATAAACATGATTTGCACACAGTGCGCATGATTTTTCCAATAATGAGCACTAGATGGATGTAGCAGTTCATTGATTTATGAATTGTGATAGGATATGTTTTGAACAGTGAAGTATTTAATGCAAATGAAAGTTATTTATGCTAAATTATTGGACAATTGCTTCCTATGGATACCAATCGAACTGCAAGTCTACAATATTTATCTAGAGCTATTTTAACGAAATTTGAAATAGTTTACAACAGTTTATTGTGTCAATTAAGATGCCAACCCGTCCTTTAAAATAAAAACATTGATTTGGAATAGAAAGTCAAAAAAAATGAAAGTGGATTGCCCTTAATCTATATGAGATATATTTGAAGATATCGATTTTTATTAGAGAAAAAAAAACCAAACAAAAACAATTCCAGGACTTACTCACCCCACTTCGTCAACGAGCGCTCGTCGTCGGAACAGGTTATGTAAGTACCCTTTTAATTTCTTTGTTTTATATATTCGTTTTATATATTTGTTTTATATATTTGTTTTATTAAATTTTTAAAATTTCATTCATTAAATATCCATGAATTGGTATGAGAGATACCCATTTTTATAGAAGGGGGTATACAATAACATTCTTATGGGGTTTTCAAAAACAAAAAATAAAGAGGCAAGAAAACGGTGCAACTTAAAATTGAAATAAAACAGCAGCCATTCTCGGTTCAATAAAAAAATCATACCATATCAAATCCCTTTGAAGAGTATAAACACATTGTATGAACCTTACAAGAAACTGAGTAAACTATTTCAAAACCTGGAAAATTCCATTTGCTTAATTTTTCCCTATTATTAATTGTCAATGTTTATTGTCATGCTTTATTTGCGAATCAAAATTTTAATTCAAATAAAATGAATTGTTAATTGGTAAAACTGGTCTTTCCATTCCGTCGGATCTGACCGGGTATAGGATCCGGTACGGTGGCAGGCTCCCACCTCAAAACATGAGCCAGCCGCCGGGTACTCATTAGTCCTTCTTTTGTTTCAGGTGTCTTTTTGAGTTGAGTGGCCCAAGCAGAGTGCCTTTTTATGGCATAGATTTATGCAATCCAATTGTATAATTCTATGACATAAATTGGTCACCGGGGTACTCCCCTTCTGATGGGAAGGTTCATACAATTCAAGTTGTATGAGTTTTCCACTCAGAAGAGGAATACCTGGCCACTTCAACAAGCTATCTATGGATTTATTCCGGTTGGGTGGGTATGAAGGGGCTCCACCACCACCCGGTTGCCCCTCTTTCATTTGTGGGCCATGAACTTCGTTGGGTAATGACGAGGTCACCCCAAGTTCGCCTTTCTTTTCGGGTTCCACTTGTTCTCGTAACAAGTTACATCTCCCTCGGTGAGGTTATCTACAATTCTTGCGACTTCGGTCGCCTTTTGAGCTATCGACCAACTCGTGAATGCGAAATTTTTTGTAGTGGGTCCTCGTGCTGGGGAAACGAACCCGCCCCACGACACCGCAATGCTAGCCTGCCAGCGCATTCACGCGTCTCCAGACGAGGGCTTTCTCGGCAGATACCTCCATCTTCTTCTGCCGGGGCAGCAGACCATCGCTGCAGTCCTTTACGGACTTTATGAAACTCATTTATTCACTACAATACATTGATCAAAAGGTCAATGTTGTCTGTTACAAGACCCTGGTCAAACTAGTTTTTACATATGGATGTCAGATCTGGTACAACCAGAGTGCTAGTACTATGGAAAGATTAAAAGTTTTCGAAAGGAAATGTCTTCATGCATGTACTGGTTTATACAGAAATCCTGGGAAGAATTGGAAAAGCTTTATATCAAATAGAAGAATTTATGAAACAGATAATGTGATGAGAGCCGATATCTTCATATTGAAATTTCTTCGGAATCATATTGCAAGTCCTGTAACTGTGAGAGAAGACAGATTTATTGAGACTTCTCTCACTACTGGCTTCGTTCCTTCAGAAGCATTCGTGTATTTGGAAATGAGTCGACATGCTTTTAATTTTGACGGTGTCCCAATTATATATCACATTTATAGACTGAGAAGAAGATAAAATATCCTCCGAATTTGAGTTCACGAGACCAACAACTCCAATGGAGATACTCATTTGCTAGATTAATTGAGGCTAATCGGGCTGGGACGGAGCAGTGTAGGTATTGGTGGCTGAATGACAATGCTAAATTATTTGTGTTTATTTTTTGTTTTTGTGTTTTTTGATACTTAGTTTTTGAGTTTCAGCTCATTATTACTACATTTTGTGGTGTTGTTTGTTTACGTTAATATAAAAATTAGGATACGTTTTAATATTTAGGATAGGCATGTGTTAGAGATAAGGTTTAACGTTGAGGTTTGAGGAATAACTATAAGATAAAGTCTTTGATTGAATTTTATTAGAATTAGGTTATAACCAAAGCCTTACTAAAACATAACAAGCCAATTACTAGAAAGCCCTACTACCGCATATATGACCACATGTAGGCTCACTGTGCTTGCTAGTTTAGTGACGGTATATATATATATATATATATATATATATATATATATATATATATATATATAAGGTTTTGTACAGTGAAATCCACACGGTCCGCGAAGAACGTCATAGAACTCCTTATAAAGTGAATTTCGTTTCAGTTCATACATCCGTTCAATTTTTATTGAGACTTAAAATTAAAAGATTAGGAATTTGTTTACTTTCTCAAGCTAGCTGTACTTTCTCAAGCTAGTGGTAGGAGTTGAACGTATGTTTCATTTAGCTCTTCTGAAAAGTGTAGATATACAGTGGACAGTGCACTTTGTTCATTTGAAACATAGAATATATTATACCGTACAAACATTTGTATTCTCCCGAAGTAGGCTGACAGCCGAACAAACATTTGCATTCTGCCGAAGTAGGCTGACAGATCTCGTCAGCTAGCCATATGTTGCCTTACTACTACACTACTGGAAGGCTTGTAACACTACTTTGGTGTTGGCTATAAAATATTAGATGTAGGATAAAAATTGACTGTTGTGTAAATATTATAATTAATTTTAGAATAGTGTTGGTTGGTTTTTTCTTCTTTTTCCAATTGAATCATAAAAATATATAATAATCTTAATTATATTGAATCTGATACTGTTTTTTGATTGATTATGTATAAATTTAGTGAGCCATTTGGGCCATTAAGTTTTAGTATTTTTGTAGCTTAGAATTTGCTTTATATTCTTTGAAAATTTATAACGATTAATAAAGCGTTTTTTACTTTGACTTAGGCCTACCTATCCAAACCGTATACTTTACGAACGACGAACCTATCGTTTTATCATCTATTAACCTTTAAGCAACTGAATTATCACAAAAATGCCAAAAAGATTTGTGAGACTTGAGCTCCAATCATAAAACTTTCGAAACATGCTTGAATGCTTAACTTTTAATTAGCTATGATTCAGTCACGCTCTCCTGGAAGTCATGAAACGTTTTCATAAACAACTAACGAGTGTTGAGGTATTGAGGTAACGATTTCAAGGACGTTGCAGCTGGGTAAAATAAATAAAATTCATTTCCATAAACACCTTAAGGGCTTTATGCCTTTCTCAAGAAAGAAGCAACATAAAAGTTGAGAAGGATTGAATTTTCAATTCAAATATGATGTTTACACTTGATCGCGTTACCTTCACATTAAATGACTGTAGTGATTGGTCTTTTCCGTCCTTGTCGTAGTCTCGGGCTAATTCATGGCTTCAAACGTTCAGCTTTTCAGCGCAACATTACGCACCATTAATTCACGCTTATTAAAACAATAAGACCAATACCCTTTTCCTTTCTATCACTGTCTCGCTTTGATTTATGAATGGAGATCGCATAGTTTAGAACTGAACGCTTATCCAAGTTTGCTTTAGCGAATATGGTCTTGGATTGTTATGCCTTTTATTTTCAACGCCACTTTTTACGACTTCACATCTCAAATAGCCTTCAATGCAAACAATTTTCTTCAGAGTTGCTGTTGCATATTCAAATTTTAACGGATGCCTTACACATCTTCGATTGGATTGCATTCTTCCGAATTGCAATGTCTGGATATTAGCGCAATATGATGGCCCAAATTAATGAATCAAGTGTTTTATGATTAGCAAGAATAATGAATTCAGGGATTCTAATCCGGATTGTGTGTAATCTTTTCCAATTTGTCTTGTTAAACGGCGAATTAAAGTAGCACCAATATCAATGTTATTCTAATTTTTTCCCTTTTGGTAGTGATTAAATGTAGTCTTTATTACTCGTATTTCTCAATCGATGAATCTAATAGTGGTAAGTTTCCAATCGAATAGGATAATCTATACAAGAGGTTTTATGGATAAAATCTACATATATAAATCGTTTCAAATAATTAACTTTGTTAAAATCTATGCAAGACGGTATTTAAACATATCAAAAATAAATGCTGTGAAATATCATTACGCATCAACAGAATTTCAATTCTTATTTGCAATAGTGCAAGTGCTTCACACAGATTTCAAAACTAATTTGACACAATCGAACCTTAATTGAAAGTTATTTTCTGATAAACAAAATATTATTTCTCCTGTTATTCTACGTAAGAATAACAAAAAGACACGAAATTCAACTGGAAATAAACCGACACACACTTCAGCAGTAGAAACAGGGTTAAAGTTAATACTGAGACTTTACAGCTACCCACCAAGAGGAGACAGTAACTACTAAATCAACGTAAGGACATGGAAAACTCTCCTCCAACATTAGTAGATTTTACTACTCATGTCCGATAACACTATACTATTAATCATTGTGGGGTATATTTAAATCGTAAGAATCCTCAAACTGTTAATACAATATATAAATCGGAAATCGAACATAGGTATCATGATTAGTTTTCTAATATAATTGAGTGACTACAGATGTTTGAAGGTGTTATTCAGTTAAAAATGGATTAAATGGAGCTAAGAATGTTGCAGAATTTTCTTCTCATTCTGCGCCTCACTAGGTAGACGGTGCAGTGCAATCAGGCGAGTTTACAAAACATTGAGCAATTTATTACCCCAAGAATTCTTGTGGTGTTTAAGCTCAATAATAGTGTTTTCCGTAAAAAAGAAAATAAAACTTCAAGAAAACAAATATATATATATATATATATATATATATATATATATATATATATATATATATATATATATATATATATATATATATATATATATATATATATATATATATATATATATATATATATATATATATATATATATATATATATATATATATATATATATATATATATATATATATATATATATATATATATATATATATATATATATATATATATATATATATATATATATATATATATATATATATATATATATATATATATATATATATATATATATATATATATATATATATATATATATATATATATATTATATATATATATATATATATATATATATATATATATATATATATATATATATATATATATATATATATATATATATATATATATATATATATATATATATATATATATATATATATATATATATATATATATATATATATATATATATATATATATATATATATATATATATATATATATATATATATATATATATATATATATATATATATATATATATATATATATATATATATATATATATATATATATATATATA